>ONZH01021470.1:32500-396062 GCA_900303285.1 Rhinella marina
CATACAGAGGTATCAAGTAAAAAGCATTTACTGTGTATGCTTTTTTCTGATGGGAGTCTATGGAGAGGCACACATCAATATATACACATATACATACCTACATGCATATAAATTTGTATATACACAAATGCATAGACACATACAGTATATGTCTTTATAGACACTTATTCAGAAACATAAACATCTATATAGACACATATACATCTATATAAACACATATACATCCCTATAGACACATATATATCCATATAGACACTTACACAGACACATACATCTATATAGACAAATATACCTCCATATATACACATATACATCTAATAAACACATATACATTCATATAGAGACATATACATCTATATAGACACATATACATTCACAAAGACACTTATACAGACACATAAATCCATATATACACTTATACATCTATATAAACACATACATCCATATAGACACTTATACAGACACATATCAATCCATCTATACACATATACATCTAATAAACACATATACATCCAATAAACACATATACATCCATATAGACACATATACCAGTTCAGTAGGTACAAATAAATAGAGCAAATCACAGTGCGGTTCTTTCCCAATAGCAGTGTATGAATAGCAGCAAAGATGGTGGCTGTGGCACTCCTTCTCTCTGTTTTTTAAAGTCTGCAGAACCTTAGGCATGCAATTGGGGTTTTTGGTATAGGCTCTGTAATTACTGGCTGAGGGGTACAGTTTAAAGACACAGCTGGCTAAACCATCAAACCAAGTATTGAATGGTGTGAAAGTTCCCTCTTAAAGGGAACCTGTCATCAACTTTATGCTGACTGTACTGAGGGCAGCATAAATTAGTGACAGAAATGCTGATTTCAGCAGTGTGTCACTCATGAGCTAAAAGTAAGTGGTTGCTTAGAACAAACATCATAAATATTGCAGCCCAGGCCTTGAAAAGAGTCAAATCTACCTGAGAAGAGTCATGGTTATTCCTAATCTCCTGCTCTCCCCACCCATCTGCTGATGATTCGCAGTTCTCTCCTAGTGAGAAAGGGAGAAAACAAGGTAGAAGCCTGTCAATCATCATCAGGTGGGCAGGGAAAGCAGGAATTCAGGAATAACCATGACTCTTATCATGAAGATTTGACTCTTTTCCAGGCCCAGTCTGCAATGTTTGTGATGTTGGTTCTCGGCAACCACTTACTTTTAACTTATAAATGACAGATCGCTGAAATCAACTCACCTGTCTCTACTTTATTCTGCTGTTAGTACGGGTAGCATAAAGGTGATGACAGGTTCCCTTTAAAGCAGCAAAATCTGTCCCTGGCATAAATGAACACAATAGCATGCTGACTGACACCGATGCACAGACTTGCAGATTCTGTAGCTTCTGAAGTGCTTTTGGTAGTAGAATTTAGCTGAGTAATTATAGTCTCAGAGATGATGGGTCTTTGAAAGGGGCCTAGCTCTGAGGAACTCACACAACATAGGTCATCACTGTGGCACTGCTAGACTGGAACCCCCACTAACCAGGATAGGACCCAGGTCCATCTCCTGGCAACCTAAAAGGGACAGAGTCAAGTTGTTTAACCTTGGCTTAACTCTATCCAGTTACCCTGTTCTGGTGTACTGCACACATATACGTCAACAGTTTATATACACATATTTATTTTTATATAGATATATGGATACCCATATACATTGACATATAAACATACACATAGATACATATACATCTACAGTAAATATACACATAATCTTTTATATATACACATATTACATAGACATGTCTACATCTACAGTATATTTACACCAATGCATAGATACTAATATATATGGACACATATACATCTATACATACACATAAACATCTACAGCATGTATACATATGCATTTATATAAAAAACACAGTATGTGTAAACATCTACATATAGACATATACATCTATAATATATATACACACACACATGTATATATACACAAAAGGGGCATTACTACTGTGTGGGGGGCATCATTGGGGCATAACTTATGTGTGGGGGTACGGAAGAGTCAGGAGTACTGTGTGGGGGCACAAAAGAGGCATAACTACTCTGTGGGGGCACAAACGGGGAGTAACTATTGTGTGGTGGCACAAAAGGGCTTAAATACTCTGTGGGGGCAATAAGGGAGCAATCCTACTGTGAAAGGGGCACTAAGGTTGCATAAGTACCGTGTGAGGGCACAAAGGGGGAGTAGCTACTGTGCTGGGGCACTATGGAGTCATAGCTACTATGTGGGGGCATAACTACTGTGTGGGGACACTAAGGGGGCATAGCTATTGCGTGGGAGCACAAAGGGGGCATAACTATTGTGTGAGGGCATAACTACTATGTGGGGGCCACAAAAATGGCATAACTACTGTGTGGGAGCAGTAATGGGGAATAATTGTTGTATGGGGGCACCAATGTATTGAGCAGGTATAGGTTAGCATTGGGTGGAGTTGGAGCGATTGGTTACTGTAAAAAAAAATGCAACTGTTGTTCTTCCTTGGGCTTTTCAAAAGTTAGGTGGTATGATCTATGAATACACAGACATGCACACATTGACACTTACTTTGTAGGCAGGAACTAAGTGCAAGAAAACCTTGATCTTTTGATGTAGGGAGGAAAGCAGGTGGAGTGCTAGAGTCTCTAGTTTGTCCCCTTCAGGTGGAGGGGGGGTGTTGTGTAGCTGCACAGTAGCCCAAGGTCTGTACAGCTCGCTAGAAGAGCTGGAACCTCACCTCCTGCAGAACGGAAGCAGCTTCTCCCTGCTCCAGCATAAAGTTACAGTCTGGTGACAATGATGGACACTTTGGGCGGCCATGGGCTCCCCATGAAACTTGGGCCCTGGGCAGCAGTCCAAAATGGCCTTATTGTAATCCATGGATATAAGAATAAGTTACTGTCCTCTAGCGATTTCAGATACATTTATTTGTGTTTTGTTTTGTATATATTATATGTTGGGCTATCATCAAGGTTTTTAACCATATGTATATTAAAAGTTAAGTTTTAGTAGGTTCTCTAATAGCTCAGTGACTTAATAACTTAGTACCTACCTGTCTAATTGAGTTAATAGCAGTGATTATTGTAATCCACCACTGCACAGCTAGAGCAAAGCTGTTTGGTCATATGCCTGACAGCAGTATATAGCTAAAGGGATGTCTGAGCAACTAGCAGTATTCTGAAAGTAAGTTCCTCCTATAAAGAACAGCACTCAAATTGTGTTTTAAAAAGTGGATTTTTTAAATGTATTGTTCTATCCTTAATATGTGCCGAGACACAGAGTACAGCAATACTATATTCGAAAGCCCTTTTTCAAGGCATATGTGAATTACAAGTCATACAGGAGTGCAATTTAATAGGATGACTTGCAAACACATGAAATTCAATGTATGTTTATATGGGGCGTATATGCTGTAGATTTTCCATCTTGCATTATTACTCAGCATAAAGCAGGAGAAGAATATATTGCTCACAGTGATGCGGTGCACTGAGATCAGTTAGTGCTGTTGTCTTAAGGCATAAAGAATTCAGAAGGTGGCTTTGAAGAAAGAAGAAAACAAAACAAAATAAAATAGCATCACACTGGCATTGGTATTGACAACTTTTTATTTAGATGTAATTTTTTTTAGCATTTTTTACTTTTATGAATGATGATTACTCATTGCTGACGATATGCATGGACTTGTGGTATAACATTACTAGTCCACTAAGACCGCTAACGGATCAACACGCTCTGGTTTGTGGGTTAGAATAGCTGTCATCCACCCACATGAATGCGCTTTCTATAAAGTTCACTTGATTGCAACAAGAATTGTTTTACCGTAACTATGACCTTTTTGAATATCTTTACCTAAGGGGTTGTTCACATATCAGTTATTTGATCAGTTATTTCCATTAGTTGTTGTCAGCCAAAACCAGGAGCGGGTCAAAAACACCAAACAGGTGCAGATGTTTTCATTATACCTGATCTCTGTTTAGTGTCCACTGCTGGTTTTGGCTGACAATAACTGATGGAAATAACTGATCAAATAACTGATATGTGAACAACTCCTAACTCTTCTACCAGGCAGCCTTTACTTACAATTAGACATGAGCGAGTAGTGAAATATTCGAAATTTCGAAATTCGATTCGAATAGACCGCGAAATTCGACTATTCGACCAGATATCGAATCCCATTAAAGTCTATGGGGAAAAAATGCTCGCCACTTGGAAATCTCAATTCGACCACTTGGAGGTCACCAAGTCCACCCTGGAACCTCAGAAAAGGATGCCAACACTGCTGGAATGCAACTAGGACAGCAGGGGAAGCATGTCTGGGTGCATATAACGCGCCCAAGTCGCACTATTACGCCACTATCACAGCCTCTCAACAATACACTCCAAACACAATATAACCTCTCTGTAAAGTGAGACCATACAAGGAAACCTTCTTTCCTCTACATTGCCATGGACCCCAAGCCAAACTAGACAAATAAGAAGATGAAATTCTGCACCCCTTAAAATCACGTTGCCTATCACAACCACAGATGGCATAGGCAAGGGGGAAAGCAAATAGACCCCACCCCTAATTGTCATTGTGTGTGTGTGTGAGATGTGGTCAGACATGTCTTCTTTAAAATGTAAAAACAACTCAAAAACACATGCAGAAGCCTTAAAATGCCCAAATTGTTGGCGCTTGAGATGTCAGTGACCCGACCTGGCCAAGTGTCATGTCTAGCAGGTAAAGCAGTGGGGATGTTGAGGGATGCATAGGACCGCAAAAGGCAGGAAGAGGCCGTGGGCTGGCCAGAGGCTCATGGAAAATTTTGTGGAGGCCCAAGAGGTGAGACGTCTTAAAAATTGTGTGGAGGCTAAAGAGGTGAGACCTCTTAAACATTTTGTAGAGCCCCAAGAGGTGAGACCTCTTAAAAATTATGTGGAGGCCCAAGAGGTGAGACCTCTTAAAAATTATGTGGAGGCCCAAGAGGTGAGACCGCTTAACATTTGTGGAGGCCCAAGAGGTGAGACCTGTTAAACATTTTGTGGAGGCCCAAGAGGTGAGACCCGTTAAAAATTATGTGGAGGCCCAATAGGTGAGACCTGTTAAACATTTTGTGGAGGCCCAAGAGGTGAGACCTCTTAAACATTTTGTGGAGGCCCAAGAGGTGAGACCTGTTAAACATTTTGTGGAGGCCCAAGAGGTGAGACCTGTTAAAAATTATGTGGAGGCCCAAGAGGTGACACCTCTTAAACATTTTGTGGAGGCCCAGAGGTGAGACCGGTTAAAAATTATGTGGAGGCCCAAGAGGTGAGACCTGTTAAAAATTATGAGGAGGCCCAAGAGGTGAGACCTCTTAAAAATTATGTGGAGGCCCAAGAGGTGAGACCTGTTAAAAATTATGAGGAGGCCCAAGAGGTGAGACCTCTTAAACATTTTGTGGGGGCCCAAGAGGTTGAAACCTCTTAAAACATTTTGTGGAGGCCCAAGAGGTGAGACCGTTAAAAATTATGTGGAGGCCCAAGAGGTGAGACCTCTTAAAAATTATGTGGAGGCCCAAGAGGTGAGACCTCTTAAAACATATAAATTTTTCTTATTTACGGAGCAATTCTACGGCGGTTAAGGAGGAGGAGGAGGAGGAGGTGGAGGAAGAAATGGCACTTCATACAGATGGCACTTCACTTTTGGCTGCTTTCCACTGTTAACCTCTTAAACCTTTTGTGGAGGCCCAAAAAGGTGAGACCTGTTAAAAATTATGTGGAGGCCCAAGAGGTGAGACCTGTTAAACATTTTTGTGGAGGCCCAAGAGGTGAGACCTGTTAACATTTTGTGGAGGCCAAGAGGTGAGACCTGTTAAACATTTTGTGGAGGCCCAAGAGGTGAGACCTGTTAAACATTTTGTGGAGGCCCAAGAGGTGAGACCTGTTAAACATTTTGTGGAGGCCCAAGAGGTGAGACCTGTTAAACATTTTGTGGAGGCCCAAAGGTGAGACCTGTTAAACATTTTGTGGAGGCCCAAGAGGTGAGACCGTTAAAAATTATGTGGAGGCCCAATAGGTGAGACCTCTTAAACATTTTGTGCAGGCCCAAGAGGTGAGACGTGTAAAAATTATGTGGAGGCCCAAGAGGTGAGACCTGTTAAATTATGTGGAGGCCCAAGAGGTGAGACCTGTAAACATTTGTGGAGGCCCAAGAGGTGAGACCTGTTAAACATTTTGTGGAGGCCCAAGAGTGAGACCGCTTAAACATTTTGTGGAGGCCCAAGAGTGAGACCTGTTAAAATTATGTTGGAGGCCAATAGGTGAGACCTGTTAAAACATTTGTGGAGGCCCAAGAGGTGAGACCTGTTAAACATTTTGTGGAGGCCCAAGAGGTGAGACCTCTTAAACATTTTGTGGAGGCCCAAGAGGTGAGACCTGTTAAAACATTTTGTGGAGGCCCAAGAGGTGAGACCTGTTAAAAATTATGTGGAGGCCCAAGAGGTGACACCTCTTAACATTTTGTGGAGGCCCAAGAGGTGAGACCGGTTAAAAATTATGTGGAGGCCCAAGAGGTGAGACCTGTTAAAAATTATGAGGAGGCCCAAGAGGTGAGACCTCTTAAAAATTATGTGGAGGCCCAAGAGATGAGACCTGTTAAAAATTATGAGGAGGCCCAAGAGGTGAGACCTATTAAACATTTTGTGGGGGCCCAAGAGGTTGAAACCTCTTAAACATTTTGTGCAGGCCCAAGAGGTGAGACCGGTTAAAAATTATGTGTAGGCCCAAGAGGTGAGACCGGTTAAAAATTATGAGGAGGCCCAAGAGGTGAGACCTCTTAAAATTTTGTGGAGGCCCAAGAGGTGAGCCATAAACATATAAATTTTTCTTATTTACGGAGCAATTCTACGGCGGTTAAGGAGGAGGAGGAGGAGGAGGTGGAGGAGGAAATGGCACTTCATACAGATGGCACTTCACTTTTGGCTGCTTTCCACGGTTGGAGAAGCAAAGTCCGGGTCAATCCACTTGCTGTTCATTTTGATTAGCGTCAGCCTGTCGGCACTGTCGGTTGACAGGCGGCTGCGCTTATCGGTTATAATGCCCCCGGCTGTGCTGAACACCCTTTCTGATAGCACGCTGGCGCAGGGCAGGCAAGCACCTCCAGGGCGTACAGGGACAGTTCCAGCCACGTGTCCAACTTGGAGACCCAGTAAGTGTAGGACGCCGAGGGATCGGGGAGGACAGGGGTACGGTCTGCCAGGTACTCCCGCAACATCCGCCGATACTTGTCCCTCCTGCTGATAGCGGGCCCCGCAGTGATGGAAGTTGCACGAGGGGGTGCCATGAACGTGTCCCACACCTTGGAGAGTGTTCCCCTGGTGGCTGTGGGCCTGATGGATGTTGTGGGACTCTGGGAGACCCTCTCCTCTCTGCCGCCAGCGATGGTGGGTGGGAAAATCTCCATCATGTTCTGCACGAGTTCCCTCTGGTATTCCAGCAATCGATTCGTCCTCTCCTCTACCGGAATAAAAGAGGAGACGTTATCTTTATACCGGGGGTCCAGGAGTGCGAAGACCCAGTACAGTTTGTTCTCCACTATCCGGACAACACGTGTGTCCCGGGAAAAGCAGCCCAGCATGAAGTCAGCCATGTGTGCCAGACTCTGAATAGGCATGACCTCACTGCCCCCACCAGAAGGATCACTTGCCATTTCCTCCTCTTCCTCTTCCGCCTCCTCTCCGCCCCATCCGCGCTGAACCAATGGGACGCACACAGCCTGTCTGCTACCCTCGCCGCCAGCATCCTCCTCCTCTTCCACAGCCACCTCCACGTCGTCCTCCTCCTCATCCTCCTCCTCCTGCAACTGCCACCGTGAAGCAGACAAAAGTGTGGTCTGACTGTGTAGCTCCGTTGCGTCTCCTCCTACCCCCGTCTCCTCTGCGTGCAATGCGTTCTCCCTTATTGCGATGAGCGATTCTTTAAGGACGCCTAGGAGCGGGATGGTTACGCTCACTATAGCGTCCTCGCTGCTGACCTTCTTGGTGGACTCCTCAAAGATACGCAGTACATCGCATATGTCTGCCATCCATGGCCACTCGTGGTTGGCAAACTGAGGGAGCTGAGTTGGAGGCACGCGTGGATTCATAATCTGGTACTCCATCAATGCTCTCTGCTGCTCACACACCCTGGCCAACATGGAATAGGTGGAATTCCAGCGAGTGGGCAGGTCGCACAACAGCCGATGTTCAGGCAAATGGAGGCGTTGCTGGAGTTTTTTTAAGCTAGCAGCAGCTACAGTTGACTTCCGAAAGTGAGCGCACAAGCGCCGCACTTTCACCAGCAGCTCTGCCAGGTTGGGGTAAGTCTTCAGAAATTTTTGGACTACCAGATTAAAAACGTGGGCCAGGCATGGTACGTGATTGAGTTCGGCAAGCTCCAGAGCCGCCACCAGGTTACGGCCGTTATCGCACACGACCATGCCTGGTCCTAGCTGCAGCGGCGACAGCCACATCTCCGTCTGCTGCAATATGGCGTCCCTCACCTCTGGGGCGCTGTGCTTCCTGTCGCCCAAGCTGATGAGCTTTAGCACCGCCTGCTGACGTCTCCCCGCGCCAGTGCTGCAACGCTTCCAGCTAGCGGCTGAGGGAGATGTTAAGGCACAGGAGGAGGAGGAGGGTTTATCAGAACCCATGCTGGCAATCTTGGGCGGGGGTGGTAGGTAGGCCGTCTCTGTTTGCGACCCCGTCCCCGCTTCCACTACAATAACCCAGTGTGCCGTCAAAGAGATGTAGCGTCCCTGGCCGCAAGCGCTTGTCCACGAGTCGGTGGTCAAGTGGACCTTTGCGCTGACTGCGTACCTCAGGGCCCGCCTGATGTTACGCGACACGTGCTGGTGCAGGGCGGGGACGGCACTCCGGGAAAAGTAGTGGCGGCTGGGGACGGAATAGCGAGGTGCGGCAGCCGCCATCAGGTCGCGGAAGGCCTGCGTCTCCACAAGCCTAAACGGCAACATCTCCAGGGCCAGCAGTTTGGAGATGTGGCAGTTTAAGGCTTGGGCTTGGGGGTGACTCGAGGCGTACTTCCGCCTGCGGTCGAACGCCTGCGAGATGGACAGTTGTTGGGACGAGGAGTGTGAGGGTGCAGGCGAAGAGGCGGGGGAAGGGGAGGCTGAAGGAGAAGGCCCCAAAGTAGCCGAGGCAGAGGCAGATGTGGAGGTGTCCTGGCTGGAGGTCTGGACCGCAGTGGCAGCACACAACAAAGGGGAAGAGGCAGTGGCAGCAGGACCGGGCGCAGTTTGTATTGCGTTTGCTCTCTCCCACTCAGCCCAGTGCTTGACTTCCAAGTGACGCCGCATGCCTGAGGTGGTCAGATTGGTCTTCTCAGAGCCCCTACTCAGTTTTGAGTGGCAGAGTGTGCAAACCGCGCTCAGTTTGTCATCCGCACAAACATTAAAAAATCTCCACACCACAGAAGTACGAGGCCTCGATGGGGGAGCTTCGCGCGACTGCCCGCTGCCGGGAACAGCTTCGGCCGTGCTGGCTGTGGCCTCACTACTTTGTCTGGACTGTCCTCTGCCTCTGGACATCCTCTGCCTGTGGACATCCCTCTGCCTCTGGACATCCCTCTGCCTCTGGACATCCCTCTGCCTCTTGCTGCCTTTTTCGGTGCTGCGCAGACCACCACCTCTCCACTGCTTTCCCCGCTGGACATCACCCCTGGCCAAGTGGGGTCGGTCATTTCGTCATCCACCACCTCCTCTTCCTCACTCTGCTCCTCCTCCTGCCCACTGGACATTCCAACAGCCTCCCTTGATGGCAACTGCGTCTCATCATCATCATCGCTCATGATAACAGATGCTGGTTCAGGGTCCACATCAGCAGGAGATGGCGAAAACTCAAGGGTTTGGGCATCACTACAAACAAATTCCTCTCCTAGCTCCTGGGATTCTTCCGGCACATCTGAAAAAGGACCCGAAAAGAGCTCCTGGGAGGGGTCAAGGGTGGGATGACTCTGTTGGCCAGGTGTGGAGGAAGGAGGGTCAGAGTGAGACTGTGTGGATGACTGGCTGGTGGACAACTGTGTGGAAGCGCTATCGGCTATCCATTGCACCACCTGTTCAACCTGCTCAGGCCTCAACAGCGGTGTAACCCGCCCCCTGCTTAACTGTCCCATAAAGGCAGGGATTCTGGATGAGCGGGATCCTGGCTGACCCTCACCAGCACGCATTGTATCCCCACTGGCTTCAACAAGGCCCCCAACAGCATTTCCGCGCCCCCGTCCTCGTCCACGTCCTATTCCGCTAGCCCCCTGCCGCATTTTTTTTTTTTTTACAATATTTTGCCTTCACAGCCGTGAAATTAGTTTGCAAGAGAACGCACAGTACAGTTGCCAATTGAAAGGCCTATATATTGTATATATTGTATATTTCAAGGTACACAGCCGTGTTCTAAGTGAACAGACGGTGTGTATGAACACCAGTTATGAGAAATTACTTTGCAAGAGAACGCACAGTACAGTTGCCAGTTATAAGGCCTATATATTGTATTATTCAAGGTACACAGCCGTGTACTAAGTTATCAGACGGTGTGTATGAACACCAGTTATGAGAAATTACTTTGCAAGAGAACGCACAGTACAGTTGCCAGTTAAGGCCTATATATTGTATTTTTCAAGGTACACAGCCGTGTACTAAGTGATCAGACGGTGTGTATGAACAACAGTTATGAGAAATTACTTTGCAAGAGAACATACAGTACAGTTGCCAGTTATAAGGCCTATATATTGTATTTTTCAAGGTACACAGCCGTGTACTAAGTGATCAGACGGTGTGTATGAACACCAGTTATGAGAAATTACTTTGCAAGAGAACGCACAGTACAGTTGCCAGTTAAGGCCTATATATTGTATTTTTCAAGGTACACAGCCGTGTACTAAGTGATCAGACGGTGTGTATGAACAACAGTTATGAGAAATTACTTTGCAAGAGAACACACAGTACAGTTGCCAGTTATAAGGCCTATATATTGTATTTTTCAAGGTACACAGCCGTGTACTAAGTGATCAGACGGTGTGTATGAACAACAGTTATGAGAAATTACTTTGCAAGAGAACGCACAGTACAGTTGCCAGTTATAAGGCCTATATATTGTATTATTCAAGGTACACAGCCGTGTACTAAGTGATCAGACGGTGTGTATGAACACCAGTTATGAGAAATTACTTTGCAAGAGAACGCACAGTACAGTTGCCAGTTATAAGGCCTATATATTGTATTTTTCAAGGTACACAGCCGTGTACTAAGTGATCAGACGGTGTGTATGAACAACAGTTATGAGAAATTACTTTGCAAGAGAACACACAGTACAGTTGCCAGTTATAAGGCCTATATATTGTATTTTTCAAGGTACACAGCCGTGTACTAAGTGATCAGACGGTGTGTATGAACAACAGTTATGAGAAATTACTTTGCAAGAGAACGCACAGTACAGTTGCCAGTTATAAGGCCTATATATTGTATTTTTCAAGGTACACAGCCGTGTACTAAGTGATCAGACGGTGTGTATGAACACCAGTTATGAGAAATTACTTTGCAAGAGAACGCACAGTACAGTTGCCAGTTATAAGGCCTATATATTGTATTTTTCAAGGTACACAGCCGTGTACTAAGTGATCAGACGGTGTGTATGAACACCAGTTATGAGAAATTACTTTGCAAGAGAATGCACAGTACAGTTGCCAGTTAAGGCCTATATATTGTATTTTTCAAGGTACACAGCCGTGTACTAAGTGATCAGACGGTGTGTATGAACAACAGTTATGAGAAATTACTTTGCAAGAGAACACACAGTACAGTTGCCAGTTATAAGGCCTATATATTGTATTTTTCAAGGTACACAGCCGTGTACTAAGTGATCAGACGGTGTGTATGAACAACAGTTATGAGAAATTACTTTGCAAGAGAACGCACAGTACAGTTGCCAGTTATAAGGCCTATATATTGTATTTTTTCAAGGTACACAGCCGTGTACTAAGTGATCAGACGGTGTGTATGAACACCAGTTATGAGAAATTACTTTGCAAGAGAACGCACAGTACAGTTGCCAGTTAAGGCCTATATATTGTATTTTTCAAGGTACACAGCCGTGTACTAAGTGATCAGACGGTGTGTATGAACAACAGTTATGAGAAATTACTTTGCAAGAGAACACACAGTACAGTTGCCAGTTATAAGGCCTATATATTGTATTTTTCAAGGTACACAGCCGTGTACTAAGTGATCAGACGGTGTGTATGAACAACAGTTATGAGAAATTACTTTGCAAGAGAACGCACAGTACAGTTGCCAGTTATAAGGCCTATATATTGTATTTTTCAAGGTACACAGCCGTGTACTAAGTGATCAGACGGTGTGTATGAACACCAGTTATGAGAAATTACTTTGCAAGAGAACGCACAGTACAGTTGCCAGTTAAGGCCTATATATTGTATTTTTCAAGGTACACAGCCGTGTACTAAGTGATCAGACGGTGTGTATGAACAACAGTTATGAGAAATTACTTTGCAAGAGAACACACAGTACAGTTGCCAGTTATAAGGCCTATATATTGTATTTTTCAAGGTACACAGCCGTGTACTAAGTGATCAGACGGTGTGTATGAACAACAGTTATGAGAAATTACTTTGCAAGAGAACGCACAGTACAGTTGCCAGTTATAAGGCCTATATATTGTATTTTTCAAGGTACACAGCCGTGTACTAAGTGATCAGACGGTGTGTATGAACAACAGTTATGAGAAATTACTTTGCAAGAGAACGCACAGTACAGTTGCCAGTTATAAGGCCTATATATTGTATTATTCAAGGTACACAGCCGTGTACTAAGTGATCAGACGGTGTGTATGAACACCAGTTATGAGAAATTACTTTGCAAGAGAACGCACAGTACAGTTGCCAGTTATAAGGCCTATATATTGTATTTTTCAAGGTACACAGCAGTAGTGCCAAATATAGTTTGGTATGTAGCAGAGCACCTAATACACCACTAATGCCTCTCTCTGTCCCTACTCCAGCAGCTATCCCTGAATACAGCAGCCGTTCTCTGTAAAGTCTATATTGTAGTAAGCTATCACTGAAGTCCACTGTAGTAGCCCTGATAAGGGCTTTTAATCACGCTCCTGCCTGTCCAACAGCTAAAATCTGTCTCTCCCTTCTCCAGCCTCTGTCCCTGACTAAGTTCACGCAGCATATGCGTTCGAGCAGGAAGAGCTGAGTTTTTAATATTCGAGGTCACATGGTTTTTCCAGCCAATGCATGTAGACGCCGTTTTCGCGCTGCCAGCGTGCTCAGCGTGCCTGTCATACCCCCCCTGCATGGTGATTGGTGGAAAAAGAGCGCCAGAGAAGGTGGGAGGGGAAACGAATTCTAGGTGCGCCATCGCCGTTATACTCGAATTAAATCGAGTACGCCGAATATCGTAGTATTCGATCGAATACCAGCTCGATCGAACACTACTCGCTCATCTCTACTTACAATATGAACAATTTCTTGAACATTTCAGGAAACTAAAAAAAAGCTGTTTGCTGTATTTTCCTCCTATGTCAGCAATCAACACTCTTGATCTGTTCTGTATACAGTGGCATGAAAAAGTTTGGGCACACTTGATCATAATTACTTTTACTGTGTGAACAGTTTAAAGGGGTTCTCCGGGAATTAAGAAAATGAAAATACTTAAATATTACTTTATTATAAAGTATTCCCAGATACCTTACATTAGTTATAATGGGTCGTTTAGTCTCTTGAGCAATCATTTGGATAAATAAAATGGTAGCTGTCCTATCAGTCCACACAAAATCTGTCCTAATCACACAGCAGGACAAGTTACTTCACAATACTGCGCTAAAGAACTGCCTCATCCTCCTCTCTGCTCTGCTTGTCAGGGAGTATGATACTGAATACAGCTGATAAGATCTTCATCTCAATCTATGTAGGAATTGAGTTCATGAGGAGACATGAAGTACAGAGAGGACGGTGTGGGCAATGAGCATCAGCACTTGTGTGTAGTCTCCATTACCACAGTCTGTCCTGTCCATCCTATGTGCTTCTCCTCATGAGCTCCGTTCCCACAGACATTCATCATTCATCAGACATAGATTATATTAAACTGTGTTCATTATGATAATCCCTGACAAGTTAGAGAGGAGAATCAGGTAGATCTTTAGCTAACTGGATTGAAGTAACTTGCCCTGTATGATTACGACAGTTATTCTGTGTACCAACAGGATGGCAGCCATTTTATTTCTCCTAATGATTGCACCCTAGACATAATGAGCCATAATAACTAATGAAAGGTATTTGGGAATATATTTATAATAAAGTTATATTTAAGTATTTTCATTTTCTTAATTCCTGGAGAACACCTTTAACAAGTTGAAGATGAAAAGATCTCCAAAAGACATATGGGGTCTTTAGAAAGCTGAAATACACCTAATTTAGATGGCGGCGCAACGGTTAGTTGTATTGGAAGCTTTCTTACATTTAGAACTGGCGCAGGATGAGCCAAAGTTATGGAGAGGCTGGCACCTCTTCATAACTTCTGCAATCCACCGCCAGTGCAGGGCCTTTATTAAGACCAGTATCTAAAACGCAAGTCTTAAAAAATGTGCCCCATAAGGTTAAAGATGACACATTCCCTTTGTATTTTAAGCAAAAACTTTAAAAAATTTTTTCATCTTTTGCATTTTCAAAATGACAAAAAAGGAAAAAGACCCGAAGCAAAACTTTGGGTCCCCTGCATGGTAATTACCTAGTAGCACTCCCTTTGGCAAGTATCACAGCTTGTAAATGCTTTTTGCAGTCAGCCAAGAGTCTTTAAATTCTTGTTTGAGGGATTTTCATCCATTCATCCTTGCAAAAGTCTTCCAGTTCTGTGAGATTCCTGGGCTGTCTTGCATGCACTGCTCTTTTAAAGTCTATCCACAGATCTGTGAAGGCCATGGTAAAACCTTCAACGTGTGCCTTTTTAGCTACGTAGTCTATTGTGGATTTTGAGTTGTGTCTAGGATCATTATCCTTTTGTAAAAGCCATCCTCTTTTCAACTTCAGCTATTTTTATAGTTGGTGTTATGTTTGCTTCCAGAATTTACTGGAGTTTTGTTGAATCCATTCTTCCCTCTCCCTGTGAAATGTTTCCCGCGCCATTGGCTGCAACACAACCCCAAAGCATAAATGATCTGCCCCAATGCTTAATGGTTGGAGCTGTGTTCTTTTCACTAAATTTTGTGCTCTTTTTAATCCAAGCATACCTTTGCTCATTGTGGCCTGAGTTTTGTTTTAACCTCATCGGTCCACAGTACTTGATTCCAAAATGCATCAGGCTTGTTTGATTTTCATCTGATTCGGAATTTTATGGAGAGGATGCAGGAGAGGTTTTCTTCTGATGACTCTTCAATGAAGGCCATAATTGTGCAAGTGTCGCTAAACAGTAGAACAATGTACCACAACTTTTGCACGAACAGTCTGCTAAATCTTCCTGAGGGTTGTTTTGTAGTCAAGCAGGGGGCTCTGATTTGCCTTTATAGCAATCCTACAAGCAACTGAAATTTTTTCTTGGTCTTCCAGGCCTTCTCTTGACCTCCACTGATCCAGTTAACTGTCATTTCTTAATTACATTTCGAACTGAGCAAATGGCAACCTGAAAGTGCTTTGCTATCTTTTTGTAGCCTTCTCCTGATTTGTGGGCCTCAGCCATTTTATTTTCAGGTGTTTCAGCAGGCAGCTGCTTAGAAGAACCCATGGCTGCTATTTTTTGGAACAAGGTTAGAGGAGTCTTGGTATTTATAAAGCTTTGAAATTTGCATCACCTGGCCTTTTCTAATGATGATTGTGAATAAGCCTTTAACCTAACAGGCTGTTTAAGATCTGAGACCTTATCTGAACACTCAAAATTCCTTGGGTTTTGCAAGGTACTCCTTTCCTTTCCTAAAATTGTACAAAACCAAATTAATACACTGACATTGCGTAAAATGTTGAAAAGTGCGTTTCATCTTTAACTTTGAGCCTTTTGGAGATCTTCTCATCTTCAACTTGCTTAAGTGTTTACAGTAACAGTAATTTTGACTAGAAGTGCCCAACCCTTTGCATGCCACTGTAACTGCTAATTTTAGCATCTAATATTTAGTCACAGAGTAGAGTCACCCAGGCTTCTAAAGATGCATAGTCCATGCTTTCTCCTTTTCTTTCCATAAAAGAAAAATAGTGCAAGATCTCTCTTGGCCTGACTATGAAAATTAGAAAAATGAGATTAAAAACCCTGTTTACAAATTGTAATCTCTTTTATCTGCACTTGACCTACTATCTGATTTCCGAAACTAAAGGCCTATTACATGGGTAGATTCCAGCCTGTAGAGAGCGAAGATCGATAACATAAGCAAGATAAATCGATTGGCATTCATTTACCTTGGCAAATAATTTTCTGAATGGCAGCACATTGACAAGAGAAATAAAACATGTGCACATATATACTTGTCAGCTGATTACTAGGCAAGTTTATATAGGGCACGAATGTTCGTGCAAAACTCGTAGGGCTTATTCAGTGAACCACAGATGTCTGCTGTCCGTGTTCTCCATAGGCAGCCCACAGATCTATTTATTGTAATGTGTTTATTTACACATCCTTGGTTTTCCACTTAATTTTGGGTCAATGTAGAAAGCATGGAAGCATGTTCATTATTACAGACCCAACACGCCCATTATAGCAAACACAGATGATCTTTGGTTAGTTCATTTTTCATGTACTGTTGCTAGGAAATACTCTGCAAACCGCGATTTGGCCTAGCAGTGGCCAAAGCCAATTAGCAGTTTGTTTGTGGAGCTGCTAAAAAACCTGTGTGCCAACTGTGTACAATGTCCCGCAACAATGAGTAAATGCTTATCAGCCTTGTTCAGGAGTGCCTGGAAACGTTGGACAACCAGACAGAGGGGTACCACAATTAGAGACTTGGTGGTAATATGTGACACGTGAGCTTCACCAACCCAAGTGGGAGAATATCACTACATCATAGCACATGAAGATGGGTGAAACCATTGCTGTTCTCCTTGTTGTGCCCAAATTGTAATGTAAGAATCCAAATGTTCTGCCATTTTCACTAGTTTGTGCAGTTGTGATTGAATATCGGCCTTTGTAAATATTTCACTATGTGCTTCAGTGGTGCTTGTGTCAAACATTAGAAATTTCACTTGTTTTCATAACTGTTGTTGATTCAGCATTTTATCACGCAATGTTACGTGTCCCAGGTATAGAGGATTGCTTTGATTTGTCATTGCAGTTATTTTTTTGCTAATTAATAGTTGTGCTTTGTTCCTTTATAATCATTTTGCAGTTGAGGCTGTGAACACTCAATGGTGCACCTGCCAGGAGATGCTTCAGTGCAAAATAAATTCAGCTAGCGGAACTGGGGCAAAAGGTCACATTCAGTATCTTCTGCCAACAGTTGATGTTCCTGCAGGATATTATAGACCTAAACCCATACGTAAGAATACCTTTAAAGGCTTCATGTATGTTCAAAAACAATGTATTTTTACTTAAAGTAATACGTGCCAAGATGGTACTGACATATCCACATTGCCATACAGTATTGCATTTCTAACAGATTCTGTATGAAAATACTCCACTTGGGTTGGCAAACATTCATTGTTGGAATGTACGTCACATTATCATGTATGATGGGTTCACAGTTTGTAATTTTTTTCACTTGTAGAACTGACAATAACATGGAAGATGAAGATGAAGAAGATGAGAGTAGTGCCTTCACCGTTCAGACCTCACATGCACAGGTAACTACAGAGTTGGTGGAGAGGAAGGAGCAGCTAGGCACGCTGTCTCCACTCCTTCAGCCTCAGATTGTTGCTATTGGGGCAAAAAATTACAAAATCATTTTACTGGCATTTCATAAAGGGTGTTTATTGGCCTCCTAATATAGACTGCCACCCTGAGGGTAGGTCATCAATATAGCAGGGGAACACCTTTCATGTACAACATAGGGGGAGATTTCTCAAAACTGGTGTAAAGGAAAACTGGTTTAGTTGCCCATAGCAACCAATCAGATTCCACCTTTCATTTTTCAGAGGAAAATAAAAGGTGGAATCTGATTGGTTGCTATGGGCAACTAAGCCAGTTTTCTTTACTTCACTACTTATCTCTGTATACTGATCAATCACACTGTACACTTTTTGGTTGTAGATCATGGCTAGGAACATCTGCAACAATAGTGTCAGTGTCAGTGTTTGTTCAGTGATTTCCATCAGTGATTGTAAGCCAAAACCAGGATTGGAGCCTACACAGAGATAAGGTATAATGGAAAGATCTGCACCTGTTCTGTGTTTAGAGCCGCACCTGGTTTTGGCTCACAATCACTGATGGAAATCACTGATCATGCACACGACCGTATTTTGCATCCATATCTGATCCACATTTTTTGTGGCTTGCACAGGAACTCATTAAAAAACCCATCCCCATACTGTCTACATCCGTATGTCTGTTACGCAAATTATAGAACATGTCCTTTTCTTGTCCATACTGCAGATGAGAAAAGTAATTTCTAGTGATGGGAGGGAGAAAAATGCAGACTGTACATGAAAGGTATCTGTATTTCGCAGGTATGTGTTTTGAGGACAGCAATAATTACACGGTCATGTGCATGAGGTATAAGACAAAACACTCTGCACATCACCATCACTGTGACGTTCATGGTAACATCTAAAAGGTACTCATCATCCACAAATACTTCTGCCCCCAACCACATAGGCATATTTGCAGGAACACACACTGGTCGGCATCAGTGGTATTACGAATACGCAATACCATGGCTGTCTGAACGGCCCCTAAGGAAGGGAATAATTAAGTGGAGTAACACCACATGTTGCTAAATAATAATTATCATTCTACTCAAGATCATTATGACAATCCAAAATGTGCTTGCTGTCACGAATGCAGCTGGGAAAAGGGCTACAAGAAATAATCAACTCACACTCTTAGCCTTTTTCCCACTGAATCATTTCCTAACACTGTGGGGGGACATTTATCAGATCTTTTATACCACTAGCATGGCATAAAAAAAGTTGCAAATTATTGTGCATGGCATATTTCTACCATAAATTGTGATTTTTTAAGCTAAGCTTAAACACCTTTCTAAAGAGTATGAAGGTGTAGATTTAAGTTTCTGGGACATCTCATTCCAGTGCACAGGGGATCAAGATGGCATATGGGAACAGTTTTGATAAATCTCACCATATGGGTCTAAATGGGTGAAATATGGGGGAGATTTATCAAGACGGATGTATTACACACCGGTCTTAATCTATCCCCTGCTGGCATCATTTGCACATCTCTTAATATTCGGGGCTCATCTAAGCAGGTCTGTTCATCTAAATGGAGATCTACCGAAGCAAGGGAGATTTCCTTGCATAGATTATAATAAATTTGATGCGCCGCATACGCCAGCCCGCCCCACTCGTTACTCCCCCTAAAGTCGCAACATTTTGCGGGTAACCTGGGAAAAGAGCACCCTGCCTGGAGTCTTCTCGTCAGTGACTCCAAAGCTCTAATGACTGGTTTACCTGCCCCCTGGACATCAGGCCTGTAGCTCCTTGTTCCTTCACTTTCCATGTAGGTTACAGTGATATCTCCAATATATGGACAGTGACATCACTGGAGCTTCCTGAGGTATTTGTTTAATGGCGGCCTATGGCAAATGACACATGTATACTGAGGGATGACATGATATAGTCTACTACGCAATTCTATAACTATTGTTTATGGGATAAGCCAACCAGGCAGTACCCAAGAGGACCCTCTGAAAATGGTAGACTATGGACACGTTTAGCATGAAGTTTGGAAGATTTCCCAGAGTACATGCTAAATGCAGTGTAATTTCAATGGAGGCAAACCATTTGACTTTTAGGGTGTCCTGGAGGAGGGGGCCCCATGCTGAATGCATTCTCTTCTGGACATGAAAACACTGCATTTTCATGCAACCACCACTAGCTCAGTGCAAAGAGATTATTACAGCTCCAGTTGCAGTCAATGATAACTTTATTAATTCTTATGTACTGAGCTCCCCCTAGTGGTGGCTGCAGGCAGCTAGTGTTGTAATATATTAATTGACGGGAATCAGTGATTTACAACTAGATGAGGGTCATTTGTCAGCGTATTTATGCCAGTTGTGTGGTGTAAATGCATTGAGAAATATGGTGGTCAGAAAGAGTGCCATATTTTTGAAGCACCTGCTCCACATTTCTGACACAGAAGTTGATAAAGTCAATGAGGCCAAGGATGATCCGTTTTTTATTACAATGTTTAATTAATTTTTTTTCCACTTAAAGAAAAGCGTAAATTTGTCAGAAATCTGGGACAAGCGCTTTGTGCTCTGTGTTTCCTGGGATGTATGAACAAAAATGGGGTCTGCACTACTCTTCTTAGGTGCCTTGGTGCAAGTGAAAGGACTTGGTAGTCAATTCAGCAATTGTAGAAAAATCGCTGCACTCCAATGATATGATGCAGTCAAAGTGTCATTTATTTTACAAAAAACATCAGAAGTTTTGCTATGGGGCCCTATGAAATCTGTGTATCCCCTGACTAAAGACAGAGCAAAAACGTGATATGAGTTTAGCCGTACAATCTTGCAATTTAAGTTTGTGTAAAAGCACATAAAGGTATACAAATCTAGGAAAATACTTTTCCATGGCGGTGTATTTGTCTGTAGGATTGCATTCTTGCATACATATTCAGTGGAAGGAAAGCTTTATCTCTCAGACAAAGCTGTTGCTCAATCTTTTTGTTGTCTTACATAATGTGGGAAACAATCAAGCAAAACTTATGACAACATAAAAAAACAAGGGGATTTTGATCATGTAATGCTGAAACATGATATTTAGTCTTTTTTTAGTTTTTTTTCAGTTCCACAGGATTTCAGCTCTAATAACTTGTTTACCCTCTTCACTGCTTTTTGAGATTTGCTGCAAAATCTCAGTGGTGGAGAAGTTTAAAGTTCTCAAAAACATGGCCACTTTCTTCCAGGAACAGCGTTCCTCCTGTTCATAGTTGTTTGTGGTATTGCAGCTCTGCTTCATTCATTTCAATGTGTACAGCTTCCATTGTCTCTATATGCAGTGAGATTCCCCTGGTGGCAGCTGTAGGTAAAAAAGGATTTTATCCCGCCTAACAAAATTGCCAGAAGTGAAGCATTTCAGCATGTCCTCACATTCATTTGTAACCATAAATACTTTCTTATAAGGGGAGTTCAAGAAGATAACAGCTGGGTTTCATAAGACGCCCCCAAACTTTCCAAAACACAACTTCTCCGTGGCTTCTTGTTTTTGGAAGTGAATGATACTAGGGTGAACTGGATGGATGAATGTATGTCTTTTCTTTACCCTTACAAACTATTTTACTATGTCACTTGGGCGAGTTTTTTTTTTACAAATGGTGATCAGTAAGGAGGACACAATTCTCTTTCATGTCCTCGGCATGAAGGAAGGATGACTGGTGTTCTACTCTCTGTAATACTTGCTGTGTTTAATAAGTGGTACTTAGAGTTTCAGAAGGAAGATAGCGGAAGCTTCTGGTTTTCAAAATGAGTCATGAGGATTTAATTCAGAACTTACTGTTTTCATAGTTCTTTAAGAAAACCTTGAGACTCCTGGTGACTTCTAGAATCTGACGTCTGTAAGTAACACCACATATGTAGGAATTGGCTTACTTGTGAACTGACAGGGTTGAGGTTGGTGAGATTACTGTATAAGCCTTGCTCAAGTAGGAACATTTGTAATATCTGTTACAATGTAGAAATTATTACTTTAAAATTTTGACACATCCAGTTACATTCTATGCAAAACCGATCTTGAGCCAATTTCATGTTGGTTTTATGTGGTTTTCTAGCCTGAGATGACAGGTATGACACAGGAAGATCCTATCTTCCCATCTGTACCTAGACCTAACCAGACCCACTGAAGTCTATGGTAATTAAGAACTCACCTAAGCCAACAACTCCTTTTGATATAAAGGGGTATAACCAGGGTAAGCTTTAAAAGCAGAGAGTCATACTCATGTGTGGTCAGTGGTGCACCTAGCCTTTTTGCTGCATGATTGAAATGCCTCCCACCCCATCCTAAATGCCAAATTCTCAACCTAACCCCTTCCCTCCAGCCCTACTGTTAAGGACATACTTGTTAAATGTTACACTGTATGTATCCTTTTTTTGTGGTTCCATTGTAATAGTGCCTATCCTTGTCTGCAAAACAGACAAGAATAAGACATGTTCTATTTTTTTGCGGGTCCACAGAACAGACATACGGATGCGCTGTCCACATTTTTTGCAGACCCATTGAAATTAATGGTTTGGCATTCTATCCACAAAAAATGCGGATCAGATGAGGTCCAAAAATATGGTCGTGTGAATGGGGCCTGATACAGCCCCACATACCTCATACATCCAGTGATGTCTCCTCTGATATAGACATTCTCTGTTCACATTTTCTCCTTTCAGACCTGACCTCCATCTCTTTCTGTGTTTGACAAACAGACATCTTAGTTTCCTACTTTTCTATCATCCTTCCAGCTTCTCAACACCCCTATACTATACTGCAAAAACAGATAATCCCCACCGAAAATACTAGTACCACATAGATAGTGCCTGCCCATCAATAACTATTGGCACTTAGTGCCCTAAAAAATAACTGCGCCCAGCAAATAGTGCCCCAGACTCTAATAGTGTCATAAACTTTGTGCTCCCCAAAAGTAATTGTACTAAGCTGATACTGTGCCAGGGACCACGGTAATAGTCCTCACAAAAGTCTCACCAGTAGAAATAATTATCTGCCAGAGTGCCAATAAGTTAACAGTCCCCAGAAGTAATAATGCCCTCATAGTGCCCATACTAGTATTCTTGTTTCCCATAGTCCCCATTAGTAATAAAGCCCACTATAATGCCCCCTAGTCATAATAATTCTCCTTAAAATGTGTGCAAGTAGAAAAGCGCCCTCTAATGTGTGCCAGTACAAAAATACTCCCTCATGATGTGTACTAGTACAAAAATGCCCCCTTAAAATGTGTACCAGTAGAAAAATACCCTATTATAATGTATGCCAGTGCAAAAACACCCTATTATATGTGTCAGCGCAAACCACCCTTTTAATGTCTGCCGGTACAAAAAAGCCCCCCTTAAAATCTGTGCTAATACAAAATATGTCTCTAATGTGTGCCAGTACCAAAAATACCGCCTTATAATGTGTGTCAGTACAACCCCCCCACCCACCCTTATAATGTCTGCCGGTACAAAAAATGCCCCCTTAAAATGTGTGCCAATACAAAAAATGGCTTTTATAATGTGTGCCAGTATCAAAAATGCCCCTTTATAATGTGTGCCAGTACGAGAAAAAAAAACCTCCTTATGTGTAGCAGTGCAAAAAATGCCCCTCAGTGAGCCAGTACAAAAATGCTCGCTTATAATGTGTTCAGTATAAAAATGCCCCTTTTTAGTAGAAACATTGCCCTCATAGTGCTCCCCCACAGTTCTAATAATGACACCCCATAGTGGCCCAACAGCATGTCTGCAAAAATAAAATAAACTCAAATACCTCCATGCAGCTGTCAGTAATGTGGTGCAGATAACAGGCCACTTCCAGTCTGTGTCCTGAGCTGTCATTGCACTGCCTGTGTCAGCTTCTGATAGGCAACAGGCACTATGCCTGAAGCCTATCACAGGAAATGGCAGGGCAGGGAGACATCATTCCCACGCCCTACTGCAGTATTCAACTGTATTGCTGTCCTGAGGATGATGATACAGTTGAATATGGAGACATGAGTGCTTTCACAATGGAAGTGCTCACTGCCCATGGCCCTGCCACCCCCCCCCTTTCCCACTTGTCTCTAGGTGGTGCCGCCTGAAGCAGTTGCCTCACCTCTCCTCATTGATAGTGCACCCTTGTGTGTGGTGACCACTTCTTGGCTGAGCAATATATACCCTAAAGATACAACTAGTGACCTGACAGGGGCTGACAGGGGTATAACTAGAAAAGTCGGTGCCCCATCAGAAGAACTGGCCTGGAGAGGACAGGTGGGTGGTGAATGCATCCTAGATATCCACATAGGGTCATTGGTGGACCCAAGTGCAGAGTTTTCATGAATGTCCCCTCCTCTCCTGAATATTGATAATTATTTTCCAATATTTTCCAATGACTTCACCTCCACTTAACCACTTGGATACCGAAGGTTTTTCATTTTTGCGTTTTCATTTTTCTTTCCTGTCTTCCTGGGACCATTATTTTTCTGTTCACATAGCTGTTTAATGTTTTGTTTTTTGTGGGACAAGTTTTACTTTCTAATGCCACCATTTGCCTGGCATACAATGCAGTGGGAATCGGGAAAAAATTTCCAAATGGGGTGGAATTTGAAAATAATGCAATTCTGCCAACCCGTGAACCTTTGCAGCAAAATTGAACTTTTCTCTTCAATTTCTGGGTCAGTACGATTACAAGGATACCACATATGTGTAGGATTTTTTGTGTTTTAATACTGAAAAAATAATAAAAACATCTTTGACCTGCTCACTGAGATGACTGCACATGCTCAGTTTCATCCTTCAACAGCCTCCTGAGATGTGATAGGCAGAGATGTTCAGCAGAAAAGACACGCCCCCTAAGCTGCGGCAGAAAAGACACTCACCTTGAGCTGCCAACTTGACATAAATTTAACAGAGCAATGAATGGCAGAAGCTCTGGATCCATGTGAAGTACAGGGCTGGTTCTAGCTTGGTTTACCCATGATTCCCCGCACTGCCTTTATTGAGCACCTACTGCGCACAGAGGCATCATTCCTGGTTACACACAGCATGCTGGGAGTACAGGGGAATGCTCACTGACAGTGCTGGCCATGCTGGTCAATAAGCAGGAAGAAAGTTTACATATACTGCATTTAAATATGTAAATAAATATGTACACTTGTTATCATTTTATTAGCCCTACTATATATGAGTGAGCAGTGTGGGCAGAAGCCCACCATCTTCCTAGTCAGTGCAGCACTGCGCTATTAGAAAGACAGATGTTCCTTAGCAGCTGCTCTGAAAAAGATCTAAGGGACATTTCAGCCCTAGTTTTCTAGTATAAATAAAGGTGTGTGGCAAGAATTGCATAGTACTGTGTTAGCCAGAAAAAACAATGTGACATTTAATACTTTTCCGTCAATAAATACTAAAGTATTAAAGGAGTGATATATTTTTTTTATTTTTTCTGGTTAGCTTATAAAGATATCACTCCCTTAATGCTTTTGCATTTATTAATGCAAAGGTATTAAATGTCACACAGTATAAATAAAGGTATTCCCTAAATAAAGTATATTAGAAAAATATTTCCTATCTCTGTCCCTACCCATTAGCAAAAAAAAAAAAAAAAAAAATATATATATATATATATTATATATGTATATATATATGAAAGTTACACTTTAAAGACATACAGTGCTGGGAGTCTAATGGTTCAATGCTATAAAAACAATTCTCCTTTGGGAAAACTTGTTGATGCAAAAGGTTTTGACTGTCATCAGTAATTGAAGACATTCCTTTTCTTCTCTCTCCAGCCAAGACCACCATGATGACTTCTTCCAGCCGTGACTCATCTCTATAGAGTTTGCTACCCAGGCATTTTTTGGTTTCTTGTTTTCTTTTATATAATTGTATATTTATTGAAAATCAATAAAATAGGATACACAGTGTACAAAGAGTAACAAAAAGTTTTTCCAAGTCAATGTACAACATGAATAAAAGGTTATAGACACGTATAATAAAGAGGTTTGAATACCATGGCATTTGAAATCCTTCTGGCTAAGTAATGGTAGCACGTGAAACGAGGTATTCGGAAACACAAACCATGATAAAGACCAATCTAGTAGTCATCTAAGTAAAACAAACACACAACAATGACATTCAGACAGACGGGATGGGTAAAAAAAAAAAGGGGGGGGGGAGAGCGCATGTCGCTACAGAGAGACGTACTGGGGGTCAGGGTGTTTTATCCAACCAATAGTCATCCCAAACATCCCAGACAGCATAGAACATGTCGACTTTATCCTGATATAGTGCAGTTGGTTTCTTGTTTTCAAGCATATTCTCTATCCTCTGCTCAAACTCCGCACCATACTGCTACCCTCAATTCTGTGCCTGTTTTTGTCCCACTACTGTGCCTGCTGTGTAGCAAAGTGTCCCCAAGTACCAGAAGCAGGCACTTTCGGGTGTGTTCTGGCTCCCCCAGAGGAGATCAGGGGAGCCAGAGTGTGTGTACGACAGCCCCTGTCCTCCTGTATCACAGGAGGCTGCTTCACATTAGTGAATTTGTGGATTTGTAGAGATTTGTGCCTGTGGCAGGGCTCCATAGGAATATAGTGTAATTCTCATATCCTATGAGAAAAGGAATCTAATGATTGCTTGATATAGTTCCCTAGAGGAACTATAAAAAATTGAAATCACCCTCTTGCCGAAAATTCAAGTGAATGTACATAAACAATTAAAAAAATAAACATCATGAGTATCACCGTGTGCAAAAATGCCCATACTATTAAAACATAAAAATATTGATCCCATACAATAGGAAAAAAAGTCAAAATGGGTGATTAGTAGTTTTTGGGTCACTTCAGCTCCCACAAAAAAATTTATAAAAAGTGATCAAAAAGTCTTACACAACCCAATGAAAAGTACAGATCACCCTGCAAAGAATGAGCCCTCAGACAGCTCTGTATATATAAAAATAAAAAAGTGAAGAATATGGTGATGCAAAGAAAAAACATTTTTTTCAAAGTTTTTTTTCAGTATTAAACACAAGAAAAACATGGGGTATTATCGTAATCATACTGACCCAGAGAATGAAAGTAACAGGACAGTTTTAACACCGTAAAAACAAGACCCATAAAACTGGCTGAATGGTGTTTTCTTATAATTCCATCCCATTTGGAATTTTTTCCTGCTTCCAACTACCTTGTATGCGACCATAAATGGTGCCATTAGAAAGTACAACTTGTCCCGCAAAAAAAATGAGCATTTATAGAATACAGCTATGTGAATGGAAAAATAAAAAAAGTTATGGCTTTGGGAAGACTGGGAGTAAAAAAATAAAATGAAAAGAAAAGGAAAATTTTTAAGGGGCTAAATAATAGATCCAGTCATTGGCTGGAGAAGTGCATGCGTCCATACCCATGCATTGCCAGATGTAAAATGTGCGGGGACCAGAAGATTAAGGCAGCACAGAGAACCAGTGTGGTGGAGAGCAGGTAGACATGAATATTCTGTTTCAGGAGGCACTGGCTAAAAAATTGTTATTACCAGAAAACCCCTTTAAAACTGCTCTTTGTTTCCATAGACAACTAGTAGAATTTTTTAGACAGCCATTTGTATGAGTTTTAATTGAAAATCAGAGCAAATTGTTAAGCTAAATATCTGCAAAATCTTTAGCAGTCCCCCACCATACTGGCATACTGGTGAGTTCTTATATATAGTAGAGTGACCTTTGGGTTCTCTTAAGCGCCAAGGCCCGGGTGTTACTGTTTTCTCTGCAGCCCCTATAGCAGGGATCAGCAACCTTCAGCACTCCAGCTGTGGTGAAACTACGACTCACAGCATGCACAATTGCTTGTCTGTTCTCAGATCTCCCATAGAAGTGAATGGAGCATGCTGGGAGTTGTAGTTTCACCACAGCCGAGTGCTGGAGGTTGCTGATCCCTGCCCTATAGTAATGCCCTTAAGCAGGACCCAATGTCACTTAAAGAAGAACTCCCGCAAAAATTTGTGTTCTCTGACCTGTTAGAAAGGTGCATGATATAATCTGTAGTGAATGCAATCTTCTTATCAGGGACTCTAATTGAGAGTTTTCTACTTTCTTCTTATTGTAGCTGGGTCGTGTGACCAACTCCCTGACCTCAAACCGACCCAGGACAGGAAGCCAGTCACTGCTCTATTCATTCCTATAAGACTGAAAGTGAGGTTCCCATAGGAATGCATAGAGAATTAGACTTCCTGTCCACAATAAGTCCACAAAGAGTTGGTGGGTCTAATTCCTGGTCACATGACACAGATAAGAAACTTCAGGATTATATAAGTCAAAAATACAGACACTGGTAAGAAAATGACATTCACTACAGATTACATCATGTACATTTCTAGCAAGGCATGGAATAAAAATTTTTGCAGGAGTTCTTCTTTAATGGGGATGGAAGCCCTTTTATATTTTAGCTATTGCCTACTTCTTCTATATGGTTGCCCCTCAAAGCATACATTCCAGGCAGTGTCGTATCATATCTAGTTGACTCCATGATATAAACATTTTCCATCGTCTGGTTCAAAGGATTCCTTAAATAACCGTATACATCTCTGTCATTTGTTCAGTCCTATAAAGAAATTCATTGTTAAAATGTATGAATGCAAAATAAAATGAAATAGAAAATACATGAAAGAGAAAACATATGTCACTATTACATATCAAATTGAAAAAAACTGACATGAGGATAATAATGGATAATAAACTGAAGTGTAGAAAGCTGTGCCAGCAGCTGCTGTTCAGGCAGATAAGATCTTCTGAAAGCAAGGATAGTTTGGCATATCTTCCATGGAGGCAGACCATCCAACTACCATAGGGCCCAGAGGAAGGGGGAGACCCTCATGGAACACTTGTTCCAAAAATTAAAAAACTACATTTCCATGCAACCACCACTTGGGGGAGCTCAGTGCAAAGAGCTTATTACAGCTTCCATTGTGGTCAATAACAACTGTAGAAATTCCTATTTACTGAGTACACTGTATGAGGGAAGCTGTAGACTTAGAGCTGTATGGGAGATTTATCATTGTATCTAATGTCAGTTGTTTAGTGTGACTACACTGAGAATTATGGTGTTCAGAATGAGCACCATATTTATGAAGCATGTGTTCCACTTTTTCCAATACAGAGGGCAGATCAAGTGTTTGAGGCCAAGAGCGACCTTTATTTTTACGATCTTTTATTACATTTTTTTCCACTAGATAAAAAAAAGTAAAGTCATTAGAAATATGGGTTGTTGCACTTTCAGTTCTGCATTGCCTAGCAGTTTTTGACACACACACACACACACACACACACACACACACACACACACATACTGCGAAACTGGGTAGGGCAGGGATCTCATACTAAATTTTGCAATGGGGCTCTGTGAAATCTGTATACACCACTGTTCAGAAAATAAAGAAGGGAAAATAAGGAAGCAGAATGCCACAAGGTTGTCCTGCTTACAACATCTCTCACTCTATACAACCTGACGGATCCTTACAGTACACAAGATAGCAGACTAAGGGCTTGTTCACACTTCAGTTATTTGATCAGTTATTTCCATCAGTTATTGTGAGCCAAAACCAGGTTCCGATCAAAAACACAGAACGGTGCAGATCTTTTCATTACACCTGATCTCTATGGAGCCTCCACTCCTGGTTTTGGCTCACAATAACTGATGGAAATAACTGATCAAATAACTGACGCGTGAACAAGCCCTAATTTGAATAGGTACTATGTAATACTTATATTCCCCTGTGGTGGCGCTGATGGATTACATTGATTTAATTGGTTAATCGTTATAGCTAAAAGGGATTATCCACAGCAAGTAGCCCCTTTATAAACAACTCTTTTAAGGGGTTGTTCACATATCAGTTATTTGATCAGTTATTTCCATCAGTTATTGTGAGCCAAAACCAGGTGCGGGTCAAAAACACTGAACAGGTGCAGATTTTTTCATTATACCTGATCTCTGTGTAGTGTGCACTCCTGGTTTTGGCTCACAATAACTGATGGAAATAACTGATCAAATAACTGATATGTGAACAACCCCTAACAGGTGTATATTCAAAAAAGGACAAAGCAGTTTTTAACCTTTGTTGTTGGTACATACTATACACAGTTACTGCATATACATAATCTAAGTTACTCAACCTGACTACTTACCTAACTGATGCTCTTCTTTTCTTGAATTTATCTATAAAGCATAATTAAAAATAATCAAAGATTAAAAAATAAAAAAGCAGACACTCTATAATAATGAATCCTTAGCTAAATCTCTTTGATTAGAGCTGATGATTCTGCTGATTTACCAATGGTCTGAGGGTATGTTCACATGTTGGATTTTTCCATGGGAATTTCTGCCACGGATTTCTAGTTGCTGTGTTTTCTGTTTGGTTTCGAAGTAAAATAGTGGCAAGAATGTCCATTCTTTTCGAGTCTGTGCACTCATATTAACGATAAGTTAGATTTCAATTTAAATCAATGGGGCACTTATATTAAATGTTTTGAATGATGCATTAAATCCAGCAATGAAAAATTTCAAAAACCCATTTAAAAATGCAGTGTGAACATACCCTAAATGTAAAAAAACCCCCAAAAAGACAAAAAGAAAACTGAATAATTATAAACTTGATTTAAGTCTGGATGTATCAAAAAATGAAGAAGGTCTAAATGTCATCATACTAGGATGCCCAAAGATTAGTATTTAAAAGGACTGTCCAGTCTTCTATAGAGAATATTCATGTCATGGTGAGAGTGGAGAGTCCAGAGCTTTTCACACTCTGGAGGACCAGTCCTGCCCCACATAACACAGAAACCCATTCATTTGAATAGGAACTGTGTAGTGGTTAATTTTCCCTGTTCTGTTTTCATTTTATTGTTGAAGCAATCCTGAGTAAAAAAAAAAAACAAAAAAAAAAACAAACAAAAAAACTTTGCTTAATGGATGTGCTTCTTTTCTGTGATCATTTTATTATTAATGCATACCTGAGTTTTCAAACAAAAAAGTATTATAATGTCTGTGGTCCTTTATTTAATCATAACTGTGAAGGAATGTGTCAGCTCTCTAAAGTGTTTTTCAGCCATATTTTCCTGTTTCAGCTGCACAGCTAGATGCATTTCACTCAGAAGCAGCACTGTATGGCTGTGAGGTCTTTTCCCTTACTTCCCAGTGTGTTTGTTTTCAGCCCCAGAGCTCACAGAGAAGATAAAAATGGGGAAATCACACTTACAGAAAGGTATGAGTCGCCTGTGAGTTCAGAAGCAGTATAGAAGCAGTTCTTTTCTCAGGCTCAGGATCTCAGCCAGCTCTGACACGTCACGCTCTCACTTCCTCTCTGCCGTCTGTTACTAAGGGTGGATCCTGCCTGACAACAGGCAGTGGACTGCAAATTGGCTGGAAGTAAGACCCCTAGTGGGCATGACTTTACAGCTTCTTTCAAGTGGATGCAGTCATATTTGTTGAAAATGAAGTAATTTAGAAATTTGCTATATGCACTATTCTCTATTAAATGAAATTAAATTGTGTAAAAAAGTACAGTGATTCTTTAAGGGACCCTGTAGGAGGTAGGTCCTAAATTATGGGACCTCCCTCTGTTACATCCCTATGCCACTTTACATGTTGTAAATGTAATCTATGCTGTAAAAAGGCAGGACTCTGATGCTAAATATTTGTTCCTCCATCTACTATATATATATATGAAGTCTTCTTATTTGCCCCCTCAGTCACCAGGGCTGATGTGTGCCTGCAATCTCCGCATCTTATATAACTACCTGGCAATATATTTTGTTACTTACATATGTATGACATAACAGCAAAAGGTATGACTGCCAATATGAGAAATATGATATAAATATAGATATAGGTCTTATTCTTCTTATTCGGGGTCTCAGAAGTTGGTGACAGTATCTAAAATAAAACAAATATAAAATCCAATAAAAACTAAATAATAATACAGTAATTAAAAAACCTGCATATAATACCTACTACTAACATCTAACTAAGGGCCCATTGACATGACCGTATGTATTTTGTGGTCCGCAAAACATGGATCCGCAAAAAAAAACAAATGACATCTGTGTAAAATCATTGTTGCATCCATTTGTATTGCAAAACGGACAATAATAGGACGTTCTATTTCTTCTGCGGAACAGACATGCGGAAATAAAAACACAGAATGCACACGGAGTCATTCCCATTTTTTTTCAAGCCCCATTGAAATGAATGGTTCCGCATATGGGCCCGGAAAAAAACAGAATGGAAACGGAAGAAAAATACATTCATGTGCATGAGTCTTAAAGGTGCATTCATATGACCGTATGTATTTTGTAGTCTGCAAAATGCGGATCTGTAAAAAACATGGATGACATCCATGTGATGTTCGTGTTGCATCAGTTTTTTTGCGGACCCATTGTAACAATGCCTATTCTTGTCTGCAAAACGGTGTGCTGTCCACATTTTCGCTGGACTCATTGAAATGAATGGGTCCACATCCATCGGATGCGGAGCAAAAATACGGTTGTGTGAATAGGGCCAGAAGGGGTTTTCAGGGACTTTGATGCTGATGACCCATCCTCAGCATATGTCATTAATATAATTGGTGGGGTCCGACACACGGCATCCCTATCAATCAGCTGTTTTTGGAAGCAGTGGGCGCTGGAAAATAAACAGTGGATGTAGATGGAAGCAGAACGCTCAATCCAATGTGTAGATTCCAGGGCCACATATTCACGTGACTAGGAGCTGAGCTGCAATACTCAGACACAACCACTGCAGAGTGGGCAGAGTCTTCTGCTTCCCAAAACAGCTGATTTATAGGCATAGTGGGCGTCAGCCCAGCCCCCCACCCCCAACTATCTGATATTGATTAAATATCCTAGGATAGGTCATACATAGTAACATAGTAACATAGTTTATAAGGCCGAAAAAAGACATCTGTCCATCCAGTTCGACCTGTTTTCCTACAAGTTGATCCAGAGGAAGGCAAAAAACCCCTGTGCGGTAGAAGCCAATTTTTCCTCACTTTAGGGGAAAAAATTCCTTCCCGACTCCAATCAGGCAATCAGAATTACTCCCTGGATCAACAACAACCCATATCTAGTAACTATAACCTGTAATATTATTACCCTCCAGAAATACATCCAGGCCCCTCTTGAACTCTTTTACTGAACTTACCATCACCACCTCCTCGGGCAGAGAGTTCCATAGTCTCACTGCTCTTACCGTAAAGAATCCTCTTCTATTTTTGTGAACAAACCTTCTTTCCTCCAGGCGCAGAGGATGTCCCCTCGTCATGGTTACTGTCCTTGGGATAAAGAGATCATGGGAGAGATCTCTGTACTGACCCCTGATATATTTATACATAGTTATTAGATCTCCCCTCAGTCGTCTTTTTTCTAAAGTGAATAACCCTAATTTTGATAATCTTTCTGGGTACTGTAGTCCACCCATTCCAGCTATGACTTTAGTTGCCCTCCTCTGAACCCTCTCCAGCTCTGCTCTGTCTGCCTTGTTCACAGGAGCCCAGAACTGTACACAGTACTCCATGTGTGGTCTGACTAGTGATTTGTAAAGTGGCAGGACTATGTTCTCATCACGGGCATCTATGCCCCTTTTGATGCAACCCATTATCTTATTGGCCTTGGCAGCAGCTGTCTGACACTGGTTTCTGCAGCTTAGTTTGCTGTTCACTAAAATTCCTAGGTCCTTTTCCATGTCAGAGTTACCCAATGTTTTACCATTTAGTATGTACTGGTGACTTGCATTATTCCTTCCCATATGCATAACCTTACATTTGTCAGTGTTAAACCTCATCTGCCACTTCTCTGCCCAAGCCTCCAGTCTATCCAGATCCATCTGTAGCAGTGTACTGTCCTCTTCTGTGTTAATTACTTTACACAGTTTAGTGTCATCTGCAAAAATTGATATTTTACTGTGCAAGCCTTTACAAGGTCATTAATAAATATATTGAAGAGAATAGGGCCCAATACTGACCCCTGTGGTACCCCACTAGTTACAGTGACCCAATCTGAGTATGTACCATTAATAACCACCCTCTGTTTTCTATCACTGAGCCATTTACTTACCCACATACAGACATTTTCTCCAAGGCCAAGCATTCTCATTTTATATACTAACCTTTTATGTGGTACCGTGTCAAATGCTTTGGAGAAGTCCAGATATACGACATCCATTGATTCCCCGCGGTCAAGTCTAGAACTTACCTCCTCATAGAAACTGATTAAATTGGTTTGACATGACCGATCCCTCATGAAGCCATGCTGATATGGAGTTATTTGCTTATTTTCATTGAGGTACTCCAAGATAGCATCTCTTAGAAAACCTTCAAACAGTTTACCCACTACAGATGTTAAACTTACCGGCCTATAGTTCCCGGGCTCTGTTTTTGGACCCTTTTTGAATATTGGCACCACATTTGCTATGCGCCAATCCTGTGGAACACTCCCTGTCAGTATAGAGTCCTTAAATATCAAGTATAAGGGTCTGGCAATGACATTACTTAATTCTCTTAGGATACGTGGGTGTATTCCATCCGGTCCTGGCGATTTGTCTATTTTAATCTTTTTAAGACGCCCCAGTACTTCTTCCTGGGTCAGACAGGCCACTTTTAAAGGGGAATTCACTTTTATATTCTGCATTTCATCTGACAGTTTATTTTCCTCAGTGAATACAGTGGAGAAAAAAATATTTAAGAGTTTTGCTTTCTCCTCGTCGCTCTCTGCTACTCCCCCCTCACTACTCTGTAAGGGGCCGACACCTTCAGATTTATACTTTTTAGTATTTATATAATTGAAGAACATTTTAGGGTTAGTTTTACTCTCTTTAGCAATTAGTCTTTCAGTCTCTAGTTTAGCTGCTTTTATTTGTCTTTTACAAATTCTATTTTTTTCCTTATAGTTTTTCAATGCTTCCTTGCTCCCCTCCTGTTTTAGTGATTTAAATGCTTTCTTTTTGTCATTTATTGCTTTTTTTACAGTTCTATTTATCCACATTGGTTTTTTCTTGTTTCTTATCATTTTATTCCTATACGGTATGTACCTCTCACAATTAGATATTAGGATGCTTTTAAAAAATATCCCATTTTGTGGCTGTATTTTTATTTTTGAGGATTTTGTCCCAGTTAGTTAGACCTATGGCCTCTCTTAGATGGCTAAATTTAGCATTTTTGAAGTTTGGTATTTTTGTTCCTCCCTGAAGAAATGCTTTTTTTAATGACAATTTAAAGGTTATTATTTTATGGTCACTGTTACCCAGATGTCCCCCAACCTGCACATCTGTTGTTCTGTCAGGTCTATTGGTTAATACTAAGTCCAGTATGGCCGTCCCTCTAGTCGGGTCCTGAACCAGTTGGGAAAGGTAATTGTCTTTGGTTATTGTCAAGAACCTGTTTCCTTTATGAGATATACAGGTTTCAGTTTCCCAGTCTATATCTGGGTAGTTGAAGTCCCCCATAATAACAACCTCATTCTGATTTGCCGCTTCGTCTATTTCATTTAGAAATTGATTTTCTGTGGCCTCTGATATATTAGGTGGTTTATAATAAACTCCTATTAGTATTTTATTATTGTTTTTAGCTCCATTTATTTCTACCCACAGTGACTCCACATCTTCATGTCCCTCACTTATATCTTCCCGGATTGTTGGCTTTAGACAGGACTTTATATAAAGGCAGACCCCTCCCCCTCGCCGGTTTTGACGATCCTTTCTAAACAGATTGTAACCCTGTACGTTAACTGCCCAGTCATAGGTATCATCCAGCCATGTCTCTGTTATTCCCACTATGTCACAGTCCTCCTCACACATCACTAATTCCAGTTCGCCAATTTTATTAGTTAGGCTTCTGGCATTAGTGTACATACACTTAAGAGGTCTTTGTATATTTTTTACCCCGTTTGTCAATTTACTATTACTTATGAAATGAATATCCGGGCTTCTTGGGTTACTTTGGTTGTTGTTTTGCACAGTCTTCTCCCTACATTCCTTACTAACCCCAGCCCCCACTAACCCCCCACTTTTCCTTCCTATGACCCACTCTCTATCTACACTATCTACCCCCTTATTAGTATGGTCACCCACCCTCCCCCCAGATCCTAGTTTAAAAGCTCCTCCAGCCGTCTAACCATTTTTTCCCCCAGGGCAGTTGCACCCTCCCCATTAAGGTGCAGCCCGTCCCTACTGTAGAGTCTGTAGCCGACAGAGAAGTCGGCCCAGTTCTCCATGAACCCAAACCCTTCCTTCCTGCACCAGACTCTGAGCCACTTATTTAACTCCCTAATCTCCCGTTGTCTCTCTAGTGACGCTCGTGGCACTGGTAGTATTTCTGAAAACACTACCTTGGAGGTCCTGGACTTTAGCTTCTCACCTAGTTCCCTAAAATCATTTTTAAGGACCTTCCATCTCCCCCTGACTTTGTCATTGGTGCCAACGTGTACCATGACCGCCGGGTCTTCCCCAGCCCCACCCAGCAATCTGTCAATCCGGTCCGCAATATGCCGAACCCGAGCACCCGGGAGACAACACACTGTTCGGCATTCACGGTCTCGGCGACAGATGACCCTGTCTGTCCGCCTAATAATAGAGTCCCCTACCACCAGTATCTGTCTGTCCTTTGCTGCTCTCCTTTTCCCATCCCTCCTGCAGCGGTCATCCTCCTGGTTTCTAGGAGAAACGGCCTGCTGCAGTGTCGCTGGTCCTGGGCTTTCATCCCTAATATCAGCCAAACAGGCATATTTACTAGGGCGTTCCAGCTCAGGACTAGCCTCCCTGGCACTTTTCCCTCTACCCCTCCTTACTACATTAACCCAACTGCTGACCTGATAGTCCTGCTCTTGCCCATTTCCTCCCTCCTCCTCTTCACTGACCCCAGCCAGTGCCTGCACTGTGAGGTCTAAGCCTCTCTCCAGGTGTTCAATGCCCCTAAGTATGCCAAGCTGCTTATTTAGATCCAAGATCTGGGCTTCCAAATCTGCAACGTGATTGCATCTAGTGCAAATGTATTCACCCATGAATGGTTCTTCAAGGCATGCATACATTGCACAGGACACACACTTAGTAGCATTGTCCATGGAGCACCTGCTAGATGGGGATATACAGTACAGTACAGAAAAACAGTAAATATGTGATAAGATGCGGTTTTGCTGTAGTTAAAGGAGCAGCTCAGATCAAGTTACAATCAAACAAGGAAAATCCCTCCAACCTTACTTTTTCCTCCTTGTCTTAAACTCCGGTTCTTTAAACTCCACTTATACACAGCCCACTTACACAGCAAGCCCAAAGTCAGAGTATCTAAGTCTAAAAAAAAACATTTAAGTTTTCACTGTGCACTTCTTGCCTTGGTTTTCCTACTATTGCCACTAGAGAGCAATGCCTTTATATAGTGCGCTGCAATCTGGTGACATCTCAACTGATAACAATGGTTCACATTTCTGACAGAAAACACTCCTAATGTGCATAACCCAATTAAGCAAAATAGCAATATGTTTTAATTATGATTATTTAATTATAGATCCATGGGTTAATACATGAAACATGATCCCATATTTGGCATGTACCCCTAAGGCCCCTTTCACACGAGCGAGTTTTCCGCGAGGGTGCAATGCGTGATGTGAACGCATAGCACCCGCACTGAATCCTGAGCCATTCATTGCAATGGGTCTCTGTACATAAGCGTTTTTTTCACGCATTAGTTCTGCATTGCGTGAAAAACACAGAATGTTCTATATTCTGCGTTTTTAACGCAGCCCTGGTCCCATGGAAGTGAATGGGGCTTCAGTGAAAAACGCATTGCATCCAGAAGCAAGTACGGATGCAATGCGTTTTTCACTGATGGTTGCTAAGAGATGTTGTAAACCTTCAGTTTTTTATCTCGCGCGTGAAAAATGCATCAAAACGCATTGCACCCGCTCGGAAAAAACTGAACAACTGAACGCAATTGCAGACAAAACTGACTGAACTTGCTTGCAAAATGGTGCGAGTTTTCCTGAACGCACCCTGAACGCATCTGGACCTAATCCGTCACGCTCGTGTGAAAGGGGCCTAAAAGGTGTTTTATAATGGGCAAGACTCTAAAAATATAATAGCCAAGTCAAATCTGTAGATGTGAATAGTTATCCAAAAGAAATCACATGAAAAAAACAAGGAATAAAATATCACCCGAAAAAAATATTTTGAAAGAAACAAACCCTTATAATGTGACAGCCAAATGAAATAGACCATAAGGCCCCTTTCACACGAGCGTCATGGATTAGGTCAGATGCGTTCAGGGTGAGTTCAGGAAAACGCACACCATTTTGCAGGCAAGTTCAAAACAACATCTCTTAGCAACCATCAGTGAAAAATGCATTGCATCCGCACTTGCTTCAGGATGCAATGCGTTTTTCACTGAAGCCCCATTCACTTCTATGGAGCCAGGGCTGCGTGAAAAACGCAGAATATAGAACATGCTGCGTTTTTCACGCAACGCAGAACTGATGCGTGAAAAAAAACGCTCATGTACACAGACCCATTGAAATGAATGGGTCAGGATTTAGTGCGGGTGCTATGCGTTCACGTCATGCATTGCACCCGCGCGGAAAACTCGCTCGTGTGAAAGAGGCCTAAAGTACATACCTACAACAAAGGAGGTTAAAAAACTAATCAAAGACATTTCTGACACTTTCACAAAAAAGGTGGTTACACAATTAGGGGTATATTCACACATGGCAGATTTTGTTGCAGAAAACTCAGCGACTGAAAATCAGTTCCGTTAACCATAATAGGGCTTACAGAAATCCATGGAGCTGATTTTCAGTCGCGAAATATTCTAACACAAAATCTGTCGTGGGTGAAGGAACCCTAAGGCTTTATTCACACGTCCGTATTTTTCATTTCCAGATTTTCGGTTCATTTTTTGCGGATCCGTTTTTCCGCAAAAACCTTCCGTTTTTACCAATTGTATATCCATTCCGTTTTTCCGCAAAAAAACGGAAGGAGGAATTTATGTTGGTAGGGCATTTCTTTCTATTTCCTGGAAACGGATCCGCAATTGCGGATGATATGCGGATGACATAATGATGCATTCCACATATCATCCGCATTTTTTGTGGACCCATTGACTATAATGGGACCACGGACCGCATATGCGGACAAAAGTAGGACAAGCTCTATCTTATTTGCGGACCCGCATAACGGAACGGATGCGGACAGTATACGGAGTGCTGTCCGCATTTTTTCAGGACCCATTGAAATGAATGGATCCACATCATATCCGCATGATTTGCGGATCGGATGCAGAACGGATTAGGAAAGAAAAACAGGACGTGTGAATAGACGTGTGAATTTTAACCAAGCGCTCTTCAGCTGACAGATATTTTATGTAACCCCAGATAATCAGCTGAGTGTGCATGTGTTAGTGAATAGTGAAAGGTGAATAGCGAAAGCTGGTGGCTTATTTCTTGTGAGAAACAGAGGATCAGGCATGCTCAAATCCAACGTGCCAGATCCTTCTTTTCCCTATCAGGGGAGATTTGGGTCACCACGATACGTATTAGATGGTTGATCTACCCCACTGAACTGGTAAATTCAGCCAATGTTCATCTGGCATGTTTGGCTACCTTTAGTGCTATAAGTAGTCATCCTATATTATTTAGCCAAGGCAAATGTAGTGTGAAAATGACAATGCCAGTGAAAGAGGAACTAAATCAGCGAAGTCAGTGTTGAATTAGGTCTCTGTAGCATCAACTTTCTGCTTGTGTGGTAACCCTGGTCCCGAAGTGTTTTAACAGGAACACCAAATACACAAGTCTACTTCTGGGCCATAACCAATAATATAAGAACCTTAGTTGAGATGGTAGAGGTCCAGTGGATTGGTGTCCTGTTTTGTAGTTTATGGTCATCTTCATGATCTGGATAAAAAATATAATAAAGATTTTCAAGAATATGAAATGAACAGGAACTGAAAACTAGAGAAAAAGTGATACACTGGTGGGCCTAGGCCAGGCAAAGGATACTGCACATTGTTTACTTTCTTACAATTTCTACATATTTAGGGCTTGTTCACACGGCCGTTGTGCATCCATGGCCGTATTGTGGCCTGCATACGACGGGTCTGCAATGCACGGGCACCGGCCATGTGCACCCCTCATCATGGATCGCAGACCCATTCACTTGAATGGGTCTGCAAGCATGGAGATGCGGTGCGGAACGGACGTATGGATCGGAACTCCACGGAAGCACTACGGAGTGCTTCCCTGGTGTTACTGTCTGTGCCTCTGCACCGCAAAAAAAATAGTGGACAGTTGGATGTGGATCGCGGACCCCATTGAAGTGAACGGGTCCGCGATCCACATGCGGAAGCACCACAGTAGGAGCCCGTGCGTTGTGGACTGCAATTTGCGGTCCACAGCTTGGTCACAGCCGGCCGTGTGAACAAGCCCTTACTTAAAGGCTTTTATTATGTAGCGAAAGCTAATACCAGGTACTTATTAATGTATTGTGATTAGAGATGAGCGAGCAGTGCTCGTTACGAGCACTGTAACGCTCGGGTCCCGGGTGAAATGCCCGCAGGCATTGCGGATCCGTCCTCATCTGCATGTAAGTCAATGAGGACGGATCGTTTGGTATGACACTCATACCAAACGGTTCTGTCCTCACCCGTCTTAAAGTCAGTGGGGACGGAACCGTTTGGTATGAGTGTCATACCAAACGATCCGTCCTCATTGACTTACATGCAGATGAGGACGGATCCGCAATGCCTGCGGGCATTTCACCCGGGACCCGAGCGTTACAGTGCTCGTAACGAGCACTGCTCGCTCATCTCTAATTGTGATTGTCCATATTGCCTCCTTTGCTGGCTTGATTTATTTTAGACTGCTCGTATCCAGGGGTTATGACCACCCTGCAGTCCAGCAGTGGTGGCAGTGTTTGCACAATATAAGAAAAAGCGCTGGCCTCTCTGGTGGCCAGGACACTGTGGGAGTACACAGTATCTGCGCTGTAGCAACCCCCGTGAAACAAGCAGTGTATGATGCGATGGAAACATGAATCAAGTCAGTAAAGGAGGCAATATGGACAATCACGATACATTAGTAAGTGCCTTGTGTTAACTTTATCTACATGATAAATGCCACCTGATGAAGTGAGACAACTCCTTTAACTCTCCCTACCCTGGGGTTTTTTCATTTACGATTTCATTTTTCACTCTCTGCCTTCTCAGAGCTATAACGGGTTACTTTTTTCCATTTATAAAGCCGTATGAGGGCTTGTTTTTTGGGGGACAAGTTGTACTTTCTAATGGCATTATGTAATATTGTCTACAATGTAGTGGAAAGCTGGAAAAAATTTAAAACGTGCTGGAATTGGGAAAATTTTGTTTTTACCATGTTCCTTATGCAGTAAAACTGGCCTACTACCTTCATTCTCAAGGCCAGTACAATTACAGCAATACCAATCATTTCTTGTGTTTAATAGGTAAAAAAAACTTTGAAAAAATTATTTTTTTCTTTGCATCACCACGTTCTGACCCCCATAACTTTTTTGTATAGTTACGTCTAAAAAGCTCATTTTTTGGAAGGGCGATCTGTAGATTGATTCTATTTTGGAGTGACTTTTTGATTAGTCTTCAGTAATTTTTAATTTTTTTTGAAGGTGAGGCAACAAAAAAGAATTGTCATTTCATTTTTTTTTATACTGTGTTCACCATATAGGATAAATACATTTGTATTTTAATAGTGTGCACAATTGGTCTTTATTTTTTTTATTATTTTTTATTATGAGGAAATTGGGGTAATTTGAATGTTTATAGTTTTTTATTTTTTTACATTTTTGAAAACTTTTTGAAACATATTAAGTCCCCTTATGGGACTTAAACATGCAATCATTAGATCACTTGTCCCATAGACCTTAATGAATTACCATTGCAGCCTATGAGAGATTCAGTACCTTCCTATGGAGGAATGTATTGCTCTGGTAGCCTCAAGCCTTTCTAAGGCTCGCGACTACTACAGCAAAGATGCGGCTCCCCTAATCAGCACCCAGGGGAACCGTTCAGGCCCCCGGAAGCACATTGAATTAGCTCCAGGTGTGTGCTGTTTAAAACAGCAGAAACCCAGAGGCTATGGCGCCTGCTCAGCTTCTAAGCAGGTGCCATGTTTAAAGACCTGACTTCCGCAGTACATGTACAGCAGAGGTTGGGAAGGGGTTAAACAACCATTCTACTGAGTATCCATGTAGAAGCAATTTTGTATACACATTAATGTGAATCCTGTATAAGTGTGTATATGTAGAGAGCTGTCACTCATAGGACCGCCCACATGACTATTGTGCTCACAAAGAGCAGAGATTTTAATGTATAAATTACAAGGTTTACTGAATTGTTTCCCACCAAGCTATATATCAATCTCCTCAGCTCGCCCTGCTCTAATATTCTGCCTGCGGTTTGCACTGCATTTTCATGGTGGTTCCCTTTAAAGAGACTGAACATTGTTGCTATCAAATCTAAGACTGAGAGATGCCGGGAAAGGCCGGGGAGACACGCTTCATTTTCTGACACGTTATGGACTGTTGTTCTTGTACATAAACGCTTATAAGCATTGAATCTCTGAGAGAACCTCTAAGCTTGTGTCCACCCTTGTGAGAGTATCTAGTAAGAGTTGTGCCACACTTTATGAACAAAGCCTATACATATGAGTGAGTGATTACAGTGTAATTGTTCCCCTTGAGACTTAAAAAAAAATATATGTTTTGCATCATTCTTTTCGTCCCCTGCACACTTCCCCAGCTGTTACAGTAAAACTTGGCACTGAAACAGCAGAGTGGAACTCAAGAGGCTGGAGATAAGCAGAATCTTCATTGTGACATTCCTGTTCGAAGAGTAGCGCTTCTCTACATCTTCACACAACTATTACTTGTTTATGACAATAACATAGAAGACCACCTACCTTTTTCAATCTTCAAAATCACATCTACCATCTTATCATTGAATAGTCCAGGGGTCTCCACACGGCAGCAGTAAGGTCCTTCATCTTCTTTGGTGGCTCCAGTGATGGTCAGCGACACAATTCCCAGATTAATGTTCCCCAGTAACTGGTATCTGTCAGATCTGCTCCAGGTCACATTTTCACCATCAGTCTCAATTACCTTACTTGTACAATAAACCCATAAAGTTGAACACGTGTCTCGCCCCCAGCACATGGTGTGTATCCCATCACTTGTATTATAATTGCAGGGCAACATCACTGTTCCATTATTTGACCCGGTCACATGTTCTACTGCTGCCAATACAACTGTGCATTAAGAGTACTTGTTAGAATTTAGAAATAAAATACCATTATCTTCTGTTCATCAACATTTTCTCTCATTTTAACTCAGTTTTACATTTCCTTATCAGAAACTAATATAGTAACGTGTCTTATCTTAGGTGAGAAAACAATCAGAAAATGCAGCAATAGGACATATAGAAATATTATCCATCAAGGGTAAAATAAACTTGTTAAGAAATAGGATCAGAATTTCTAAAGCAAGGGATGCTACATGACTCAATCAAGCTACATCTACGAGAGTACGAGTCAGAGTATGTAGTCTGTACAACTTTAAGTAGAACCTAATTCCCAAATTCTCTGTATCTCTAGTTTTTTGTAAATTCAATATGATGTGAGAGATATATGTACATGAAAAGTTAGGTACTATGTAAGAGGGCTCCCCTAAATGACCTAGATGTGGCAGTTAAATGGTTGTCAAGTCTATTTAAAGTGATGGCCTATCCTCAGGGGGTCCACACCAGTACTCCGCACCCCCATCGATCAGCTGTGAACTAAGGGGAAACATCAAAAATACACCCCCCCCATCTCCCCCCAAAAGCAAAATGGAGGCACCTGCCAGAGGTGATACGACATAGAACATAGATGTAATTAGAAACACAATGAATACCCACCTGAGGATGACCAGAGAACACCAGATATGGACACAATCAAGAAAATCATCTTGTCAAAGACCTAACTGAAAGAATATGTTGTCTATGGGAGTGCCTTTTATGTTTCGGTTTAGCATCATACAGCATGTCATAGGCAACGTCCAACTCCAGCTCCAGGGCTTCCATCAGGGCAGTACTAACAGTACTGCATTCAGAGTTCCCAATGGGACTGGAGCCTGGACTACCTGATCTTCATTAATAGTCACTTTAGTCCAGTTAATACTAATAAGACTATCTGGCCCTTCTTTTCGATGTGAGTTGAGGAAGGGGCTCTCTCCCAGCCAATAAACATTACTAATTAAATTATTTTACATGTCTTTAGTGGGAGTTGAAACCCGGACCTTCTGTATGTCAGCAGGAGATTTGTTAATTCTCTATAGACCTTCTCTGTTTAAAAAAATTGGATTTTCTTTGCTACAAATAGTCTACGAAGAAGTGTTACTGCTTTCTTCACAGGCATACTATTGAAGGAGTAACAATTATATTTTACATACTATAAAAGATTCATACTTACCTGTTCCATACCCTGCACTGTTTACATCTCGCTGGCTATGATGCACTTCACTGTTTAAGCTGGTCATAGACTGGAATAGTACATGTGACCATGCCCATGGTCAGCAAGATGTAAACAGTACAGGGACCAGAAGAAGTAGAAAGTGGAGGACCAGAGTGGCGTGGACCAGATAGGACCAGATAAGTATGAAGCTTCTACATAAAGGCTTTACATAAAATCTAATAGTTTGCTATACTTTATTACTTTAAGATAATACTTTATATTACTGGAAAACCCAGTTAAATAAATAGTATATTTCTGAAATGAAGGGAAAAGTAATTGCGAAATTGTTTTTTTTTTATGTTTATTGATCACTAGTGATGAGCAAAGTTTTGAAAAAGTCAATTTGGTCGATTTGCTCTATTTCGACAAGAAATTAGATTTGTTACTAATTCATTTGTTACAAATCGCTATAACTGAGGTATATCACGTACATCACTGTGACTGAGGGAATGTATGGAGCGGGCTGCTGCATTGAGCCCACTCCATATGCGGTGGGTGCCAGCTGTATCATACATCAGACACCCAGCCAAAATGACGGGGAGTGGCGATTAGGTTGAATAGGACATGGGATCAAAAGATCCCAGGCTGTAGCTCCCTAAGGGGGTTAAAAGTTATTACTGTAAAAAAAAAGGTTAAATCACCCCCCTTTCCCAATTTCCCAATTTTACATATAGGTATGACCTTGTTCGAAAATGTCTGAACAAATTAAATATTAATAAAAATTACATGTGCGCTGATCGCTGTAATGTAAATTTTTCCCCTCCAAAAAATTGAATAACAGTGATCAAAAAGTCATATGTACCACAAAAATGGTACTAATAAAATCTAAATTTTGTCCCACAAAAAAACAGGCCCTCATACAGCTCTATAGACCGAAATATAAAAAAATTATGGCTGTCAGAAAATGGTGAGTCAAAGAAAATTTTGATTTTTAGTTTTTTTAGATTTTGCTTTTTAGATTTTTAAGGTTTTTATTTTTGCCAAATTTGTATTGAGCTGGAGAATAAGGACGTTATTACATTTTTAACGCACAGTGAACGCCATAATGTCTAAACCACAAAAACCTTGGCGAAACTGTTTTTTTTTTTTCAATTTAACCCTCCAAAGAATTTTTTCCATTTTCCAATAACAGACATGGTAAATTGAATGGCGCTTTTAAATAGTACAAAATAAGCCCTCATATGGCTATATGAATGGAAAATTTAAAAAGTTATGACTATTGGAATGTGGGGAGAAAAAACAAAGATGCAAAACCAAAAATGGGCTCGGTACTATATGCTCTGAAAACAATAAAAACAATGAAGAACTTTCAAAACGGACTGAGAATAAATATAAAAATGTACATGTAAAAATTGTAAATGACGCTGTTCTGTCAAATGGAAAATTACTGAAAGACCAGATATTATTTTTTTTAACACTGTAAACATGAATCCCTTTAAAAAAAAGAATGATTTCCATATTTCAAGTGTAAAATCGAAAACTAAACAAATATATACTATGAACCGGATGGTATTTCACCTTAAAAATGTATTATGGTCAATACCAGATGTGCCGAACATGGTGGATGGATAAAATATGGGCGCAGGATTATTGTCATAAGGGACAGGAGCCTGAAAACTAGTAGCTGCCATATAATATATTAGCTAAACAGAGCTGTTGCTGGTATGGGGTTTATTGCCGTTGTGAACTGCAATCTCCTGTAAAATGGGGCCAATAGTTGATCACTATATACATTTATCTATCAATTAAATGTATACTTACCTTTAACCCTTGCATCCTAAAACTACATATGAAAAATACCTTGTGGTCCAGCAGGTGACTGGCAGTTCGATCCAACAAACTGATAAAAGAGGAGAGAAAAACGATTCCCGGAGTGACACAAGAAGAAACCCCCCCCCTCCTTCCCCTCCCCAATTGCAAACCTACTTCTCCAACCCCAACAGCTCTGCTGCCCTACAGGTGGAAGAACCATTCTTCTGCCATCTGCTTTTCCTCCTTTTTCACATCATCTAATATCGATGACATGTCATCAGGAACATCCAGCTCCTCCACTCTCTGAATTTTGCAGACTTTTCTAGGATATGAAGACTTTGAAGGATGATTAGGAAGAAGTAAAGCCCCCTAAGGGGTGCATATTCATATTCTTTGATTTTCATATTCCAAGTGTAAAATCGAAAACTATACAAATATATACTATGAACCGGATGATATTTTACTTTAACGGCTATGCACACCTTTGGGGGAAATTTTTTTAAATTAATGCATTGTACTAATTATGAGCTAAAAATCATTTTTGGTCTTTATTAAAAACATGGAGTCTTTTCTTCCTGCTCCATCAGACACTGAGCTGACTTATCTCTGCTCTCTGATATTATAAACACTCATCAAAGCTTAATCCTTATCTTACCGATATAAACGTGGCTTAAATAAGTGTTTATGACCTCTTAGTGATTTAGAGAAGGGTTATTAGAAAGATCATTAGATGATCTGCACAAAGTGAAAGTACTGTGAACACAACTAGAAAAAGAGTTAACCCTTTGTGACAGAAAAGCTCAGTATTTATAATAAAGACTAATTGAAAAAAAAATGATTTTTAGCCCCAAATGAGTAAAATGCAATCATGTATTACAGTTAATACCAGATGGTCCGAACATGGTGGATGAATCAAACATTGCTGCAGGATTATTGCCATAAGAGACAAGAGCCTGAAAACTAGTATCTGCCATATAATATGTTGGCCAAACAGGCACTGTTGCTGGTATAGAGTTTGGCTGGTTAGGTATGTGACACAATATGCAAATTATTGCTGTTGTGGCCTGTTCAGCTTCTACACTATTGGATGAGTACATGCATACTTTTAACATAGTAACATAGTTTATAAGGCCGAAAAAAGACATCTGTCCATGCAAAAAAAACCCTGTGAGGTAGAAGCCAATTTTCCCCACTTTAGGGAAAAAAATTCCTTCTCGACTCCAATCAGGCAATCAGAATTACTCCCTGGATCAACGACCCATCTCTAGTAACTAAAACCTGTGATATTATTACCCCCCAGAAATATATCCAGGCCCCTCTTGAACTCTTTTAGTGAACTTACCATCACCACCTCCTCAGGCAGAGAGTTCCATAGTCTCACCGCTCTTACCGTAAAAAATCCTCTTCTATGTTTGTGGAGAAACCTTCTTTCCTCCAGACGCAGAGGATGTCCCCTCGTCACAGTCCTTGGGATAAAAAGATCATGGGAGAGATCTCTGTACTGACCCCTGATATATTTATACATAGTTATTAGATCTCCCCTCAGTCATCTTTTTTCTAAAGTGAATAACCCTAATTTTGATAATCTTTCTGGGTACTGTAGTCCACCCATTCCAGTTATTACTTTAGTTGCCCTCCTCTGCACCCTCTCCAGCCCTGCTATGTCTGCCTTGTTCACAGGAGCCCAGAATTGTACACAGTACTCCATGTGTGGTCTGACTAGTGATTTGTAAATTGGCAGGTCTATGTTCTCATCACGGGCATCTATGTCTCTTTTGATGTAACCCATTATCTTGTTGGTCTTGGCAGCAGCAGCTTAGTTTGCTGTTCACTAAAATTCCTAGGTCTTTTTCCATGTCAGTGTTACCCAGTGTTTTAACATTTAGTATTTACTGGTGACTTGCATTATTCCATCCTATGTGCTTAACCTTACATTTGTCAGTGTTAAACCTCATCTGCCACTTCTCTGCTCAAGCCTCCGGTCTATCCAGATCCATCTGTAGCAGTATACTGTCCTCTTCTGTGTTAATTACTTTACACAGTTTAGTGTCATCTGCAAAAAAATGGTATTTTACTGTGCAAGCCTTCTACCAGATCATTAATAAATATATTGAAGAGAATAGGGCCCAATACTGACCCCTGTGGTACCACACTAGTGACAGTGACCCAATCTGAGTGTGTATCATTAATAACCACCCTCTGTTTTCTATCACTGAGCCAGTTACTTACCCGCATACAGGCATTTTCTCCCAGGCCAAGCATTCTCATTTTATATACTAACCTTTTATGCGGTACAGTGTCAAATGCTTTGGAGAAGTCCAATATACGACATCAATTGATTCTCCGCAGTCAAGTCTAGAACTTACCTCCTCATAGAAACGGATTAAATTAGTTTGATATGACCGATCCCTCATGAAGCCATTCTGATATGGCGTTATTTGCTTATTTTCATTGAGGTACTCCAAGATAGCATCTCTTAGAAAACCTTCAAACAGTTTAGCCAGGACAGATGTTAAACTTACCTGCCTATAGTTTCCGGGCTCTGTCTTTGGACCCTTTTTGAATATTGGGACCACATTTGCTATGCGCCAATCCTCTGGAACACTCCCTGTCAGTATAGAGTCCTTAAATATCAGAAATAAGGGTCTGGCTATGACATTACTTTTTTTAATTAAGTCATTTTTATTAACCTTTTATATTTTTCAACAACAAAAATAAAACCCCGAGTCCCTCCCCCCAACCCGTAGTCCCATGATGCAGTCTTTCCGCTCCAAACCGGCAAAGTAATCATTGACAAAATAATAGAAAAAATAGAAAAAACAAAAAATATACATATACACATCGTCACCACATGTATATAAATGCACAGTAGCCTCCCACCCCACCCTCCAGTAATGTACATACATGAAACACATGTGTCCAGCATATCATACATGGTAAGTACATTTCTGTACAATAAAACATTTGTACCCCACACTTTATACCGAGAATCGCCAACCACGCATCCCGGCAAACAGAACAGGGGACACTGAAAACTCCCTCACACCAGACCCAGTCTATATCTCTGCAGTTCCCTGGATGCCAGTCCAGAGTTATCAATCCAAGGAGACCATAGCTTATCAAATTTAGACAAGGCTCCCCTCTTCCTGTACACCCCCCTCTCCAAATTAAGTAACCAGTTAATCTTGGCTATATACTCAGCTCTTCTGGGGCTACTCTCATCCAGCCAATGTTGGGCAATCAATTTACGGGCCATATACAGCATTCTAGCTATTGCCACTTTACCAGGCTCCGTAGTTGGCAGATCCTCCACATAGCCCAATACACAGACAAATGGGGTTACATCCAGTGTAACAGCATATACAGAGTTAATCAGTTGTATAACAGCGCGCCAAAAGACCTCCAGAGCCGAGCACGACCACAGCATGTGTAACATCCCCGCACCCTCCACACTACACCGAGGACATTTGGAATCAGAGCGGAGCCCTATCTCATATAGAAACTGAGGGGTTCTATAAACCCGATGTATGACGTATAAATGTGACAACCTATGGGCTTCACTGAGAGACAGCTGTGGGATTCTGATTAGTATTTCTTGCCAGTGATTCTCTTCCAGAGGTCCGACCTCCGCCTCCCACCTTTCCCTGCTTCTCACCGGATAATCCCGCAAAACCAGATCCAGTAGAGCCTGATAGAGCAGGGAGATAATTCCTGAGGAGGAGCGTCTCCGCTCTATAAGAGCTATGATTTTATTCTGCTGTATGGTGCATGTCAGACCGTCGTCGTGGTCAGCCCGGAAGGCATGGCGCAACTGCAGGTATCTATAAAAGTCAGACACTGGTAAATCAAAGTCTGTCTGAAGTCGTTCATACGTTTTCAAAAGATTATTATCCAAAAGTTGGCAAACTCTAGTAATGCCTCTGCAACACCATCCCCCCATACCCTGCAAAGAACCCATCTGTGGCAAGCTCTGGGAGTCCCATATTGGGGTGTATTGAGTGACACCTGTTATACCCTGGAGGCCTCTCACCCTCCACCACGTCTTATGTAGTAGGAGTACTGTGGGTAATTCCCGACCTGACACCTTAAGCTTGTCTGCCTCCAAAGCTTCATAGATGTTAGCCACCGACAAGAATCTGCACAACAGTTTAGTTTGAGGATCCCCCTGTCCCTCCTCACAACCCCGTATGTGCTGTAGCTGAGCGGACAAGAAGTAGACCCATGGATTCGGAAGGGCCAACCCCCCATCCGTCTTACTCCTCTGCAGTGTTTCTAGACGCAGCCGGGCCGGACGCCCTCGCCAAATGAGTTCCCTGAACATCCTATTAACGGAATGGAATAACCTAAGGGGCAGCCACACCGGAGAGTTGTGCAGCAGGTAGAGCAGCTGCGGCATCCAGATCATCTTAATGAGATTCACTCGCCCCACGACCGACAGCGGCAGCTTAGACCAGGCATGAGACTTCTGCTTAAATCTACCCAAAAGGGGGGACAGATTCAGCTTCTCATACTCCGTGAGTTTCCTGGAGACCACCACCCCTAAGTACTTAAACTCACTCACCACCTGTAATCCCGTCTGTGTATAAACCTCACAGCCATCTACTCTATCCAGGGGAAGAAGGGACGACTTACTCCAATTAATAACCAGACCGGAGTATCGTCCAAAGGTACTGATGACATCCATAACCACTGGAAGGGAAGTCTTTGCCTCAGCCAAAAACAACAAAGCGTCATCCGCGTACAGGGCTATTTTCTCCTGGGATCCTCCACGACTAAATCCAGTATCCTGCTCGTGACCCCTAATAATGGCCGCCAGCGGCTCAATGGCAAGAGCGAACAATAAGGGGGAGAGCGGGCAGCCCTGACGCGTACCCCGATACAATTGGAATCCATCAGATAAGCAGCCGTTCACCCGCACCCTCGCTGTAGGCCTGCCATACAATAATCTAACCCATGATATAAACTGGTCTCCGAGGCCAAACTTCTCCAACACCCCCCAGAGATACTCCCACTCCACACTATCAAACGCCTTAGCGGCGTCCAGAGAACAGATGACCTTATCCCCGGAATTATCTGCCGGAATTTGCATGTTCAGGTAAAGGCGTCTAATATTAATGGCCGTAGACCTGTCAGGTAAAAATCCCGATTGGTCCTCATGGATAAGGGGGGAGATAACCTTGGAAAGGCGCATGGCCAGGACCTTAGCCAATATCTTAATGTCTGTCGACAACAAAGATATGGGCCGATAGGAGTCTGGGAGGAGGGGATCCTTACCCGGTTTAGGTAGAACAATAATAATAGATTCCTGCATAGACGCCGGGAGTGAACCTGTCTCTGAGGCTTCCTGGTAGACCGTCAGCAGCTGGGGCAGCAAAATATCTCCAAACCTCTTATATATCTCCACTGGTAGCCCATCAGTACCCGGAGCCTTATTATTAGCCATACAGGACACAGCTTCCTCTATTTCTAATAACTGTAGTGGGCCATTAAGGTATTCCCTATCAGCATCCGACAGCACAGGCAGGGATATCCCCTGTATATAGGACAGCACCTCGTCTCTACTACAGACCAGACGGGACCCATACAGATCAGCATAGTAGGTACCAAAGACAGAGACTATCGATTGAGTGTCCGAGACTTCTACACCATCCGTCCCCCGCAAGGCAGAGACATATGCCGATGCCGATTGGGCCCTAGCTACCAGAGCCAACAGGTGACCCGCCTTCTCCCCCTCATCATAATACTTCTGTCTCTGGAAGGATTGTTTAGTACGGGCCATTTCAACCACATGCGAGTTATATGCATCCTGTGCCTCCTTCCATACTGACAGCGACACCTGGTCACCCTTCTCCACATAACTGGACTCTGTGACCTCTACTCTGTCTCCAAGGAACTCCCCAAACTGCCTACTTTTAAGTTTAACCCTCCTAATTCCCTGAATGAGCGCCCCCCGGAGGCAAGCCTTCATGGCGTCCCATACCACCCCACTGGCTGCAGAGCCTATATTCAGACTGAAGTACTCCTGTACTGTATTACTGATATATGGACAGTCAATCACCTGTAACCAGAAGGAGTTAAACATCCACAACCGCCCATAAGGGGGCACCAGAGGGGAGGACGATAGCCGCAAGAATAAAGGGGAATGGTCTGACAGAGCCCTAGGTAAGTATTTCACTTCTGTCACCTGTCGGCTCACAGACCCAGTACCCAGAGCTAAATCTATGCGAGATAAGGCCTCGTGTGAATTAGTATAGCAGGAAAACTGCCGCACTGTGGGATTACGGACACGCCACGGATCTATTAGGGACAGTTCCTCCAACAATCTACCAAAGGTAGACACAGGACTACCAGAGTCTGATTGCCTCCCCCCGTATCGATCCCAGTAAGGATGGATGGTGTTATTGAAGTCCCCCACTATAATAACCGGTACATCAGGGTGACCATCAATAAATGCTAGGGCACCTTGTAACGCCACACTACTGTAAGGTGGGGGTATATATAGTGATATTAGTAAGTACTCCTGTGTAAAGATCGTGCAGTGTAAGCAGATAAAGCGACCCTCTGGGTCCACGCTAGAGGAGTGCATCCGGAAAGGAATGGATTTATGTACCAGGATGCTGACCCCCCTAGAGTGGTTGGACAGCGTCGAGTGATAGGCCTGACTCATCCACGATCTGTGGAAAGCACGTGCCCCCTCCTCTGTAAAGTGAGTCTCCTGCAGACACACAATAGCGGGGAAGTGAGGGCGAAGATAATCCAGCACGGCAAAACGCTTTGACGGATCACCCAGGCCACGCACATTCCAACTCACTATATTAAATACACTAGCCATACTGAGACATTAAAGACATGGGTCGACTGAGGACGTGGCAGGGTACGCACCTCCTAAGTAGACATAGCCACATGGCGACATAATGCACATATTTAAAGTAGATGTTACATGTATATGGCATCAAAAGGGACAAAACCAAAAAATACCCCATGGAAAAAAAAACAGCAACAGAACAAAAAAACAAACAAAACTGAATTTTTAGCCTGCGTAACAGCCTTTAGCAGGCCGAGGCACCAGTCCTCCTGTAAACCAGATGTGAAAAACATCAAACAAAACCAGTCATGTCATCTAGGCGAGACTACAACCCGCATTAATGAAAGGATACTGATGCTCCGTGGGTAGTCCAACAGCTGAACTTCAAGAGGGACAGCGTCCCCAACAGTCACTCAGTGCAAACCGAGGGCGCAGACTTGAAACAAATGGAAGGTCTTCATCTCTCCTCCTGACGCAGTTGGCGCTCATGTTGGTCGATCCATGCAGCCGCATCTTTCGGTGCCGTGAAGAAATGAACGGATCCCAAGGCCGCCACACGCAGTCGCGCCGGGTAGAACATGGAATAGGACACTTGCAAGGAGCGAAGTCGACGCTTGACATCCATATATTGGCTCCTCTTCTTTTGAACCTCCGAAGAAAAGTCCTGAAAAAACGCAATTCTCTGCCCATTGAGAGCAATATCAGGACGATTTCTGGCCACCCGCAGGATAGTGTCCCGGTCTTTATAATGAAGCAATTTAATCAGGTCAGGGCGCGGGGGTGCCCCAGGCGGCAACGGTCTAGTAGGAACCCGATGCGCTCGCTCCACAGCATACAATGGGGACAGCACGTCTGCTCCAAACACCTCCTTCAGCCAATTCTCAAAGTAGGACGTAGGATCTTGTCCTTCCACTTTTTCAGGGACCCCTAAGAGTCGTACATTGTTACGTCTGAGGCGATTTTCCAGATCATCAGCTTTGGCGATCAGTGCAGAAATCTGTTGCTCATGAATACGGGACGTTCTGGTCAGGGGAGGTAATTTATCTTCTACTTCACTGACACGGCTCTCCACCTCCACCATTCTTTCATTAACTTTCTGTAGGTCGTGTCGTATAAAGGAGAACTCCTGCTTCAGGGACCCCATCTGCTGCTGCAGCGCTGTCAGCGCTACTCCACATTGTGTGACAGCTCTGAAGACGTCCTTTAATGTGGGCTCTTCACCCTGGGGTGCATTAGTGCCCCCCTCCAACATGGCAGCCTCCTCTGCCCCTGCCATTACACTCTCACTATCTGATGCTTCTCCTGAAGCTGCCACTCCTCTCAATCTAACAGCTTCCTCAGGAGACACCTCGTCCTCCCTATAGAGCTGCGGAGGCTCCTGCATCCTCAGAGGTGCTTTGGGTCCCTCCGGCGCTCGCACCACCGCTTGTGCACTCCCCGCTCTTCCAATCTTCTTCACTGCTGGAAGCGTGCCATGGGATCGCCACTAAACTGACCTGGGCAGGTAGGGAGACTCCTCCGATAGCAGCCACTATACTTTCCCCGGTTTACAATGTCCCACGGAGAAGGCTAATTGCAGCTGATAGCGGGAGCTCGCGCTTGCAGCTGCCGCTTCACATCCCGTCAGGCCACGCCCTCCCGGCTATGACATTACTTAATTCTCTTAGGATACAGGGGTGTATGCCATCCGGTCCTGGTGATTTGTCTATTTTAATCTTTTTAAGACACCGCTGTAATTCTTCCTGGGTCAGACAGGGCACTTTTAATGGGGAATTTACTTTTATATTCTGCATTTCATCCGACAGTTTATTTTCCTCTATATTTTCCTGGAGAAAAAAAAATTAATAGCTTTGCTTTCTCCTCATTGCTCTATGCACCAAAAAACGGCGACTTGCCAGTGGACTCCTATCTACGATTGTTTATGGCAAACTCCGCCAGAGACAAAAACTGCTCCTACCCCCACCTCGGAAGCGTCAACCTCCACAATGAAAGGTTGTGACACATCTGGCTGCACCAAAATAGGGGCAGAAGAGAAGCACTCCTTCACATCGGAAAAGGTTTGCAATGCTGCATCAGACCACACTGAGACATCCATCCCTTTCCTAGTCATGTCAGTTAAGGGTTTAACTATTGTCGAATAGTTCTTAATAAACATTCGGTAATAGTTGGTGAACCCCAAAAATCGCATAAGAGCCTTCAAATTTTCAGGTCGATCCCAGTCCAATACAGCTCTGGATCCATTCGAAAACCTGAAGATGACAGGAGGTATCCTAAGAATTGCACCTCTTGTACAGCAAAAACACATTTCTCTAATTTTGCGTACAATTTGTTATCTCTTAAGATCTGCAACACCTGTCTAACGGGTTACTGATGTGTCACCATATCTGGAGAATAGATTAGTATGTCATCCAAATACACGACTACATTAACAAAATGCTGGAAGACAGCAGGAGCATTGGTCAACTCAAAAGGCATGTCCAGGTTCTCAAAGTGGCCCTCAGGAGTGTTAAAGGCCGTCTTCCATTCATCCCCTTCCTTGATCCTGACCAGATTATATGCCCCCCTTAAGGCTACTTTCACACTAGCGGCAGTCCAGATCCGGCAGTTGAAGGGTGCTGCCAGATCCAGACTGCCGCAGGGACATGTGTGGAGCCAGAACCTCGCTCCGGCCCCACACATGTCACACAGTACATACATACACACAGACACACACACATATACACAGACAAATACACATACATACTTACGTCCGGAGGAGCAGGACGGCGCGCACAGATGACGATTCCCCACAGCGCCCTCTGCTGGGCGCCTGGTGGAATCGTCATCTGTGCGCGCCGTCCTGTTCCTCCTGCGCTCTGGAGACCTCCAGGGGAGCATGTAATTATGTATGTGTATTTGTATATGTATATGTCTGTGTATGTTTATGTGTATGTCTATGTCTGTATGTGTGTATTGTGTGTATGTATGTGTGCAGGTGAAGGATCCGTCATGAACTCCATTGAAAGTCAATGGAGGACGGATCCGTTCACCATTGTGTCACACCAAACGGATCTGTCCCCATTGACTTTCATTGGGGGTCATGACGGATCCGTCTTGGTACAGATGCCTGGACCGGAGAGCAAACCGCAGCATGCTGCGGTTTGTTCTCCGGTCTGAAGACGGAACGGAATGCTTTCAGGAGCATTCCGTTGTCTTCAGTTCAGTTTTGTCCCCATTGACAATGAATGGGGACAAAGCTGAAGCGTTTTATTCCGGTATTGAGCCCCTATGACGGAAATCAATACCAGAATTATAAACCGCTAGTGTGAAAGTAGCCTAAGTCAAACTTGGAGAACACCTTGGCATCAACAATCTGGTTAAACAAATCGGGAATCAAAGGAAGGGGGTACGGATCATGGACAGTAATCCGATTGAGTTCACAGAAATCCAGACATGGCCTAAGAGTTCTGTCCTTTTTCTTTACAAAGAAAAACCCAGCTGCCACAGGAGATTTGGAAGGTCTTATGTGTCATTTAGCCAAACTGTCAGCAATATATTCTTTCATGGCCGTTCTCTCAGGTCCAGAAAGGTTATACAGCCTAGATTTGGGCAATTTTGCTCCAGGGATAAGATTGATAGGACAATCGTATTCCTGATGTGGGGGTAAATCCTGACATCCACCTTCAGAAAATACATCAGCGAAATCAGATATAGAAGCGGGAAATGTCTTAGTGGTTAACGCAGAAAAAGATGTATTAAGACAATTGTCAACACAATAATCACCCCAATCCAGAATCTGTCTATTATGCCAATCGATGGTTGGATTGTGTTTGCTTAACCACGGTAAACCCAGCACCACAGGAGCAGGAAGACCTTCCAACACAAAATAAGTTCCTGATGAAATTCACCCACTCTTAATCTGATATCATGCACATCTGAGACAAACACTTTTGAGAAAGAGGCGCAGAATCGATAGCAAACACAGAAATCCTCTTCTTCAATGCACTCGGAGACAATCCATGCATACGAACAAACTGTGCATCATTCAGGTTCACCTCTGCCCTGCTGTCAATAAACGCCTCAATTCTCACAACCTTTGACTGTAGCGCCACCTCGGCAGTCAGGAGAAAACGGGTACTACAGGATGAAGACAAATGCACATTTTCAGTCTCTCCACCCACTCCTCCAAGAATGAGATGGGAATATGACGCCCCCTTTTTTTTTTCCCTCATTAAGAGATTGAACGCATGGACCTGCGTTGATAAAGTGTCCTTTCTGTCCACAGAAAAAGCACACTCCCTTTTTATTCCCAGAATGCTTAAAGGTGGAAGCAGGAGTAGCCCCCCCTAACTCCATAGGTTCGTCAACCCAGGAGTATCTTCACCCAGAGTGTCATAGGAAGACAAGATCTCTAGATCTCTCTCTCTCAGGCAGTGGCGTAGCTATAGGGGTCGCAGCAGTCGCAGTTGGTGGCCCCCCTTGCCACTTGCAGGGCCGCACCGCCAATTAGCCAGGTGCGGCGCAGCCCTGCGCACAGATGGGGGCGGCGGCGGGGCACAGGGAGATGAGCGCTTCCATTGTGGAAGCGCTCATCTCCATAGTCATCTGTATCGTCGTCCTCAGGACGGCGATACAGATGCCTGTATTCTACTGCGTCTCCCCTGCAGCCTATCAGAGGCCGGCTCAGGCGGTGCGATGACGTCATCACGCCGCCTGAGCCGTACAGCACGGGACACAGGCCGGAAGAGGCCTGCATCGCATTGCTGCCGGCTCCATGGAGGTAAGTATTAGTGTTTATTTTTTTTATTGTAGCACGGACCAGAGCTCTATTGGGGGCACATGGGGGCATTTTTAATGGCACATGGGGGCACTGGGGGCATTTTTAATGGCACTGGGTGCATTTTTACTGGCACATGGGGGTACTGGGGGTATTTTACTGGCACTGGGGGCATTTTTACTGGCACATGGGGGCACTGGGGGCATTTTTACTGGCACATGGGGGCATTTTTACTGGCACATGGGGGCACTGGGGGCATTTTACTGGCACTGGGGGCATTTTTACTGGCACATGGGGGCACGGGGGAATTTCTACTGGCACATGGGGGTACTGGGAGCATTTTACTGGCACTGGGGGCATTCTTTACTGGCACATAGGGCATTGGGGGCATTTTTACTGGCACATGGGGGCACTGGGGGCATTTTTACTGGCACATGGGGGCACGGGGGAATTTCTACTGGCACATGGGGGTACTGGGAGCATTTTACTGGCACTGGGGGCATTCTTTACTGGCACATAGGGCATTGGGGGCATTTTTACTGGTGCATGGGGCACTGGGGGCATTTTTACTGGTACTGGGGGCATTTTTACTGGCACATGGGGGCACTAGGGGCATTTTACTGGCACTGGGGGCATTATTACAGGCACTGGGGCCATTTTTACTGGTACACGGGGGCACTGGGGGCATTTGTTACTGGCACATGGGGCACTGGGGGCATTTCTTACTGGCACTTGGGGGCATTTCTTTATGGCATGGGGCATTTTTACTGGCACTGGGGGCATTTTTCTGGCACATGGGGCACTGGGGGCATTTTTCTGGCACATGGGGGCACTGGGGAATTTCTTACTGGCACATGGGGCACTTTGGGCATTTTTATGGCACATGGGGGCACTGGGGGCATTTTTTACTGGCACATGATTTTGGGGGGGAACTTCTGGCGCATTATTGGGGCATTTCTTACTGGCACATAATTTGGGGGGCATCTATGGGTTCCCCACCCATAGATGCCCCCCAAATTATGTGCCAGAAAGAAATGCCCCAATACTGGCACATTATTGGGGTGAAATTTTGGGGGCACTTCTTACTGGCACATTGGAAGCATTATTACTTCTGGGGCACAGTGGGGACATTAGTACTGTTGGGAGCACTATTACTAACAGATGCACTCTGGCAGAGAATTATTAGTTGGGACTTTGGGGGCACTATTACTGTGGGGGCACCCTGGCACAGTATCAGCGCAGTTATTTCTGGGGGACGTTATGTTCACACTATTACGGGACACTATTTGCTGGGCGCAGTTATTTTAGGACACTGTGTGCCAATAATTATTGAAGGGCACTATCTGTGTGGTACTAGTGGCACAGTACTGGGGGTGGTAGGATGATTTGTCCAGAAGATGGGAGGATGATGGAAAAGTAATAAATTAAGATTTTTTTCTGTCAAACTGCAGAGATGAGAAATGGCTGAAAAATGGTGTCTGGTCTGAAAGGAGAAGATGAGGAAAGAGAAGATCTACATCAGAGGAGACGTCACTGGATGTACGAGGTATGGGCTCTGTATTAGGCTACATTCACATGAACATTGTGTTTTGCAGTCTGCAAATTGCGGATCCGCAAAAAAAGGCGGATCCGCAAAAAATGCCTATCCTTGTCCACAAATGGACAAAAATAGGAATGGACATACAGATGCGGACAGCACACAGTGTTCATTTAATTGAATGGGTCCGCATCTGAGGCGGAAAATATGCAGATCGGAGGCCACAAAAACAACTGTGGTGTGAATGTAGCCTTACCCTGTATGTTCTGTAGTGATACACGTAATGTTAGGAAGGAAAAGGTTAGGGTGAGAATTTGGCATGGGGGGGGGTTCAGCAGAAAAGCTAGGTGCACCAGCGCTGGGGAGACATAGTGGCTTCCAAAGACACTGGAGTTTCAGGAAAGGCCAAAGCATCCTTCAGCCTTTCTGATAACCCTTGACAAAACTGGATCGTTCCATTCGGTATCCGTAGCCCACCTCTGAAACTCAGCGCAATAGATCTCAACAGAGTGCTCATCCTGACGAAGGTCACGTAACTTGGTCTCGGCCAGGGAGATGCGATCCGGGTCATCATAGATAAGCCCCAAAGCATTGAAAAATTCATCCACCGACTGGAGAGACTGCGATCCGGTCGGTAGAGAAAAGGCCCATAATTGTACATCTCCTTTGAGCAACGAGATGACCACACCAACTCTCTGTTCCTCATTACCAGATGAATGTGGACGCAACCTAAAGTACAATTTACACACCTCCCTGAACAAAATAAAGTTATCACATCCCCCAGAGAATCTATCTTGGACAGCAATTTTAGGCTCCAGACAGGCCTGGCAACCACCACCCCCGGGACCAACAGCCTGTGGTCTCTGAATCTGGGTGACGGTCGTGCGGAGGTCAGCTACCTCCAAAGACAGCCCCTGCAGCTGCCCGGCGAGTACAGCAATAGGATCTATGGCTGTACAGATGCAAACAACAAAGTGACGGTAATTGGCGGTTTATAATGTCACGCGCAGGTGTGTGGGGGGGGAACCAAACCAAGCGAAGGAGGGAAAGGAGATTAGGCCTAGAAAGTAAGGAAGGAAGATGGACACCTCCTACAGGAAACCCTGGCTCAATTCCTGTCTATCTACTAGTATGAACAGGCCTCAAATGTAGGCAAGTTCATACACAGGAGCCTAAACACCGAACTGACCCTATAGGACCCTGGAACTAATGACAGGAATGAGTCTAACTGTTCCTCCAAAAGGAAAGACGAACAGGAGTCTCCCTTAGGCCTAATAACAAAACAACGGGAAAAAGTTACAAAACACACAGAAGGGGAAAGGAAACTTATCTTTCAATGAAGAAATGGAGGCTCCAGGATCTCAGCTGAAACCAAACTGCTGCACACCACAACAACAACTGTAGCTATAAACCGCAAGGAATAGTGGGAGAAGAAGCAATAAATAGGGGAGGGACAATTACCACACCAGGAACACCTGAAAAGGGTGTGGTAAATATCAACAACAAAAAGGGAAAATATGTCAGATTATACCACGTGTTGCCAATCTGACAGACCTCCTGTTATCTGTCATAGGAATGTCTGTGACAGTATGGCTACAGTGTTAACCAATTATAACGATACTTTGAGAGGTTACACCCATCACACCCTGTTGGAAAGTGTATAAAAAAAGAGGCGTGACCCACCCATGGTGGGTCTATACCTGTTCTATACCTGTCTGCTGAACTCTGTTATTCCTAGTTGCGGCTCATTCAACTGCAACACGCCGCTCGATTCCCTACGTGACTGACCATTGTGTTAAGCTTGGTGTTTATTGAAAGTTCATATAGCAAACAGCAGCATAATGGTGACGTTTTGGCTCCCTCAAGCCTTTATCAAGCAAGTGACTAGGTATATAACATAACCTAACCTTTTATGGACTCTGGTGGGGGTGTATACCAGTACCAGTACCAGATTTACAGTTGTCACCCTGTGTTTTCTTAGATTGTTGCTATGCAGGCACAAGACAGCAGTGATATCAGGTCATGATTACAGGAAATCACTTTGGAAACTGTGGTTGTCACCAGAGTTTCCTTTCAAGGCAGTTATGGTAAAACAAGAACTTCACTCAAAAAGAATGCTTTAATGTTCATCGGCTTTGTCATCACATGTACAACATTGAGGAAGTTTTATTAAGCAATGTAATTAACAACAATAGTAAAATTAATTGAGGGATAATGTATAGTGCAACAATTTGTATGGCCCTGAATTTAAAGGAATTCTTCATTGAAATTTATTGTCATAGAAATCTGATTAATACAGCAGGAAGAGGCAGAGTTCTGCTGAAAGCCACTGCCCTATGTACACCCTCAGGTAAATGACAATTCTACCTTGAACTCAACACCTGAGCAACCTTAAAACAGAATGGTTGCTATGGGCGCATAGCTTGACAACCTTACTTATAATTAGTTGTTAGGCAATTAATCCCTAGCAACCAGACTCAAATACATTTAGTCCAGAGGTCCTCAAACTGTGGCTGCCCAGTATTCGAAAAGTTACAAATCCGCCAGAGACCATTATTAATTAGATTTTTATAAGAGTAAATTTAAGTTTAGATCCCATTTAATAAAATCTACATATTAATAATACCATTCATTTAGATTACATTACAATACAAGGGACACAGTTATACTAGTGCAGAATTGTATGTTAATTATTATAGCAATGCCGACACAGATTAGAAGAATTTTTCTCTGTGGTGAATTGGAAAAGAATGCAGTGACATGATTAGCTTCATTAAGAATCTTCTCTGCTAGGGCAGTGAAGGGGTCAGTGGACAATTTGCATTGCTCCAGGTGGTGCTGTCAGCAGTTGTGGGGGAGTCAAGAAGGTGGGGGCTCCAGGCAATTGCCCAGTTTGCCACATAAAACCAGTCCTGCTAGTTATCTCCACACCAAAAAAGTAAAATGAAGTAGAGGTATGTGTGTGTTTGTGGTGGAGGGGCAAAAACGTCACTCACCTTATAAAAGCCGTGTTGTTCCAGTGCCACAGCTCCCGCTACCACTGAACCTATGCAGTAATGTGCCTGCCATTCTTGCACATATGACAACTGAGGTCAGTGGTTGGCTGCAACGGTCACATAGATCATAAAAGCACGTCATCACTTCCAGTCTAGATTGGACCTGAATTAAGGTATACGGGAGTGGTGATGTTGGAATTGTTGTCTTTCATAAAGTGAATGACTGTTTTTTAACACCCCCTTTCCCGGCTCTTACTTCATTTTAACTTAAATTTGGAACACCCTTCAATGATGATTATGAATAATAAAACTAAATGAGGTCCCATTACAAGTTTTGCAGTGGAGCCCCATTGTTACTTTTATCTGCATTATCCCACTTTGGCAGCACTATTCTTGTCCTTTGGCCTCACTGTGCACATTATCCTTGTACTGTGATATCATTGTGTGCATTCCTGTTCTATGACATCACTGTGCACATTATCCTTGTACTGTGATGCCACTGTGTGCATTGTCCTTGTACTGTGACTTTTTTGTGCATGATCCCTATACTGTGAGCTATTGCATGCATCATACCTCCCAACTTTTGAAAATTGCAAAGAGGGACAATGTGTGCGGCGCCATCACGGCAGTTTTTTTTTCATACTAGACCACACCTCTAACTCCGGCCAAAACATAATTACTGGAGCCCCAGCAATTTTTTCTTGCGCTTCATTGTCCATATAAATATTAGCACATAAATCATCAGATTATAGATATTTTAAGGTCCAAATTGCACCAAATAATGAAGTTCTAGTCTAATTTATAGGTAGAAACCATACAGACACTTTAGTACGGAGCAATTTAGTAAATTTATTAATGCACATTTATGCATTAATTACCCAGGTCAAAAAGAGGGACATTTAAGAATCAAAGAGGGACAGAGGGACTTGGGTCAAAAAGAGGGACTGTCCCTCCAAAAGAGGGACACTTGGGAGGTATGCATGCATGGTTCTTGTCCTGTGGCAGCTAAGTTAATTATCCCTTCACTGTGAAGTTACAAAGTGTATTATCTGTAAATGTATTATCTCTATGCCATATCATAATTGTGTGCATCATCCTCTGAGGGTCATTTATCAAACTGAAATATGCCTAAGGCTAGTTTCACACCTGCGTCAGGGGACTCCGGCAGGTTGTTCCGGCAGGTGAACAGCCCGCCGTATCCGTGCTGCCGCAGGTGCACGTGTGGGGCCGGAGCGTAGTAATGGGGGCGGGCCATGGATCCGGCCGCAGCACGGCAAACCATGCCGAGAGGCTGCCGGAACAAAAGTACAACAGGGTTAGCCGTGCTGTGGCCGGATCCGTGGCCCGCCCCCATTGCAGTGAATGGGGCCAGAGCGTAGTTCCAGCCCCACATGTGCACCTGTGGCAGCACGAATACGGCAGGCTGTTCACCTGCCGGAACAGCCTGCCGAAGTCCCCTGACGCAGGTGTGAAAGTACCCTAAATTAGGTGTATTTCAGGCACAGATTGTGCTGCAACGGTTCGTTGCACCGCAATCTGATACTTCTCCCCACTCATGCAAGGTCTACAAAAATGGGCATGGCATGGGCTGGGAAGGGACGAACCGGCAGGCCTGTCTTCTTCATAACTTCAGAGGAACCACCATCATCTATAGGGCTTTATTAAGACTGGTGTCTTAAACGCCAGTCTTAATAAATGACCGCCTTTATTCCTATACATAGCACAGAATGGCGATTGGCAAACAAAATGGGTATTGTCTTTTCATGTTCCCAACATGATGGTGGAGGTTTTCATGCTGGAATGCTTTCAACACATAGGACCGACCCCATGAGTATTTGTTATGACCCTGGATAGGAGTTGGGGCTATAGGCAAACATTAGCGATTCAGGGACTATTTCATAAAAATGGCTTTCCTAGTACATATTACTGACATCCAGTGCAGAAGTGCAGCAGTACTAGAGAGTTCTTGTACCATTCGTCATGTATTCCTTATTATTCTGCATCGTATTCCCCAAATAATCACTTACTGCAGTTCAGAATTATCCTATTATTTTCATTTAGGCATGTTAGAAGATACCATTAGTAGTCTGATTTAGCATAATGAAGAGCACTCTAAATGGTGTATTACATGGGCAGATTTTCTGCCCGATGATCGCTAATGAGTGTTCAATATGAACACTTGTTAGCTATCATCTTGCAGTGTAATACTGCCACTGATGCCTGGTGAATGAGCAAACGCTCGCTCATTAGGCAATCCAGATCATTCAGCATGCTGAAAGATCAGGATTTGCCGGCGGCAGATCGTGCTGTGTAATTATGATCTGCCGCCAGAAAACCACTGTACAGTATGGGGAGAAGCGTTGGCATAGTGATAACCCCTCCCTATGCTGCGGAGGAGATCACTGAATGTAATAGCAGCTGTCTCCTCCGTTATTGAGCAGCCGATTGCCTGGATGGAACGCTTCCCTCCCGACAATCATCTGCCTGATTTTTCACAGCTGCTTTGGAAAATGAAAGGTGGAATTAGATTGGTTGCTATAGGCAATTAAGTCAGTTCTACTTTACACCATTTTGAGAAAACTCCCCCTTAAAGGGGTTCTCCGAGTTATATATATTGATGACCTATCCTCAGGATAGGTCATCAATATCAGATCGGCGGGGATCCGACACCTGGCACCCCCTGCCGATCAGCTGTTTGAAGAGGAGGCACGCGCCGTATCAGCGCTGCCTTCTCTTCACTGTTTACATGCTGACCGACACGGGGGTAGTGGTGAGTACGTGTAATTACACCTAACCACCCCATTCATTTCTATGGGAAGAATCGCTCCCATACAAGTCTATGGAAGCAATTCTTCCCATAGAAATGAATAGGGCGGTGAGGTGTAATTACACCTACTCACCACTAGCCCCGTGTTGGCTAGCATGTAAACAGTGAAGAGGAGGCAGTGCTGATACGGCGCATGCCTCCTCTTCAAACAGCTGATCGGCGGGGGTGCCGGGTGTCGGACCCCCGCCGATCTGATATTGATGACCTATCCTGAGGATAGGTCATCAATATATATAACTCAGAGAACCCCTTTAATGTTTTGGGGCTTTTTTGGGAAATTCATTGGAGATATCTCATAATCACCACTGATGGGAGAGCCATTAAATTCAGTAGATCTGTGCACTGCATGCCGTGGACTTGCACCAGTGCTATTATATGACATTTGCCAATGAAATGTCAGAAAATATTAGTACCTAGATTATATCAAATATATTTTATGCAATGAGCCAGTATACATTCATGGCTCTGTTTGCTAGACAACAGGTCTAGTACTTTAAAGAGGTTTTCAGCTTTGGTCAATCCATTTTTCCTAGAAGGGTTCCTGGACAATAAGCTATCTTAATGAAGTCAGCTGCTTGGACTCCAATGAGGTGCAATCTGTGGCAGAACTTGCCAGCATGAGTTCACTGTACCTGCAGTGCCCCCAGAGGGGAAGTAAAGTATTACACAAATCCGACTGAAATCAGTGACTGTCCATGACAGTCTCCAGCATCCACAGTCATTGTAGTTTGTCTAATAAATGAAGGTTCTGAACAGTGGACCCCATTCAAAAATGTTTCCTAAATCAGACAAACCATTTAAAGAGACATCCCATTGAATTGTACAACAAGCATTACATACATACTTTAAAAAATGTAAAAAAAATAGATATTTTCATATGTCACTCTCATCATGACACAAGATACAACATACATTTCATATTTTCTTTAACCTCATGTGCCCATTGTCTCCCACTGCAGGGTAACAATTTATTTGATATGATTACTTCTCAATTATTCAGCCATTATCCTGATATACTGCCACCTTGGGACAAGGACATGCAGAAAAAAAAGAATTGCCATTTAAGCAAGTATTTTTACTTGCCCCTCAAGCTTTATGGTTCCATATGATCCAACTTGGAAATGTGAATGGTGGTGCATGAAATCAAAATGTGGTTGATTACCCTAGAAGAAATATCTTAAATGGATGATCCAAGTAACTAGACAGAAATCTCCTTTGTTTTCATGGATCAGTCTTTAGCTTCGCTTGTATTTCCTATATGGTTAGTTTCAGCTTTGTCCTCTTCAGCTCTGTTGGGGTCTGTTTCTTCAGCCTGTATCTCGCTGGTTGGTTCCTCAACATGGGTGACAAGTTCAAGACTGGGGATAAGACATGAGGGATTCAATATGCGGTAACTCAGTATGACCAATAAGATTTTCTTACAGGGATTTTCCAGGGATTTTGGTATACTGTAAGAAATTAACCTTTGGCACACCATTGACTTACATATATGTCATGGAATGCCTTTAATCAAAGGCAACTGACATTTATCACCTACCCTTAGATGGAGCCCCCACTGATCACTAGAGCAGGGGTCCTAAACACACTGTTCCTCCTCACTACGGTTATGCAGTAAAGGGTGAGCAGGGTCATTGGACGCCAGTTCTACTGTTTGTGGGGGTCACTCAAACATTTATCATTTCTCTGGTAGATCACTGATCACTGCCTAAATTATGAGTGATAGGTGGGTGGTATTAAATATTTTGTATAAGGGTCCAGGATCTTTACGTTATGACTATGGTCACCTATAATGGCTACTCCAGTACTGCCAAAATATCCAAGGTCAGTCCTTAAAACTTATTTGAAGCTATTACAAAACTATTACAATTACAAAGACCCAACAGTATCAACATCCCATTATTCCAGCATGCTCTGTAATGTTTAAAGGGGTACACATGCATCTGGTTTGCTGGCACTGGGACTATTTTCAACTATGTTTGCATCATCTGGATACAGATAAAGTTTAAAACTGTGGTGGAACAGGAAGTCATGTGCCCCCTTATTCACTCATTACCTTTTTTTATAATTATAGGGTGGGGGTCATGGGCAGCATGAAGAGATCAGCAATCAGTGAGATGAAGAGATCAGCAATGCTCCTTCTTCTTCCCTGCAGGTCTTTTTTACAGTTGAAGGACCTGCTTGATCACCTAACCATATCTGTGTAGGACCTTTGTTGACCTTATAGTCATGTGACAAAGGTGAGAAGGATTGTCCCTGTGGTGGAAGGTTAAGGGGAAGTATGGAAAGTCTGTGAGAAAACAGCTACATGGAGACTAGTCTGTATGAGAGAGGGTGCTACAGAGAAGCATTATATGAGAAAGATAGTGTTTAGCATTATACACTTCTCATTTCCAAGGGTTACAACTAGGGATGAGCGAATCAACTTGGGATGAAACATCCGAAGTCAATTCGCATAAGACCTTGTTCTAATACTGTACGGAGCAGGAGCTCCATACTGTATTAGAATGTATTGGCTCCGTTGAGCTGAAGTTATTACATTGCGAAGTCTAACAATGACATAATAACTTCATAAATTCTTTTTTAATATACAAAAACCATTTCCTGAACTTGGGTTCGGTTCCAAGGTACCACTTAGAACCAAACTCGAGTTCGGGAAATGTTTTTTTACAGTAAAACTACATGCAGTGCTATTACATGCAGTGATCTCCTCCACAGTATGGGAAGAAGCGATCGCTAATGCCATTGCTCGTCCCCATACAGAATCATTATTTGCCGGGAGCAGAGCATGATTAGACTGCACAGTCTGCCACCAGCAAACAATGAGTTTTTAGTCTTCTTTTACACAGGCAGATCATCGCTAATGAGCTTTATTACGAACGATTGTGTCACAAACGTGCCTGCATTAGGTTGCAGGCGTTCGGTTAGGCTTTCAAAAGTGACATAATTTGACATGTTTTCCTCTTTGTTTGGTTGCTGTTTACCACACCCCTTCCCCTCAGCTGTTGTGGGTGTGGTGATTATCTTTCCCCTATTTATCCCTTCCTCTCCCAGTATTCCTTGCGGTTTATACTTTCTGCTGACTTTGTTGTGTGTGGTGTGGATCTCGGCTGAGATCCGGTTGCTGCAATATCTGCATTACGATAAGTGTCATTTTCCCTATTGTGTTTATCCTACTTTTCCCTGTTGTGGTTTTGCCTTCTGGAGTCTCCTGTTCGTCCGTACTCGGAGGAACAGGTTGACTCTTTCCTCTGTCACTAGCTGCAGGGTTCTATAGGGTGAGTTTGTTATTAGGTTCCTGTGTATGAACTCTCCTACCCGTAAGGCCTGTTCATACTGGTAGTCAGTCAGGGCCTAGTTTCAGGGTTCCCTGCAGGAGGTGACCGTTTCCCTTGTTTGGTCTTTTCCCTTCTCTCTTACGCTTGGTGTGGCAATTCCCTCCACACCAGAGCGTGACAGATTGTTAGCGATGATCTGCACGACTATCTCCAGGTCTAATACAGCCCTAAATTTATGCCATCTATAGGATTAGTAAATGTGGACTCTTAAGTATGGGTCACAAGTCATGCACATTTGCTGAATGCTTGCCCCTAGCAAAAATTTCCCAGCCAAAATAAAACATTACATAATTTTCATTTTAACCAATGGTCTGTTCAAGTATTGTAAAGATCTTCCAGATCGAGAGATGCTCTTTGTAGCAGTTCGCTGTGGTGGCCATTAATTATGGGTCCTGAAGTTCTTGAAAATGTTTTTTTAACTATCCCTTTGAGTTAAATCACTACACCATTGGCGTTGGATTATTGGAGGCCACAACTCCGTATTTTAATCTATGAGGGATTCTTCATTTTATTGGCTATATTGGGATGCTCACTAATCCATTTTGTCATTACGCTGGTCCCATGGGATTTTGTGAAATGTTTAAATTAATTAAAAATCATATAATAAATAAAAAATAATATGTCATTTTCAGATTAGAACAGAGACAGTTCATCTGATACTTACCGTGGATCAAAGCCTAAAAGGTAACGTCCTCTTTTTTGACCTAATGGGGAAAAAGTAATTTTGAGAATCTTAGGCAAAGATAAAGCTGCACAATTTGAAATCATTCACTTAATTCGCACTACTAAAAATTTTAGATGGATTCAAACAATATACTAAATATCAGCCCCCTCTATCTTTTTTTTTAATATCATTTTTATTTTTGATCCAGTGAAAAGAAATCATATTTCAGTGTTACAATATGTCAAAACAAAACACGTTATACAACAATATTTCAGTACAGCAATCACCATCACTAGATAATTTTTTAATTTTTTGTTTCCCCAAACCTTTCCCTCCCATTTACCCCAACATAACATAACACAACATATTGCACCCTGTTGGTTTCCATTTCACGTTCATTTTGAAACCTGTATAGTGTCTTCCCTCCTATCCGTCTATACGTCTAGTTTGCCTTTCACTCATTTGGGCTTCCAAGAACCATTGTGTATTTTTGAATGGGGATATCAATTCCTCTATTTCTGTCTTTGTCAGAGATGTTTCAATAAACTTTCTCCATTTTTTAATATATTTGTCTACTGTTTTTTCTTTGTCACGTTCTGTATTGAGTCTTTCCATGTACAGTAACTGTTTCATTGTCCCGATTATCTCTTCCCATAAGGGGATTTCTGGTTGTAAGTTAGTAACCAATGTCTTAGTATGCATTTTTTAACCACCATGAGCAACACATGTATTCCCCTTTCTGTCACTATGGAGGATGTTTCTGCTTCTGCATCTCTTAGTATATAATGAAAGATGCATTGTTGTGGTTTTTGAGGTACCCCATGTAGTTTCTATATATCTTAATGTTTGAGTCCATAATGAATGTAAATCCGGGCAAGTAAATAATCCGTGTAGTAGTCCTGCTTTTAGCAAGTCGCATTTGGGGCATTTTCTTAAGTAGTGAGCTGGTGCATCCCTATACGAAAGGTCAAAAGCATATGTTGCCTTATGTATGATTTTAAGTTGGGTTTCTCGCCATTGTTCATTAGGTATAGCATGTCACACCAAATCCATACCCTCCCTTATTTTTTTGCTAAGTCTTTATCATTCAATTCTTTTTCCCATTTAACAAAAGCGTTTATTACAACCCCTAAAGAGCACGTGTTTTGGATCCTTCTATATAGTTTGGAGAGTGGGATATTTTGATTTTGGGAACCCAACAGTGCTGCAAACCAAGTCATTCTGTCTTGGTCTCCTAGCTCTTTAGATTGTGATATACAGTATGACTTAATTTGTTGGTATGGGAGATAATGCAACGCTGTCAACTGGAATTTGTCTTGGAAGACCTTCCAGGACATGACCTGGGTCCCTGTTTTAGTTAATAGATCCTGCAATGTCCTTCTTCCTTTATCTTTCCATTCTTGGTACATTTTATTTTGCTGACCCTGTGGGAAGGCTGGGAGAGACCAAAGTGGCATGTTAGGGGAAAAATATATTGGTAATTTATATATTTTTCGGAGTGTTTTCCACGCTATAATTGTATCCCTCAATAAAATTGAGTTTTTATGGCAACCCAGTATATCACGTAGTCTGGTGTGTATTAATGCTGTTAGGCTCCATGGGTGTACTAATTCTTTTTCCAAACATATGGCTGAGAAATGAGGGGTATCCCATATCCAATCCCTAACGTGTGTGAATAGAGCTGCCAGATTATAGTTCCTGACATTTGGTAGTTGAAGTCCCCCTTCCCATTTCAGCATGCATAGTTTTTTATATGCTATGAGGGGTCTTTTTTTCTCCATAAAAAGGCGGAGAATGTTGCTTGTATCTTCATGACATCTACATATTTCAACAATAGTGGGATTGTTTGCATAGGGTATAATAATCTCGAAAAACTGGCCATTTTTATTAGATGGGCTCTTCTACATAATGATAATGGTAAGTTCATCATTTTTCTAGTTCCTGTCCTATTTTTTGGATTAGCGGGGGTAGTTTAGTTTGTATATAGTCGACAATTCGAGTCCAATTTTAATTCCTAAATATGTAATGTAGTCCCGTGCTATTTCTACCTGATGATTTGAGAGTGCCCTAGACCCCTCCCTATGTAGTATTAGGAGTTGACTTTTACTGACATTTATTTTGTATCCAGCTACTGATCCATAATGTAATAGGGTATCTAATGTCTGTTGTAGATGGCTATGTGGGTTTTTTAAAAAGATGAATAAATCATCAGCAAAACATGTAAGTTTTATTTCTTGACTACCCACTCCTATCCCCTCATAACATCTTTTTGTAAGAACAGTTGGGCCAAAGGTTCCAGTGCTATATTAAACAGAAGAGGGGACAGAGGACACCCCTGTCTAGTACCTTTTCTCAAGCCTATTGTTCCTGACAAAAAACCTGGTAGGTTTACTCTCACTTGAGGGTTTTCATATAGAGATGCCAAAAAAACGCGAAAAGGTCCCTTTATTTCCATTCTATCTAAAACTGTTTCCAGCCATTTCCAGCTTACATTGTCGAAAGCCTTTTCGGCGTCGACAGTTAGGAGTGCTGGAGTGTAATCCTTCACTATTTTCCTTGCTCCATCCAATGCCATCATTACTTTTCTAATATTAGTCACTGCAGATCGGCCTTTTATAAAGCCCACCTGGTGCTCTCCTATTCATTCCGGTAAATGTACAGCCAACCTGTCAGCTAGAAGTTTTGACAGTAACTTTTGGTCTTGATTTATTAATGATATTGGTCTGTAGGACCCTGGATGCGTCAGATCCTTCCCTTGTTTAGGAAGTACTTTGATATAACCTATTTTCCCCCAGGGCAATGTACTATACCCCTTCAAAATAGAGTTATGCTCCATTCACACGTCCTGTTTTTCTTTCCAGATTCGATCCTGATCCTGATCCTGATCTGGATCCATTCATTTCAATGGGTCCTGAAAAAATCAGGATCGAATCAGGAAAGAAAAACAGGACGTGTGAATGGAGCCTTAAAGAGATTTGTCAAGGTGGGTGCTATTTCCTCTTTTATACCCTTGTAAAACTCTGCTGGATACCCATCCGGTCCCGGTGCCTTGCCATTATGAAGGGAGGCAATGGTGTTTTTTAATTCTTCTTGGGTTATGGGCGCATTTAACATTGCTAATGCTGTAGCTGACATACATGGTAGTTTTATAGAATTTAACAATTCTCTCGCTCTATTCTCATTGTAAGGGTCTTGTGTATATAAAGTATCAAAATATGATTTGAAGATTTCCACTATTTGTTTTGGGTCTTGTGTTATTTTCCCAGTTTCATCTTTTAAGGAATATGATTGTGACATTTGTGAACGGGGTTTAGCCAAATGTGACAACATTTTCCCAGCTTTGTTTCCATATTTAAAAAAATCTGCAGATCTCTGATCTGCATAAAGTCTTTCTCTGCATTCAGCATAGTAGTCATAGTTCTGTTTAGCCATAACCCAATATACCTTGTTCAGTTCACTGAGGTCATTTTGGAAAGTTGTATAGGCTTCCCTCACTAGCTGTGGCTGCATCATATTTTTTTGATATCTCTTTTTTTCGTGTGGCTACATGTTCTATTATTTTCCCTCTTATTACTGCTTTTGCAGTTTCCCAAAAGAGTTCTGGGTTCCTTTCATGTTCGGCATTGTATTGTGCATATTCCCACCACCATCCCTTTAAATGTTTGATGAATTCTTCGTCTGTGGCCATAAACCCTGGTAGTCGCCAAATATAATCTGTTCCTGTAGGGATGTGATCTGCTACCTCTATTAACACTGGAGAGTGATCTGACACCAGGAGATCTGTTATCTCTGAATTTCGGTAGTAATCCCGGGGTTATAAGCTGGTAACCTATTCTCGACCATGATAGCTGGGCAAAAGAATAGTGAGTAAATTCTCTGTCTATAGGATGTAAGTATCTCCAGGTATCAATCAGCCTCGTGTTTTCCAGAAACTCCTTTAGTGTGTGGGTCATATTATTGAAGTGTTTTGTTTTAGGTCTATTGTGTTTCCTATCTTCTTGACTATTATGTGTCCTATTGAAATCTCCCGCTACTATTATTTGTTTTCTACCATCCTGTAGGATTTTTGATTCCAGACATTTATAAAATGGGGTTTGAGCTGAATTTGGTGTTTTTAAATGTCTTAGCACCATCATTCGTTTATGTGGTGACCGTAGCCCCTTTACGTTCCATGTCCCTTTACGTTCCATGTCACTATTTTCATGTTATTTCTGTATTGAGCGATTCCTCAGGAGACGCATCTGGGGAAAACACCACTCTCCTTCTGTCCTCAGTATGGTGTAAGGCCTCTTTCACACTAGCGGCAGCACGGATCCGGCACCTAAAGGGTGCCGACGGATCCGTACTGCCGCTGATACATGTGTGGAGCCGGAGCAGCGGTCCGGCCCCACACATGTTGACAGACATTGGGACAAGACACAGAGTACATACATACACACAAACACATACATACTTACATACTCCAGCCAGGGACGCCGGCAGCACGTCTTCACGCGCCTCCTGCGCGCAGTGATGACGATTCCCCACAGCGCCCTCTGCTGGGCGCAGTGGGGAAACGTCATAGCTGCGCGCAGGAGGCGTGTGAAGACATGCTGCCGGCATCCCTGGCTGGAGTATGTGAGTATGTATATGTATGTGTGTATGTATGTATGTATGTCTGTCTGTATGTATGTATCTCTGTAGCCGGATCCGGAATGACCCCCCATTGCAAGTTAATGGAGGACAGATCCGGATTACTGGTGTGTCACACCAAACGGATCCATCCCCATTGACTTGCATTGGGGGTCATTCTGGATCCGTCTTGGTGCAGATGCCTGGACCGGAGAGCAAACCGCAGCATGCTGCGGTTTGTTCTCCGGTCTGAAGACGGAACGGAATGCTTTCAGGAGCATTCTGTTGTCTTCAGTTCAGTTTTGTCCCCATTGACAATGAATGGGGACAAAACTGAAGCGTTTTTTTCTGGTATTGAGTCCCTATGACGGAACTCAGTACCGGAAATTAAAAACGCTAGTGTGAAAGTAGCCTAAAATGGTTTCAACATGGAGCTTAACCCCCCCTTTAAATAACCTTGTTCCCTCAACTTTGATAGGTGTAACCCATAATGTAAAAACAGGTATCACAAACAACAAAAAACTGTTTTTCGACTTCACTTTTTTCACGCAGTCCTGAGTTCGGTCGTTGTCCCCGTCCTCACTAAAATTATGTAACCTCATATCTACTTTGCATCCCCCCTTCACCTTTTCTGTCTAGTTTTTCAAGCTCCAACCCACATTCCCCTACATCTTATTTTAGAAAGTGTTCTCCTGCAACTTCCACCACTTAGTTAAGTAAAGCTATCTTCTTTTCTCACGTGTCTTCGTCGATAATATTGATCAGTTCAGTTCCAACTCTGTCCAGGATCGGAAAAGTCCTCCAGTTGTCTTCCAGGTGTCTGGATACCACAGGTCCCACTGAACGATTTCCCAAGTCCCCGTCCTCCACGTGGTGAAAAGCCGCCACGCCATTGTGGACTCACTTGGCCTAGTGGGAGATCACAATCCACTTCCATCGCCACTGAAGCTTCTTTTGGGGTGAGGTAAGTATCTGTGCATCCATCAGGCTGGAAAACTCTTAAAATTGCCGGATATATTAATGCGAATTTGGTCTTTTTATGGACCAGCCAGGAACAGATAGTGGAAAACGCTCTTCGCAACCTCTGCTGAATAGTCGCTAAACAGTAATATTTTTTGTCCTCTCACCATCATCGGCTGAGTCCTGCGTCTGTACTTGACTATGATGGCCTCCTTAACAGAGTAATTTGGATATTTCGCTATGGCAGGCCTAGGCCTTGTGATTTCCGCCTCTTGTCGACCATTGGAGGACCTAGACGGTGGGCTCGTTCAATTGTAAATGAACCTTGTAATCCAAGTGCCTGCGGGATCTCAACTGCGCAGATTTGTACTAGTTGGCTCGGAGAAATAGATTCAGGTAGTCCTATTATTCTTAAGTTGCTCCTTCTAGAGTGATTTTCAAGGTCTTCCACCTTGTCTTTTAGAGTTTGGTTGGATCTGAGCGTTTGTCGAACCTGGGTCTGCGTTTTCTCTAATTCCTCCTCCATCAGTCCCATCATCTGTTCCAGGTCTGATAGCTGCGTGGTATGTTGGGCCACTTCTTTCTGCAGACTTTGAAGTGCTGATAATACTGTCACTTCAAGGGTGGCTTTTATGTCCGGCACTAGTCATTTTGCCAACGCTATGGCCATAGTTTTACAAGATATCTGGAGGTCTGGGTTTTGTAATAAATCGTCCTCCTCTGTCTCTGCCTCTCCATTTATCAATATTAATACTCTTTGCGGTGGTTGCGATGATGATCTTGTGAAACGCTGTGGCTTTTCATTTGCAGTTGCTGCCATCTTGCCTCGTGTCTGCTTTTCCTCTCATGGGAGGAGTGGGCGCTGTAGTGTCGGGGATCCGCTTCTAATCAGGAATTTCTCCATCCACTGACCCTCAGATTAGGGTCTTGCAGAAGAGCAGGGGTTCTGGGTCCTTGTTTTTTGTTGGATCCCCGAGGTTAAGGCTGTCGGCCACAGAGCGCTGTCTCTCTCCCTCATCACATGCGTGCGCCAGAACCGAAAGTCCCAGCCCCCTCTATCTTATGTTTTTAGATATCCAAAGACCAGGGTTATGGGGTCTTTCCTTAAACCAAAGCCTCCTCAGTTTTAGAATACAATGTCAGCTTTTAACAATCCATTTTTACTGGAAAAGTCCCCAATAAAATAAGCTGACCCTTATGAGATGAGATGTAATCTCACCCTTCTGATGAGATGTAATCTGTGTTTAATCCCTTAGGAAGCCCTTAATTTCCCTGCTGCGCCACCATGGAGGAAATGAAGTATTCCATGGACTGTTCATTAAATGTATTGATATGTTGAGTCCTCCACAGAAAAACGTTCACTGTAGACATTCTCCATTCGAGCTCCTGAAAGGACCCACTCCACCACCACCCCCGTTAACCCAGAACTTCCTAGTTGGGTGCTCACATAATTTGACTCACCTTTTAATTTCAAAAGTATGACACAGATTACTATTAGTGCAATTAAAGATACGCTAATAGCAATGATGATTGTGCTTCTATTCTGCAAAAGAAAGACATGTCAGAATAGTGGTCTAGGAAATCTACCACTTGGTATCTCAAAAAATCTTAGTTTAAAGGTTTTCCTATGGTATGATTTCATGACATACTGATTAGATGTCAGTGTTTGACCCCCACTGATCATGAGTATAAAGGGCTTCTAGTCTCTTTAGCTTTTCTTCCTTAACAGCTGCTATGCCATGAAATTTTTAATAATCATCTTTACAACTGTAGAGGGGCCGCATTATCATAAATTCCAATTTAAGGGGCCGTTCAGATGGAGTTTTTTGCAGGCTGAATTTAGTGAAGATCTCATGCCTAAAAGTCGATGACCATCCATGCCAAAATGGCTTCCTATTGTTTTCAGTGGTAGGACACGGTTTATAACCAGGATCACACCAAGAAAGCATATGTTCTTTCTTGGCACAGTCACAGCAATAAACCACAGCCTTCCAATGAAAAGAACTGGAGGGAATTTCCACATGGCTGTCAGTCCTGGCTCTTAATGAAAATAATGGTTGGTGGTTCCAGTTGGGCTGCACGTTGGCTTTTTGCAACAGAATTTGGACCAAATTCAGCCTGCAAGACATTTAAATACTACAATCATTCATAAATACGTATGCTGTCTTACATACAGTACAGATACATGTATGCATATTGGTTGTTACTGTGGGGTTCATTAGCAGTGGTGGGTGAAAGTGAAAGGTCAGCAACACGCCTAAGGCCTTGGGTTGATCCCTGATGCTGGTAGGAATTATGCAAATGGAATAGTAGGGGTATGGACCCAGACACTAGATTTTTAGGATAACATTTGGTACCATGTAGTCAGTAACTGTTCCCTGATTTTTTACCTTTTTCAGTTGTGTTGTGACATTTTCATGAAGCAAATCTGAGATGCCTACAAATAAAAAAAAAAAAGTTAAAGTACTAGCACCCAAAAAATATATGTTTGCATGACTGTCCCCCAAACACTTGTGCCAATGCAGTGACCCGGTGATTCACTGCTAAAGTTATCAAATGGTTCACTGCTAAAGGGTTTAGCAATATGGTTCACTGCTAAAGCTGTTAAAATGTTTACAGTGATGCCAAGTATGCACTGTCAGTGGTACAAATGGATAAAGTGAATTAACTATGCAATATGTCAGGGATAGCCAACCTGCAGGCCTCCATCTGTTGTAAAACTGCAACTCCCCCCATGCCCTGCTGTAGGCAGAAAGCTGTAGGCAGTCTGGGCATGCTGGGAGTTGTAGTTTTGCAACAGCTGGAGAGCATCAGGTTGGCCATCCCTGCAATATGTATTCCAAAAGGCTGTATATGGGTAGGAAGAAGTTAACTGGCAGTTCTTAGTGATAGTTGCTGACATAGCTAACCACACCCACTTTTACTCCCACATTACAAAACTGGAGTGAGTGGTGTTAAAATGCAAAAAGTTGCTTAAATGTTGCGCAAGCAAATGCAAAAGGTCACAAAAGCCCTATTTTTGGGACTTTTTGACACCAGAATTCTGGAGTGAAGTTATGATAAATCACGGCCACAGTTTTACCATTATTATTTGGGGAAAGACTTTCGGTCCATAGAGGAGCTTCAGTGTGTTCCTTGACTTTAGTCTTTGATTCAACAGAAGTGGTCAGTTCATGATCAGGAATAAACCCTGGGATAGCTAAAAAAGGACCCAGAAAAAGCGATTTTTAGTGAAAATGAGCACTTAAAAATTCCCATTCTCCATTAATTCTCCCGTATTACAAAATACCATATGCTATTTTGGTGAATATGAAACATTTCCCTTAGCCCACTGCTTCTGAATCTACAGAGGTTTCCCCAGTGAACTCTGCCTCTAAGAAATAGTACGTACAGCATACGTGCTCTGAGTCATTCAAATGTCTCCCCTCCTTCCCCTCGGCAACTGTCTTGGGTACCATCTGACCCTCTTGAGTCTCTTACTCACGGTTCTGTGGACCCCAGAAAGAGGTTGTTATATTCCAAGTTTAACTTGATGGTACGCAACTGTTCAAGAGTACTAACCCAACGAATGTGAGCTGCAACCACTGTACTGGACCACTTATAGAGGACCTGTCACCAGTCCTGAAATGCCTGTTTTAGTATATTTAGTGAATAGCTATCCTGGAGCATCTTATGACTGTGTTTTGTGTCCTCCCCAATTATTCCTACAAGACGTTTTAAAATTATGAGTTGTTATTCATAAAAAGATGATAAATGTAAAAAAGAACAGTAATAAGGGTAATGTATGTTCAGTATTCACCTTTGATTATACACCTATGATTGATTAAGAAGGCTATAATGAATAATTGGCATGTGTTAGCTCAGGATGAGCTTTTAAAAGAAAGAACTCAACATAAACCGATCATAAGTTTTAGGAGAAGTAAGATCATTAGGGATTATTTAGTGAAGAGCCAGTTTAGGGAGGAAGATTTAAATTGGCTAGGAAAATCTGTACCTGTGGGCAACTATAGTTGCGGGCAGTGTTCTATGTGTAGGTTTGTCCATAAATCTAAGTACTTGAGGATAGGGAGTGTAGACCATGTGGTCAAACACTTCATTTTTTGTAAGACTCAATTTGTAGTATATGTAATTTTTTTGCCCCTGTAATAGGTTTTATATAGGCAAAACGAACAGATGTCTTTATGTTAGGTTTAGGGACCATAGGAGATCCATTGAAACCCATATAGGATCCACTAGGTTGATTGAGGTTGATATGAGGCACATGAAGGGAGGAATGATGTTTTGAGGTGTGCAGATATACAGTAGAAGTCATACAAACCCCAGATCGTGGAGGTGATAGGAATCGTTTACTTCTTCAAAAGGAAACTGCATGGATCAGCAGAACAAAGGCAATGGGTCCTTTAGGTTTAAATAATAAAAACGATTTGGCAATGTTCATTTTGATTTTGATTCGTTTTTAAATTAAGTTTGTTTATGTGTCTGATGTAGTCATAGCGACCATGCCGACGTGGGGTCATATCACATGAGCACGCCGGCGTTGTCACGCTGAGGTCTGAGAAAGCGCAGGAGGCACGAAACGGCTGTTGCCTTTTTTCTGTGCTGTACCCGCATCTACCGTCTTTTATATATATGCAAATAAAGCTGCAAAGTCAAGTATGGTGAGTGCCGCCTTTTTCCTATCTACAAGTTGAGTGATTTATTAAAATGTATTAGAAAAGTATCTACTCATGCCGTAGAAAAAATGTGTGATACTCACCTGAGGTACCTGAGGTCTTGTCACCAGTAGGTTTTGCTTCTGATGTTTCATTTCCAGTTATCACTGTTGGGAATTCTGCACAAAGAAGATTGAAAATTTGGTCAGTGGTGCCCTCACACTCATGTATTTCAGATTTTTTTCCCCCCATTATCTCCCAAATTCATATTCCCCAACTAGGAAGACTGATTAAAACCTGTATGATGTTTTCTTAGAGAAGTTATTCCATGAAAAGTATCACTATGCAATGAATAGGGCATTTCATAATAATAATACTTAAAAAAAAAAAAGTATTACTGTATATACATGCATAACATTATTTTTCTGTTTTTGTGTACATTTTCCTCTCAGATAGCAGCCCCTACTGTTTATCCTTCTGGTGAATTAATATGGTCATTAATTTCCCTGCTCCCTTTGGCGGTAAAAAAAAAAAAAAAAATCATACTTACCTCATCCATTTGAGCACGAAGAGGCTGTCGCGGCCCTCTTGCTTGAAGATCCCGCTTGAAATATCGTGAACGGTGGATCTTCAAGATGGCCGCGGTAACCTCTTTGCGATCAAATGGATGAGGTAAGTACAATTTATTTTTTTAAATTGCTAACACTAAAATGCTTTAATATGGATCTCATCTGAGGAGTTCAATGACTGAGGGGGGGGGCGCAGTCTCTATTCCCTGTCATTGCACTCGCTATTTACGAATAAATGTGCTTTGTGATGAAGTAACACATCACTAAGCACATTTTTGGGGAACTATGCAAAGCAGCTGAATCAAATTTTAGAGAACTTTGCTCATTTCTAGATAGGATCCATAGAGCAAACACCACGATTGAGGTGGTCCCACAGATGCACGGTTGGGGAATTAGGGAGCCAGGGTAGTAGTTGGAAGTCTTGGTCATGCTCTTCCAACCAACGTTGGACATTTCTAGCTGTGTTATAGGTCTTATTGTCCTGCTGGAAGATCAGTGGAGGTCCAATTCCGATATTGACACGAAAAAAGGAAGCCTTTTCGGCCAATGCAACTACATTACCAGAGGTGCAGTGACCATTCATCTGCTTTGGAGGCCCATACACAGTAAGGTTTACTGAACTGTTATTTTAGACACATGTCTGGTAGCCCCCTGGTTCATTTTGGTGGTGAGCTGCTCCACTATCGCATATCAGTCCACCCTTGCACACATTTGCAGCCAATGATCACCTCTCATATTGTTGGCAGGTGGTATTCTTCAGTTTCCATGTCACTTGTTCTCCATGGTGCCATTTGTCCACTCACAATACACTTTCACCACAGCAGCACAAGAACAGTTCACAAAATGCACAGTTTTAGAAATACTTCCACCCTTGGCCCAAAAGCCAATAATCATCCATTTTACAACTCTGATAAATCACTCCTTTTATTCATGACAGCAACGGGGGATATGTGTGCAGACAGCCTATCATACACCTTATATACCCAACAAGCCAGCTCACAACATGTGACTTCTTCCATGATCTATGAGCTGCCGACGTTGAAAGTAGAAAATGGTCATAATAATGTGACTCATGTATCTCTGAAGCTATATGTAAAAGACTATTTTCTATGCAGGGGAGGAAGGGATTAATTGCAATGCATCCTGGGAGATGAAGCTGTCCATCCTACAGATATGCGAGTAAAAAAAAGAGTTTTAAATTTATGGGCTAAGCACTTTAACTCCAGTGCATCTTACATAATAAAATGAAACGATTTTGCAACTAGTTTTAATCAAAAATAACCTTCCATTTTGGGTATACAACTCCCATGTGTTTCCATGGTTACAGACTACAAACAAATCCTGAGCAGTGTGATCATACAACATTATATGCCTTTTTCTTATTGTCAACCAATAATAGAAGAGCAGAGAATAAAAATGGCAAACAGAAGACCTTTGGAAACCAATGGACCTAAGACAAGATGAAGAAGAATCCACAGTTGTTTCTTTTAAACCATTTCAGAAGACTCCATATCTTCATGCTGGACACAAAATATGACATGTTCCATCAAAACTCAGTTAGTATAAGACCACAGAGGGTAAAATGGTACTTCAGTGTCGTAGTTCTTGAACTTTCCTTTTGGCATAAATCATTTACCTCAATCACATTTGGTCTTCATACCTGACAGAGATCCGCATTGCTAATGTTCCCTAAAGATGGAAAAAGGAAGAGAACAGTGCAGACTGCCTCAACTGTTCAGATAAAAAAAATTTTTATTCCAAATACTCACAATCCATTAAAAATGCATGGCAAGTTGGTCAGTCCTGAACTCTGCCTAAACATGGGTTTTACATGTCTGCGGCTTCTTTTAGGGCAGTTGAGGCGATCTGAAAAGTTGAGGCGTTCTGCACTATTCTCTTTTTACATATTTAGGGTACATGGATTAACAAGGTGGATCTCTGTCCAGTTTAAAGAACAAGTGTGACTGGAGTAAATGATTCATGCATTAGTTGAAGTGCAAAAACTAAGACACTAAAATACAATTATAACATTTGTGGTATTAAAGGTGGTAAGTGACTTGTTGTGGAACATTTAGATTCCATATGCACTATGTAGCCACAGAGTCTTCTGCAACAGTAGCAGAGGGAAAAAAGTAATTAATGACAGCAGGATCATATTTAATAGGTGTGACGAACCGTACACACAGCCCCGCCTTGTACATGCTTACGTGGGGATCACGCGGTACGGTTCAGTCTTTGACTACAAACACGTGGTGTTCCACGCCCCCTCGGGGTGTGTAAGGTTACGTACGGCATGGTTTTTCACAGACGCCTCTGTGCCTGCACAGGCAGGCACAGAAAGGAAGAGGGGGTGGCCCACGCAATCCCTGCGTGGCGCTATGCTCACTCACAATCCTGACCAGCTGAGAGACCCTTTTCGCTACCACCAGCAAAACTGAGTCTATCAGCCCAGTGGTACTGCCACCAGCTCTCGTTTAATATAACTCTGGTCCGTTAATGGATTATATCAGGTGAGCAGCCAACCCTAGGTGGCGTATAACAATATTACCGAGAACACGGACGTGGGGATTCGTGATCGAGATACAAGAACAGCACAAGATTAAATTATATATTTAATCGCCTTAAGGGCTCACTAGATATAACTATGTACACAGCAGATGGATACAGCGGCCAGATATGTAAATAAAAGTGTTATGGTACAACAGAATTGAACAGAACAATAGTCAGTTACCAGAGCGATGGATAGTCCATCAAAGGGTTGTCAGCATTTGTCTCCTTACTGCCTGCAGTGTAAAGCTTGTTGTAAAGCCTTAAAGGGGTTGTCCCACGAAAAATATTCTACAGTTTTCAAACCAGCACCTGGATCTGAATACTTTTGTAATTGCATGTAATTAAATATTTTGTATAGCTTCTGAGTTATTCAATAACATGTATCTGTATAGGACCACTTCATTTCTTATTTCTTTGACCTATTCACTGAGCAGGCCGCACATGCTCAGTTTCAACTTTTAACTGCCTCCTGAGCTGTGATAGGGAGAACTGAGACACGCCTCCTTAACTGCAGCAGAAAAGACACTCCCCTTGAGCTGCCAACATGATATAAATCTAGTAGAGCAATGAATGGGAGATCTCTGGATCCATGTGAGGTACAGGGCTGGTTCTAGCTTTGTTAAAAAGAGGTTGTCTTGTACTATATGATGTCTGATTTTCATTTTTTACATTATTCGTGGGATAACCCCTTTAAGCCCTCAGTGTGTTCTGGCTGAAGGGGTTAATCTTTTATCTGAAGGAATCCAGGGAGAGAGCAGATAGCAGCCCAGCAGTTCAGGGGGCGTGGCCAGCACAGTGACATCTCGTGTACAGACTGTTATCTGATCTTTGAGGCTTGTGCATGAAACATGACAGAGCAGGGAGATAAGCTGACATCATAGGTCATGTGACCCTCGATGAAATCTGAGAAACCAGCAGCTTTAGAAGCACAAAGTGTATGGGAAAGTTGTTATACTTGACAAGTTAGTAACATACAAAGAACAAAAAAATAACTTGGACAACCCCTTTAAGATGATTTCTGGGTTCAGGTAAGTCCTGGCTGTAACCACATGGGGGGCAGGGATGTCAGCAGCATTTCAAAGGTCTCCCCAAACACCGTGTTCAGGGTGACCCCCCTCCAGAGAAAAGACAATGGTCTCTGTTCTCTGTAGCCTTTTACCTTGCAGCAGGCCACTCCCCTCCCCCCCACCCGTCCCAGTTCTGCCAGCAAAAGCCCCACAAAACCATGGCCCATAGCTCCAGACTGGGAGGTCACAGGGAAAGGGTTCTGGTACCAACTGATCCGCCTAAGTTCCGGCTACAGGTGGAGACCAAACACGACACACTTATCAGGTTCCTGCTTTGAGATCTCCTTATCTCTGCTTCCTGACATGTGATCGCTAACTTATGGACATGTACCTGTCCCTCTCTGTCCCCGTCTCGCGAATATATGATTGGCTTATGCTTGTGATGAACAGCCAGTCCATAATTCTTTATTAATTCCTGGCTCCAATATGTCTGGAAAGTAGGTATCATATCTAAAAAGCTGATAGCTCCCTGCTGAGGGTTCTTCCTATGGAAAGGGCTTTGGTTCTGGAATGGCTGGGAAAGGTGTGAATCGTATACAAGTGACCTACTTTGAAGGCAGGACTCCTGCGGTGTTTACTCCAAAAATCATGGCTAAAACCTGAATCATGATCCTTATTCCTCACTCCCCCTCCTTTAGAGGGCGCTAGGGGGCAGCACATTCCTGTGTTCCCCCGTGCGCCCATCCACACCCTCTCCTTGTCGATAGGTGATCCTCCCGTGTGGGACTGAAGATGGCAATGTTGTCCAAGTACGCGGCCGTGTATCCTTCATGTCCCTTAATCAGTGTGTTGACCATCCGCTGAAAAGTGGCAGGGGCATTCTTCATGCCAAACGGCATCACTGTGGACTCGCACAATCCAAAGGGGGTGATGAAGGCAGAGCGTTCCCGCGTCTCACGGTTCAGGGGAATCTGCCAATACCCCTGGCTCAGATCTATGATGGTCAGGTACTTGGCCCGGCCAACTGATCGAGCAGGTCATCGATGCGTGGCATAGGGTATGCATCGGTGACCGTGACAGCATTGAGTCCCCTGTAGTCCATGCAGAACCGGGTCGTTTGGTCTTTCATTGGGACGAGGACCACAGGCGAGGCCCAAGCGCTGTTGGATGCCTGGATGACCCCCAGCTTCAGCATTTCATCAATCTCCTGGTGCATGTGCTGCTACACCTCCAAGGAGACCCGATAGGCTGAACGCCGGATTGGGGGGTGATCCCCAGTGTCCACATGATGGGCGGCCAACTCTGTCCTTCCGGGCTTGTTGCTGAACAAGCCCCGGAAGGGGTAAAGTGTGGCCCATAGCTGGGACCATTGATCCTCCAGGAGCTGTTGGCCCACCACCACATCCTCAATGGACCCACCCGCCTTAACCTGGGCGAGCATGTCCAGGAGGGTCTCCTCTTCCCCCTCATTGGAGAGGTTGCATACAGGGAGGGCACAAGCCTCCCTCTCATGATATGCCTTCATCATGTTCACGTGGAAGGCCTTCCGCCTTCCCCGGGCGGGGTCCAGGGTGACCAGGTACGTTACGGCGTAGATCCGCTGGTGCACGAGGTAGAGGCCCTCCCATGCTGCCTGAAGCTTGTCCTGTGGCACGGGGACCAGTACCCACACCTTTTGATCCACCTGGTAGGTCCTCTCACAGTCATTCTGGTTGTACCACCACTTCTGGTCGGCCTGGGCTTGCGCCATATTCTCCTGCACCAGCTGCAACAAGGCCTGCATCTTTTCACGAAAGCGCATGACATACTCGACGACCGACACCCCAGGGGTGGCTAAGAGCCCTTCCCAGGCCCCTTTCACCAGAGCCAAGGGACCCGTACACGTTGCCCATACAGGAGCTCAAAGGGAGAGAACCCTGTTGAGGCCTGTGGAACCACCCGGTACGCAAACAGCAGGTGTGGAAGATACCGCTCCCAGTCACACCCTTGGGAGTCGACCAACATCTTAAGCATCTGCTTCAGGGTTCCGTTAAACCGTTCACAGAGGCCATTCGTCTGTGGGTGATACGGGCTGGTCACCAGATGTTGCACCTGTATCTGCTTACAGAGGGACTCCATCAGCTGCGACATGAACTGAGTCCCCCGGTCAGTGAGCATTTCCTGGAGAAAACCCACTCGGGAGAAAATCTCCAGTAGGGCAGTGGCCACCTTGTCAGTCCAAATGGATGACAAGGCCACTGCTTCCGCGTACCGGGTGGCGTAGTCTACTACCGTTAGTACAAAGTGTTTCCCGAAGCTGCTGGGAATGGACAGCGGTTCTATCAGATCCACAGCCACCCTCATGAAAGGCTCATCAATGATGTGCAGTGTTACCAGAGGGGCCTTGGGCAGAAGCCCCACCTTCCCCACCCTCTGACAGGTGTCGCACGAATGGCAGTAGCTAGCTACATCGGCCCCCATCTTTGGCCAGTAGAAATGCTGGGCTAATCTGGCCTTAGTTTTAGTGATCCCTAGATGTCCAGCCAATGGAATCTCATGTACTATCCGCAACAACATCACCCTGAACGGATAGGGTACCACTAACTGTTTGTCCCTGGGCCATGCCTCCTGCGAACCCTGCTGGACCGTGACTAGGCACAGTCGTCCTTGGTCCCAGACTACTCGCTCGAGGTCTGAGGGAGGCTGTGCCGCCTGCTCCTTGAGAGCATTCAGGCTGGCGTCAGCTGCTAACGCCACCTGAAACCCCTGACTGGACGTGGCTAGAATTGACGAGAATGCCACGTCCTCTGTGAGATCCTCGGGACCTGTCTCCTGGCCTCCGTCTGACTCGGCAGCCACTTGGTCGGAAGGGGAAAAGCCATCAGACCCCCGATGGGCCCCTAGGGCCCCGGCGCTCCCACTGTGCATGACAGCAGCTATGGCTGCTGCCACCGCCCTTAGCGCCTGCTTTCCCTCGGCTTCCGACCAAGTCACCAGTCCAGTCGGACTAACCTGGCCCTCTGACATCCCAGTTGTGGAGGAACCCTGCACTGAGGCCTTAAATGGGAGCCCTACTTCAACTGGAACAGCCCTGACCTCATCTGCATCCTCCCCCCCCCTGCAGCTGTCTGCCCCCTGCTTATCCCCTCAGTAGCCATTACTGAAGACAACAGGTCCCAGCCTGCTTGCTGGCCACACCCCTGGGCCTCAGCACAGCTGGCATGCATACCCCCTCCCCACTGAAGGAAGAGGCACACATTACATCCCCCACCCCCACATCAACATTACCAGGCATGTTCTGTACACTATCAGTACCAACAGGAGTGGACATTACCTCACATTCTGGGGAATTGGACTCTGGGGTGTCAGCGGCCACGTACTTAGACACAAGCCACCCCAGGTCCGTCCCCAGCAAAACACTGGCAGGGATATTCGATGATACCCCCACCTCCTTTACTCCTCGACTGGTGCCCTATTCCAAATAGACCTTGGCGACGGCAGCGCCGGTTCTACTCCTCCTATCCCGGAGACAGTAAGGGATCTCCTGGGGACTAAGTCTTGTGGTGCCACCAGTTCAGGCCTTATCAGAGTCATCTCAGCGCTGGTGTCTCTAAGTCCCATGGCCACGGCCTGGCCCATGGTGATGGGTTGAAAATTGTCAAGGGACCTCCCACCACCCCCTCCCACACAGCACTCTGTTTCCGGGTTGACGACTGGGGTGAGTCCCTCGGGTGCTGGGGACACATGGCCTTGAAGTGTCCTGGCTGCTTACACAGGTGGCAAAGTCGGGGTTCCCCCACCGATGTGGACTGGGAAGCAGGGGCCAGTGCCCTCTTAGGCCTAGGGGCAGCAGGTACCACGCGCGTCTTACCCCTTCTCCAGCTGACAGGTTTCCGGGCCTCTGAAGCCTCATCAGCCAAGGCTGCTGTTGTGGAGGCCCCCTTTGACTTCTGGTCACGGAGATACTGCTGGAGGTCCTCGGGGCAATTCCACAAGAACTGTTCCGTGCCGATGAGCTCCTTCAGCTGCTGGACGGTGGTGAGCTCCAATCCTGTGGTCCACTGGTCGACCGCTCTCAGCAAGGCCTGCATGTGATTGGCCCAGCTCTGGGTAGGGCCCCACTGCAAACTCCGGAGCTTCTTCCAGTATGTCTCAGGGGTCAAATTGTACTGCCGGACCAGAGCCTGCTTGATATCCTCATAGCTCAGGATGGTTTCACTGGGCAGATACCCGAAGATTTCCAGGGCTTTTCCCCTGAGACGTGGCATTAGGAATCGTACCCACTGATCCTCCGGCAGCTGGTACTGATGGCAGGCGGTTTCAAAGGCCAACAAGAAGGTGTCCAGGTCCCCATCTTTGTCCAGCAGGGGGAAGTCCTCCGCCCCTAGCTTGGGAATCCGGATCTCTGGAGACTCACATCTGGCTGGGGTTGACTGCTGCAGTTGGAACTGGAGCGACGTTCGGCAGCCTCTGCCTGTTGGCGATGATCTACAGTTGCCATGAAGGTCTCATAGGCGGATTGATTTCCAATCTGGAAATGGTCCAGGGCGGTTTGTAGGAGAGCAGCTGAGCCTGCCTGGCTGGGGGGATGGGCAGGTGGAGATCGCCCCCCCCCGTGCCTGACCTCGGGCTACTGGCTCCTTGGGGAGCTTTGGCTGTGTTCCCCTTGCCTTGAAAAAAGTTGCCTTCCACCTCTTCTTGGCCCCTTATCTGGACTGCGTCCTCCATGCCATCAGTCATAGCCTCAGCCATCTCCTTAGCCACGTGGGGATTCGTGATCGAGATACAAGAACAGCACAAGATTAAATTATATATTTAATCACCTTAAAGGGGTATTCTCATCTTAGACAATGGGGGCATATCGCTAGGATATGCCCCCATTGTCTTATAGGTGCGGGTCCCACTGCTGGGACCCGCACCTATATCCAGAACGGAGCCGGGAGTGCTGCGCCTGGAGGACCCCGGCTCCCATTCATTTCAATGGAGCCGACGGAAGTAGCCGAGCCAGTGCTCAGCAATTTTCAGCGGCCCCATAGAAATGAATGGAGGGCGGCTGCGCATGCGCAGTGCGCCCTCATTCAGATCGGGGGCTCCGTTCTGGATATAGGTGTGGGTCCCAGCGGTGGGACCCGCACCTATAAGACAATGGGGGCATATCCTAGCGATATGCCCCCATTGTCTAAGATGAGAATACCCCTTTAAGGGCTCACTAGATATAACTATTGAACAGAACAATAGTCAGTTAACAGAGCAATGGATAGTCCGTTAAGATGATTTCTGGGTTGAGGTAATTCCTGGCTGTAACCACATGGGGGGCAGTGATGTCAGCAGCTTGTCCAAGGTCTCTTAAAACACCGTGTTCAGGATGACTCCCCTCCAGAGAAAAGACAATGGTCTCTGTTCTGTGTCGCCTTTTACCTTGCAGCAGGCCACTACCCTCTTCTCCCCTCCCCCCATCCTGGCCCAGTTCTGGCAGCAAAAGCCCCACAAAACCATTATGGCCCATAGCTCCAGACTGGGAGGTCACTGGGAAAGGGTTCTGGTACCAACTGATCCGCTTGAGTTCCGGCTACAGGCGGAGACCAAACACGACACACTTATCAGGTTCCTGCTTGGAGATCTCCATATTTCTGCTTCCTGACATGTGATCGCTAGCTTATGGACATATACCTGTCCCTCTCTGTCCCCGTCTCACGAATATATGATTGGCTTATGCTTGTGATGAACAGTCAGTCCATAATTCTTTATTAATTCCTGGCTCCAAAATGTCTGGAAAGTAGGTATCATATCTAACAAGCTGTTAGCTCCCCGCTGAGGGTTCTTCCTATGGAAAGGGCTTTGGTTCCGGAATGGCTGGGAAAGGTGTGAATCGTATACAAGTGACCGGCTTTTAAGGCAGGACCCCTGCAGTGTTTACTCCATCTTCTAGATGCCAGAAGATGGCTGTGATTAAATCAATGCTAAAACCTGGATCATGATTCCTTATTCCTCACAATAGGGTTTTGTTTGTAGTCTGAGTCTGTTACCATTGAGACACAAAAGAAACAGTAAACTTTTTTTTATTAAAAGACTATTTGCAAACCTTGTAAACACTGCCGGTAAAGTGAAGGAGGGCACACCATGCATGCAAGCACTGGTTTGGCTATTTCCGTCAGTCCCATAGAAGTGAATGGAAGTCGTGGCCGCGCAAGAGCGGTGCACTCCCATTAATTTCTTTAGGGATTCACAAAATAGCTGAGGGCACTGGCTATTTTCGGCAGCCCAATAGGAACACTTGGTGGTGGCCGGACCTGACACTGCCAGCCACCACTTTGCCAGCTTAGTTGTCGGCTGTCATTACAAGATAGGTGCAGGTCCTAGAGGTGAGACTTACACCTATAAGACGGGGGCAATATGCCCCCATTGTCTGAGATGGGAATACCTTTTTAAATACTTTATGGACACTTCTTTATGTTATGGAAATGTAGTAGTTATAGTTAATGGTTACTGTCAAGTGCAACGGCAGACTGGGAACCTAAAGTGGCCCTGAAAAAAAAAACTAAAAGTGGCTCCATGTTGTAGGTGAGTCCATATTGACAGAGGGTGGGGCAACACAAATATGCAGGGTCAGCATACCCTTAGCATTCCTATTACCATAGTGCAAAATACTGTCCCAGTAGAACCAGATACCACAGTGCACCACAATATACTGTCCCAAAAGCTGTCCCTCTGTGGTGGCCATCAATAGCTGCCATTTACCATTCTCCTCCTCTAGTTGTTTCTGATTAAGATATGGAGCAGGGGCTTTAGAAGGTGAAATGTGGACCACAGCAATTGAATTCAGGGGGCATGTGTGGTCGCTGGCTGGGTACCTGAGTACCTGATTCTCACAGGGTTTATTTACAAGAGCTCGTTATGTACCTGGCAGAGAGGAGGGCTTGGGCAGCCTCCTTGGGCATTGGTCCACCGGGATATTTCCCTGGTCAACTGTGAAGATCATCTTAAAGTGAATTTCCACCCTTGAACACTGATCGGCTTAATAGATCAAATATTCAGTGTTCTATGATTCATTTCTTGATGTATCTTTACAGCAATCAGAGCCACAGTTTTATATAACTCTCCAAATCTCCTGCATAGATAAATTCTGGCTACTTGCAACTACCATTAGAGGAAGCATAGGAGCTTATTGCATACAGTGTGCACATCAACAGTATACAGTAAGCTCCCGAGATCCCAAGTGGTAGCTACAGCCAGACAGGCTTACATCCTTTATTTCAGGAAAAAGCAGGGTTGAATATTAGTTGGTGGGCTATCACCATATTTTCAGTCTCACAAACTCACACCCAAAAATGCACTATATACTATTATACTAAGAAACAAATATTGCTAGTTTTACCTGAGCTTCTCGGTGTCAGTCCAGTCATAACAGTGGGAAAGACATTCGGTGATGAAGGAATAGTCTGTGCAGTTGAAGGTGATGGAATGTCTGTCCTGGTAAGTGGTGATAGTGGTTGTGATGTATTATTAGTAATGAGTGGAGGTGGTTGAGTAGTTACCTCCACAGGTGTAGTTAATGGATTGGTCGAGACATAGGACAGTCCTGAAGTAGTCTGAACAGATGTTGGTGTTGAAAGTGCTTGAGTTGTCTTCAAGGTTGTGGGTGCTTCAGTAGTGGTTTGAACTGTTGTTGTCGGTGCTAAAAAAAAATGGCATTATGTTATTGTAAAAACCTAAATTAAATTTATAGTATGACTGCCCAGATACATTTAAGTCATAGGACTACTGCTCTAGAGATAACTAGTAAATAATGTTGCAGGATATATCATCTTTAAGGTCTAATAGTTTATTTGTGAATCAATCCATAAGAGGGTGACTGTAGCGACAAATGGTTGTCTTCCGTTGTACCTTTGAAGACTATTATAGAATCAGAAGCTTATCCTTTGGTGGAGTATCACTGCCAATGGTACTTGCTCCAGATTCTAATGCTCTAGTCTTCTGCCTATCCCTCTGCACCTTATTGGCGACTACCTTAGATTTTAAGATCCATGGCAGGTGCACCATTTGCATTTACATTCATAAAGGCACAATGTGAATTGATATCAGTGAAGAAACTGTATTAGATTCTGTGCTTCACCTAAGGAGAAGGTTTATAGGTTCAATTATTGGAGCGAATCAACTTGCCACCATTTTTAGTACAGTATAAAGTACATTAACCCCAATACAGTAATATAAATCACATTAATCATATTATTTTAATAAATTACCTTTTTCAACTGTCAGCTGTATGTTGATCTTCTCATCGTTAAACCACCCCTGATGTTCGATACGGCAGCAGTAGGTCCCAGTATCTCCAAGGCTTGCTTGATCGATGGTGAGAGACACTATCCCTTGTCTGATTTTATGCCTGAGCTGGTAGCGTGAAGATGATTGAAAAGTAACCTTGAAACCATCAGTCCAGATGAGTTGTTGATTGCACTTTGAATTTGGGCAACTGCCACGTCCCCAGCACATACTGGTGAGGTCGCTGCTTCGACTAACTCTGTATGAACATGGCAAAGTAACAGGTTGTCCTTCGATTCCTTTTACTGTTTTTTGACATAGTACAGTGACTGCAAGAAAGAGAAATAAAAAAAATACCATGCTGAATGGTAACATCATCACATCTGGCCCTGTCAATCAAAGTGGAGAGGTTGCGGCAGTTGCAGAGAGAGCAGAGCCTCTAGGTGTAATGACAAAGCCCCTGTTGCTCCTAGAGGTGCGTTTGCATATATTAAACATAATTTTTCTCACCAATGAGGCCACATATGACCATGGGACCAACAGATATTATTTAAGCCGCCAAGCGCACATGTAAAAGGTCAGACAGTTTCATAGGTACATATTTTCTGACAGATGCCCTTTAAACCTTTCCCAACTGCCTAACATAAATTTGGGTTGGCTTGGGTATTTTAAGATGGCGCCTGCTCAGGAGCACAGCAGGCACCATAGCCGCCAGGTGACTGCTGTTTTAAGTTAACCTGGTCTGTCTTCACTGTCTGTACTCCAGTCAAGTTCTCAGCCTGCCAGGCCGGGTTCACTTTACCGTTTAGTTTTTAATTCTTCTGAAGAAAAAAATGAATCCTGTATTTTGGTAATCTGTCATGCTCAGTTAGGGCTCATTCAGACTACTGCAAATTGTGGATCCGCAAAACACAGACACCGGACCTGTGCGTTCTACATTTTGCGGAACAGCCAGCCCTATGATAGAAATGGCTATTCTTGTCTGTAATTTTGGACAAGCAGGGGAGGATTGGCCATAGACTTACAGGGAAATTTCCTGGTGGGCCGATGCCCAGGGGGCAACCTGAGCCCTCATCATGGCTGGCCAGTGGAAGTTTTTGGGGATGTATTTTGTGCTGCTGGCAGTATTGTGTAATGGACTCTGGTATTTGGTTCTGTTGGGGTGGTATAATGTGCCACAATATGGTATTGCTGGCCCTGCCTTCCATCAGTTTGGACCCGACTACAAAACGGGGCCACTTTTAGTATTTTTCCCAGGGCCACTTTAAGTTCCCAGTCTGCCCCTGTGGACAAGAATAGGACATGTTCTATATTTTTTGCGGGGCCACAGAACATAAGTACAGATGCGGACAGTACACAGTGTGTTTCTGTCTAAAATAATGGATCTCAGACAGAAATGGCTAAAACAGATGCCAAATGTGCATAACTGAGCATACTGGATGCGTAAAATACAGGATATGTTTTTTTGTTTATTTTTCGGGGAGGCTGTGTCCTCAGAACTCCAAATGAATGGAACATCCTGGGAGTCGTAGTTTCACCACAGCTGGAGTGCCGAAGGTTAGCCATCACTGCTATACTATACATTCTCCGAGAGTGAAATGTTTGGAATTTTCTTAGGCTGTATGCATTGTAAAATACGAGGATCCATCTGTCAATAGAATCCAGAACTACTTCTAAAGAAATAAACACCAATGATATCAAGAGTCAATACTATAATCTCAAAAACTTTAAAAACAGGAAGCTAATGCAATCAACAAAATATGAAGAGATAGTCAAATCCTGGCTCCATAATGGCTGCCATATAAAATGCAATTTCCTTGGGAGGACACTGGAGAAGAGAGAAAGTGTAAATCAGCAAATTCACTTCCTTACATGTAATAAGGAAGTTTTATAAATATGAAAAGTAAAAAAAGACAAAAATACCTCAAAAGAAAGCCTAACACTTGACCTGAAACAATTTCACATGCTAACACTTTGGTTGTAGTTTAGTTTATGTGTCAGTGGAGGAAGGTCCTGAATAATGCCGATATTAAAGGGGTTCTGCAGTTGTTTAAAACTGATGATCTATCCTCTGGATAGATCATCAGCATCTGATCGGCGGGGGTCCGACACCCGGGACCCCTGACGATAAGCTGTTTGAGAAGGCAGCGGCGGTCCAGGAGCGCCGCGGCCTTCTCTGTGTTTTCCTCAGGCCCAGTGACGTCACGACTACTATCACTGGCCTGGGTGGGGCTAAGCTCCATTCATGTGAACAGGGCTTAGCCGCGTCCAGGCCAGTGATACTAGTCGTGACGTCACTGGCCTGCAGTAAACAGAGAGAAGGCCGCGGCGCTCCTGGAGCGCCGCTGCCTTCTCAAACAGCTTATCGGCAGAGGTCCCGGGTCCCATATGTAAGATATGTGCTATCCACAATGAAAAGAGGAAGATGGAATCTTGAAGATCATTTGTTGTGTTTATAATTCATGATCCCCCAATTTATAGCACCCTTAGGTTACATTTCCAACTTACAGTAATTTATCCTGGCCATCCTGACTCATAAGCATATGGACAGTATTGGCTTTATTTCTATTGTACTACTCTACATTTGTACTACATGTAGTAGACTGTTATCTACTTGTGCTTCAGCGCTGGAACGGTTGGACTTTCAAATTTCAGATTTTTTTTTTTAAATATATTTTTTTGTACTCTCTTCCTTCTTGCAATGCATTTTTCAGTTTGGTTGTACAATCGCTTTACAAGATGCCTGCATGCCTCCCAAGTATCCCTCACAAGTAAATGGACATACATGCCAAAATTCTGGGCTAGTCATAAGTTAACATGGGGGTTATATTGTAATACTGTTATACTTACTACATCTTCACCTTGTGTAGTATATGCCTCAAGGCTATAAATAAAGTATTCCAGGATGTCCTTTTGGCAGAAGCACACAGAGAGAGTGCTGGGAGATGTCACAGCTGCGGATTTGGAGGGAGGGCTAGCCACACATTGCATGGTAGTTAGCTAGCAAGTAGAGGTGAGTGACCCTTGTCAATTGGTGCATTACCTCAGGGCTTAGGGCAGAGAAGAAATAATACCTTTAACAGATGGGGAGTATTAAACAACGGTAGTTGACTTGCACTTTCTAGCTGCTGTACCTAGTAAGCGTTAAGTGGGCCTGAGATAAGCCAGGTCAGGTTCAGTTTGTTGCAGTAAGAAATGCGTGTGTAAAGAGTGGTGTAATGGACTGTGATAATGAAGATAGTTATGTGTACAGTACTATGAGCATGTGTGTGCACCTGTTGAGACCTGTGCATAGTGTGCACTTCTGTTCTGCATAGGGAGAAAATCATATTCATTAATGTCACTGAGAGGGAAACTTCAAGACAGTGTTGTCACCCACGGAAATTGGGTACAACGGCAGAAACTTGTTGCTAGAGTATATTAACAACATGATAGAGTGAATAAGCCTGTTGACAAAAATAATGACTGTGGGGGCGCCAGAAAAAAGTTCAAGTTTTAGCAAAAGCCTCATTTGTAAAAAATGTGAAACTTTTGGTTGTTTCCTGCTGCTGATACCACTTCTTTAAAAAGTGGGTGGGCTAAGCAGAAGGGGTGTGACCTATCATGGCCCACCAAATTTAATCCATTAACTGTTAAATTGTAGCTCAAATCTACATCAGCTCATAGCTGGTGTAGATCTGGCTTTCTGGCACATGGACAGCAATTTATTGCTGTGTCTACATTTTTCATATGTTACTTCAGTGCACTTTTCTGTTAAGAAAATGTATGAAACACTAGTCTTAAAGGGGCTGGCCACTTTCTGGCTACTGTCGCAAAATGTATGGAGGATGACTATATGGCACTTACTAATATAGCCTTTGTTGATATTCTTTGCAGTTTCCCATATTTCATAAGCCATGTCCCATTGTTGGGCAAATCTTCTGTGCTGTCCACATAGCGGTCCTGTCCGTAAGATGGCCGCTGATGGAGGGTCATGTGACCAGACACATTACTTTGCTTTCTCCATTCTAACAGTCTGCACCTGCACTAAACTTCCAGCAGTGCAAGTGCAGATAGCAGGGGCAATGTATTTGAATGGAGGAGACATCACATGGAGGCACTCCATGCAATGCACTGCTTTCCACCTGTTCTACATGTACTGCCATCTACCTGGACTAGAAGTCCTGAACTGCTCTCCACATGGGTTGACATTTTGAAGGTTTTGAAACTAATTACTAGTGTTCAGAGACATAGCTATAGGGGAAGCGGCTGCTTTGGGGCATGATCTCAGAAGAGGCTCACCCAGGAGGAGGGCTAAAATACAGTATTTTATTGTCAGGGCCTCCTTAACAGTATTATAGAATGACATATACTGAGACATTGTAGGAAATGGAGGGAGCGGCTGTGAGAAAGTGATCGACTAGCCACAGGAGTGGGGATTTCATGGGAGGAGGGGGTTGCGAAGTTGCTGGGGGGGGGGGGGGGGGGCCTTAAAAATTTGCTGTGGGGCCCAGTCATTTCTAGTTACGCCACTGCTAGTGTTACATGTGGTTACACTCCCAAGTTTTATGTTACAATCCCCCCAAAATCCAACTGGAGAAAATGCTGTAAAAGAGCAGTAAGAGGGAGACACTTTGCAGTGCACTAAGATGAGCCCATCACTCAGCAGCAGAGGGTAAGGAGAAGAGACAAAAATGATTCAGCCCAGAACATTGATCTCGAAGATTATACCTTGATTGACCTGCGCTCCATGAAAAATTGATTAGTCATGCTTTGGGATAAATTAGCGCAAGAATTGCTATCTGATATCAATCTGCTTTCATTAAATGGGTTGTCTACAGATATTGATGACTTATCCTCAGAATAAGTCATATATATCAGATTGGAAGGGGTCTGACTCCCAGCATCCCCGCCAATCAGCAGGGTGCTCATGCGAGTGCTGTGTCCTCTTCAGCGTTTACCTGCACTCCGTCTAGTGGTGGCACAGTGTAATTACAGCTTCCTCTCCCATTCACTTGAAACAGCTGTTTTGGTGAGGGTGTCAGGTGCGGACCCCCAACGATCTGATGTTGATGACCTGTCCTGAGGACGGGTCATCATATCTATAGCTTTTTTAGGACAAAATGATAGATTTAAAGCATGAACTAAAATTCCTCCAAGAACGCAGTGACAACTCATCCAAGAAGTGATAAAAACTCGTAGAACAGGGATGCTCAACCTGCGGCCCTCCAGCTGTTGCAAAACTCCCATCATGGCCTGCTTTAAGCTGATAGCTGTAGGCTGTCTGGGTGTGCTGGGAGTTCTAGTTTAGCAACAGCTGGAGGGCCGCAGGTTGGGCATGCCTGTCCTAGAAGATCATCCAAAGAACTGAAACCCACTCACCCCAAGGTCTCAAGTAATACATTGCAATTGGTGATGAGTGAATTGAAGTCCATGAAGTGGACTTCAATCTGAATTGAACGGAAAATTCGATTCACCGCAAAGCCGAATTTCCTTGTGCTTCATGGTAACGAATTGATTTTCCCTGAATGGCAGTAAAAAAATATTTAAAAAAAATCATACTTACCTCATCCGTTTGAGTAAGAAGAGCTGGCTGCCCCCATGTTGATTGAAGATCCTGCACGAAACCCCGTGCTCAGTGACGTCATCACTGGCCACGCAAGATTTCTCACAAAATCTTAAATTACGATGGCAGCCTGCTCTTGAGGTAAGAATGATTTTATGAATTTTTAAACATTTTTTACACTGTAATATAAATGTCAGATGCCGCAATCAGCTATGAACGCAACATCTGAGAGGTACAATCACGGGGTGCAGTGCAATCATTGAACCCACTACTTACAAAACAAAGTAATTTCTTTGTAAAATTCAGCGAAGCAGACGAATCAAATTTTTCAGTACTTCACTCATCACAAATTGCAATGTCAAGGCATACCATGCCAAGTATCACACTCCGCTCTGCTACACCTATTCATGGCCATCTGTATAGGAAATATGGCCGTCTACAATACATCTGCATGTCCCAAATTGTAGCACATTAACCTTTTGGCTCCCTGAGAGTCAGTAATGCATTCCAGCTCCCCATGACAGTGATGAGGTTAAGCTGTTACCAGATACTTCTAGACAGAATATGAGACCCCCTCACTGTGGCCCCCTCTCCTTGTAAACCACACATTCCTTTATAGCCCCCCTCATAGTGCTTCTTTCTACTGCATAACAATAGTAAATATTAATATTCCAAACCAGCTATGTCTTTCACTCTTTTTATGATCCATTCCTGATCATGGCTCACAAAACTGCGCCAGGAAACCTGACCGCGTCGATGCACCCTTATACAGTAGACTGATGGGTGTACATATGCCGTACTAGGTGTAGATGATGTCTTTTAAACAACTTGATGTTAAAACAAATATAGATGTAGCAGAGCTAAATCTGTTGCTTAACTGATTCTTATGTTTAAAAATATAGCTCAGCAAAAAACAAGGGCAAAGCTGCTGGGAGTGCAGAGATTGCAGTTTTACCTAGAACCTATGAATCTAAGCGCTCATGCACACGACTGTATGTATTCTGCGGTCCACAAAATACGGATCCCCCAAAAATATGGATGACGTCTGTGTGCATTCCGTATTTTGCGGAAGGAAACAGCTGGCCCCTAATAGAACAGTCCTATCCTTTTCCGTAATGTGGACAATAATAGGACATGTACTATTTTTTTGTGGAATGGACATATGGAAACGTACTGCACACAGAGTAATTTCCGTTTTTTTTTGTGGACTCATTGAAATGAATGGTTCCAATTACGGTCTTAAAAAAAAACGAACAGACAAGGAAAGAAAATACGTTTGTGTGTATGAGCCCTAATGCTTACTGACCTCAAAAGGTCCCTCAGCCTCACATAAGGAATCCAGTACCACAAACTTGTTCTATACTAATAATTCAACAACTAAAGTTCTATAATCTGTCCATTTGTCGCTACATCGTCTAAGAAACCATACAGACATGGCAGTCTGCTCAGAAATGTGCCTTGTGAAGTGTTTATATGTGGGATTTTTTTTTTAACTTAAAGGGATACGTGGAGCCAAGGGGCAGCTAGATTTATGGAAACAGTGAAATGGGCTGTGTTACACAGTTTCCGTATGTCCCATAGAAGTGAATCTGAGCTATGTGATGGTGAAGCACATGCGGGCCATACTACGCCGTTTCCTTAGCTCTGACTGACGCCTATGCTGTTTCTGCAACCATCTCGGCCACAGCATGAAACAGAAATTCCAGTCTCAGCTATGAATTGCCAAATTTGAAATACACCTATACCCCTTTAAGAAGTCATCTTAGTACATGAGTAACATTTAAATGTCAAATTCCGCTCTACTACATCTGCAGCGACATTTTTTCCAATCCTGTCTCCTACACTAATTCTGTCTACTAAGTCCAAATGTTATAATGGGATCTGAAGGGATATCTCATTACAATAATAGTACAGATGTCAAAGAGTATGTATATGTATATATAAGTATATATATGCCAATATATCAATCACAGCACATTTCCAACTACTATAGTTTTACATAGGAGGCTGCAATACCTACACAGCGAAAAACAAATTCAGCTCTGCTTCATCTGTTCCATTTCTATCAGTAAGTGCTCTTGAAGGGAAACAATGAAGTTTTCAAAGGCATCTTACAAGACGGAGGGTGAGAACTGATGAGATGTGGAGATGTTCTTACCTGAGCAGCTGAGCAGAAGGAAGGAAATTGGCAGACTCTCCCTCCAACTCATGCAGAACTTCATCCTGACTGCTGCAGTGTTGGTCACTTCTGCAGGGACTGACAACTTATGATACAATACACATGTAGGAGGTCACTCCCACATCCAGCTCATGTCATCCAGAACTACCGGTACATATAATACAGAAGTATGCAGCATAGGGGACACAAGTATATGCATGTATGTAGACATGTTCTAAGGGGGATGTAATAAACCAACATGAATGTATAAAAGTAATCTGAGACAAAACCGCTTCTTCTGGTACCTCCATGACATCAGTGTTGGCTCTGGTGCCAAGTACACAGGGTGGGGGTGCTGGAATCACGTCCAGGGAGACTCCTGGCTTGGGGAAGAAATGTTGTTCTTTAAAATGATGCTCAACAAGTTTATTCCTAGCACAAATATACTAGCGCCCTATCCTCATGGGTGTCCTGGTGCCCAGGGGTGATGACTAGGTCAAAGGCTAGTCGCAAGACTTCAACATTTAGTAATTATCAGTTTCAGCAATATGGGTTGGGTTCCAGCAGATAGGCATCAGATGAGTGGTCATTCAGACCAAAGAGCTATGCTGTCAACAGTAAGGTTGGTATTTGGGATATTGAAGGTTGCCACTGATGTAGAGGACCTTGTCGGTGGGTTTAGCAGCACTGTGGCTTTTATTATTTTACTTTGCCTGCTACGCTTACTGAGGCATTTTAGCTAGCACTTTTATGGAGCACTGTGCCTGGCACTCACCTGTGAGCACAGAAGCTGGCACTGTTATGTGTTTTCAAGGTATCATGATAGAAGGGCATTGAAGGTTAGATCAGTCAGGGGCCGGGCATATGCCTAAATGTTTTTAGCCCCCCTATCTGTCTATAGCACCCACTGGACCTTTCCTAGTAGGTGAATGTGTTGTCATTAAAGGGTTTCTGTCATCAGATTTGAGCATTGCAAACCGAGTGTCATTTGCAATGCGCAAATGACACCTGATGACAGATCTGTTAATGTTATAGTTTATAGTATAGCGTAGTTTTTGAGAAAATAGCGTTTTTAAAATATGTAAACGAGCTTCCCTAGGTGCAGGGGGTGTTAACCCTGCACCTAGTAGTGGCGTAATTCCTCCTCTTACCCCTCCTCCGTTCCGGTGATTGACAGGGCCAGGCAGCCAGCTCTTTCGGCTCCCGGCCCTTTCCGAGTGAGAAATCCCACGCCTGCGCATTGCGATCCACAATCCGCGCATGCGCGTTGAGAGCCGCCGGCTGCCCGGATCCCGCTTCCTCAATGCGCCCGCATTGGTGATCGCAATGCGCAGGCGCGGGATTTCGGACTCGGACAGGGCCGGCAGCCGAAAGAGCTAGCTGCCTGGCCCTGTCAATCACCGGAACAGAGGAGGGGTAAGAGGAGGAATTACGCCGCTACTAGGTGCAGGGTTAACTCCCCCTGCACCTAGGGAAGCTCATTTACATATTTTAAAAACGCTATTTTCTCAAAAACTACGCTACAGAAAACTATAACATTAACAGATCTGTCATCAGGTGTCATTTGCGCATTGCAAATGACACTCGGTTTGCAATACTCAAATCTGATGACAGAAACCCTTTAAGCACCCTGGAGCTGAATAGGAAATGCTCCCTCTGCTGGTCAGTATATTTTTCCTTGGTAGATCCATGAACTGCTCACCACTCTAGAGTGAGGGCCCCGACGATGCGTCAGTTGCACCTAGAAATGGATTATAAACTATCTGCAAAGCCAAGGGCTTTAAAGGGGTTCTCCAGGAATTAAAAAAAATGAAAATACCTAAATATTGCTTTATCATAAATATATTCCCAATTACCTTTCATTAGTTATAATGGCTTGTTTGGGTTAGCCTAGTGGAACACTGGCCAAGTATTGCGAATTCTACAAGTAGAAGCTCCTGCTACAGGTCCTTTAGCACTGCTGCCCTGTGCCACCTTCTCCTTTCTTTAGAGCTCGAGGTCTGGCTGGAACTGGACGCCTTTTGCTTATCCATTCCAGACATTTTTCATTTGACTGTGGCCCTGCAGCTGGTCTTTGTCTCTCTCCCTGTCTTTCTCCCTATCTCTCTCCCTGCCTGATTAATTACTAGCCCTGCACTGGCCCTGCACTTGCCCTGCAGTATCCCTGATATTTGTAATATGGATTCCCAGAACAATTACACCCTAATTTTAACAAAACAGGTCTTAGTCTATCAGAACTACACACACAGTGCTTCTGCTTGTCTCAGCAGTCGCAGCACAACTGATGCGTCACTGGCTTACCGAGACTGAGCCAATCAGAGCAAGCCCTTCCCACTAGGTCAGATGACCGCTTTCTTCCCGGGCTTTTGCCGAACGAATAACTAACAGTAAAAGTTCGCTAATTAATTGAATTCGTACGCAACAGGGTATAGAGTAACTTATACGTAGCATTAGCATACAATTTGTTGGACAAGTATGTAGCGAATGCGTAGAAAGCCTTAATAACATTTTCGAATCTAACGAAGCGAATCTCAAAAAATTTGGATTCGCTTCACAGCGGAAAATTTCCAAGATTCGTATTGAATCTACGAAGCGGCGAATAGATTCGCTCATCTCTACTCTGTAGGAATGGAGTTCATGAGGAGACATGAAGTACAGAGAGGATGGACAGGACAGACTGTGGTAATGGAGACTGCAGACAAGAGCTGCTGCTCATTATCCACATCCCCACCTTCTCTCTGTACTTCATGTCACCTATTAAACTGTATTATTGATCATAATCCTTGACAAGTAGAGCAGAGAGGAGGATGAGGCAGCTCTTTACCTCAGTGCTGTGAAGTAACTTTTCCTCCTGTGTGATTAGGACAGGTTTTGTGTGTACTAATAGGACAGCAGCCATTTTATTTCTCCTAGTGATTGCTCCGTAGACAAAACAATCCATTATAACTAATGAAAGGTATTTGGGAATATATTTATAATAAAGTAATATTTAAGTATTTTCATGTTCTTAAATTATGGAGAACCCCTTTAAGCTAGACAAATTTGGGTGGGATGCAATGCTACATGAAACCTGGTTTTGTTCAGTCCTTATTGAGTAAATGATGCAAATGGGAGGAATGTGAAGTACCTTCTTCTCCTTACACATAGGGGGACAGTAGTGCTAAAATGAGGAGTGTAGTTGTATGATTGACTATATCAGTCACTTGTAATCCCATTGGAGAAGCAACCTTGTGCAGGTATACAGTACCCATGGTGAAGAACAATAGGGCAACCTGATTTGGGCTCATGGCCCAAGAACAGCCTGTGAAGTGAAGGAAAAGAAACCAGCTTGCCAATCTGGTAGTTGAACTCCGGTGTCCTTTATCTTTCTCCAGTTCAGAGTGCAAACATCCAAAGTTAATCAGAATTAGGAGTATCTAAAATTAGCAATTTCTTTTCCTTAACTATTAACATCATCCGCAGAAGAATTGGGTAACCAATAACAGCCACCTTGGTTCCCTTTATGCCCTTTGTATGGTAGGGCCAGGCCAAAGTTCAGCAGATGGCAATCCCAACTAGAGTCTCTGATGGTACATTGATGACAACAAAGTTAAAAATGTAATTAAATTAGTTTTCCGCCACAAAATACATCTAAACTAAAAAGAATTTGGTGGAAAAAAAACTCACCTCCTGGATCCATTGCTCCTCCCGTTCCAGTGCTTTCTGGTCCCCTACTACTCTCTGTTTCCTGGACCAGTGATGACATATTGACACAGGGTCATGTGACCGCTGCAGCCAGTAGTTTACAAGGCTACTATGTACAATACAGGAGTGTGACTATAGTCCTATGGACTCTGCAGCAAATTTTAGACCTGGGCCCCCTCCACCAGCTTGTTGTTTTGATGCATCGGTCACATGTTAGCTATAAGACCATTTGACTATGTATGATAATATACCTGTAAATAATACAGTCATATACTGTATCTTTCACCCTTTAAGATGAACTGGCCCATAAGATGCACCTAGGTTTTAGAGGAGGACAATAAGAAAAATATATTTTTCACTACACCTCAGGTCAGACCAGCAATCAGACTCCCAATGTTAATAAGACCCCAATAAGACCTCAGATCAGACCCTTAATCAGACCTCAGCTCAGACCCCAATGTAAATGACCCCCAATCAGACCTCAGATAAGAGCCCCATGCCTCTCATCAGCCTCCATATCAGCCCCTGTACCTCTCATCACCCCCATATCAGCCTCCATGCCTCTCTTCAGCCCCCATATCAGCCCTTATGCCTCTCATCAGCCCCCATAATGAGCCCTTATGCCTCTTATCAGCCCCCATAATGAGCCATTATGGCTGTCATCAGCCCCATAATGAGCCCTTATGCCTCTCATCACCCCCATAATGAGCCCTTTTGCCACTCATCAGCCCCCAGATTGAGCCCTTATGCCTCTCATCAGCCCCTATTATCAGCCTTTATGCCTGTCATCAGCCCCCATAATGATCCATTATGCCTCACATCAGCCCCCATAATGAGCCATTATGGCTGTCATCAGCCCCATAATGAGCCCTTATGCCTCTCATCAGCCCCCATAATGAGCCCTTATGCCTCTCATCAGCCCCCATAATGAGCTCTTATAAGTGTTGAGCGAGCACCTCTGTGCTCGTATGCTCAGGTGCTCTGGCCGAGCACTAGGGGTTGCTCGAGTGCTCGACCGAGCACCCGAGCATAATGTTAGTCAATGGGACTAAACCAGGCACCCCCCGCTCGGAAGAGGGGAGGGTGTCTGATTAATAGAAAAAGGTCAGAATCGCAACTTCTCCTCTTTTACTCCTTTCACTCTAAAAGTATGCTAATTAACTGAATTTGTACGCATTAGCGTACAAATACGTACTCATTAGTGTACAAAATGCGTACGCATTACCATACAATTCGTACGCATTAGAGTACAAATCAATATTACAGTGCGGGGAAGAGACTCGAACATTGCGCTCGAGTACACTCGATATTCGGCCAAACACCGAGTGGTCCCGAGCGTAGGCATGCTCGACCGAACAGCAAGTTCGGCTGAGCATGCTTGCTTAACACTAGCTCTTATGCCTCTCATCAGTCCCCATAATGAGCCCTTATGCCTCTCATCAGCCCCTATTATCAGCCCTTATGCCTCTCATCACCCCCATAATGAGTCCTTATGCCTCTTATCAGCCCCTATTATCAGCCTTTATGCCTCTCATTAGCCCCCATAATGAGCCCTTATGCCTCTCATCACCCCCATTGCTTCAGATCAACCCCCATTGCTTCAGATCAGCCCCCATTGCCTCATGCCAAATAAAATAAATAAACCACTTACCTCCTGCTCCTGGACGCCGCTGCTCCTCACATACAGCGCGATCCTCTTCATCTAGCTGTTGGGTGTGCTGTGATCCGATGTGCACAATATGAGGTCACAGAGCGCCCTCACGCTGTGCGCAGCCACTGCACAGCCGACAGCAGGGGACCAGGAAGCGCTGAGTACTGAGCCTTCACAGCTTCCTGGTCCTCCTGTGCTAATGAACGCATCCATAATGGAAGCGCTCATTATTATTCACCTCATAAGACGCAGGGGCATTTCCCCCCCACTTTTGGGGGGAAAAATGTATCTTATGGGGCCAAAAATACGGTAGTTACCAAATAACACTATACAAAAAACTAATATTATCACCATACTGTTCTATACTAGTGTTCTGTGGACTGTGATTACAGCACAGTAAAATCCTGGTGACATCTTCACTGATTGGAGCTATTCATTTCATCTCCATCCAGCTCAGACCACCATGAATACTTCTTCCAGCCATCACCTATCTCTACAGAGTCCTCCACACAGGCATCTTTGACTCATCACTCTTCCAGCACCCTTCTCAATTTTTCTCCTCATCCGTAGTGCCCCAGATGTTAATAAAGACCCATGTGGTAATAATGCCTCAATTGCTGCCCCACACAGCTCTAGTACCCCTGTTTTGTGCATTACACAGTTATACTTCCCCTTTCACATGCCGCACGCCAACAGTGCTCCTCTTATAGTGCCCTCATATAGTAATATTGGCTTCATACACAATAATGCCTCCCTTTATTTCACCTTTAAGCCCATAATCAGTAGTAATATTCCCCCAATGTGCTCTGATATAACAGCTGTCCTTTTTTGTGCCTCCATATAGTAATGTATTTTATGCACTGTCTCTTCCACTAAGGCCTAGTTCAAAATTCAGTAATTTGGTCAGTATTTGCATAAGCGATTGTGAGCCAAAACCAGTAGAGAAGCCTACTCAAGACATAAGGTATATTGGAAAGATTTGCAAGATTCTGTGTTTTTGACCTGCACCTGTTTTTGGTTCACAATCACTGATGGAAATCACTGTCCGAACACTGACTGTGTGAACTAGGCCTTGTACCAATGAAACAAACAAAAAAAATCCCTGAAAGTCACTGAGTCCCTGAGAGCTTCCATCCCCTTTGCTATTAGGTCAGATGACCTAAGCAGGATTGTTAATAAACTAATAGGGTAAGTAATTCGATCGAGTTATGGCAAAGGAGTGGCCCATTGTCATCTTGGTAAAATCTAGCTCCATAATGGGGGGCCCTATTTGACCACTGCAATGGAGGCTCCTCCCTACTGTGTATGTCACTGGTATTTATATGAGTAACACCATTTTATGAGCCTTGTAACTGGCTCTATTACACTGACATACATTGAGCTGCACAACTCACTGTCATTTGGGTGTGACTGTAGGTGACCTCTGGTGGGCCCAGGCTCTGATACAATAAAGTATCTCTAATAGAACAAAGCCCATAAGATCTAGCAAAGACAAACTAACATAAAAGGGGCCTACATGCAGCATCCTGCTCCAGTGTCACATTATTCTGCAAACTGCAAAAGAAACTGCATCTGTGTAATGTATGCCTTTACTATATGCAGATGGTACTAACAGGCCATATCCATAGCCACCACTAGATGGGGCTGGTGTCACCCTCTGTATAAATAAAGTACAACATTCTAGTCAGTCTAGTGTAATCTAGCCTAGCTAGGGCTAGGTAGAGGAAGCTCATGTATGGAGCTACTGTACCACTCAAGCTCACCTTTCCTGGAAATGGTACCACCCAGGACAGGACCTGAACATCTACAGAAGCAAGCCAGATGAGAGAAGGAGGTGTAGAGAAAGTCCAGTAGATATAATTTTGTAAAATGGACTTGTAGGGTCTCCGGTATGTGTCCAGGAGAAGCCTCCAATACCTAGATATGCATTTAAGCAGCTTAATCACCTGTGAGAATCTCCACATACCAAGGTGGATACCATGAAAATGTACCGTGAGTTCTGTAACCTGCACAAAGAATGGAGCAGAGATGTTAGCCTGCCTTGAGGGAGAACTGTCCTTTGGTTGCATTCCATTTATCTACAGTATTACACCTCATGTCCAGATGCTTATGCCAGAGTCAGTTAGTGGAGTGTATACTGAGAAAGATTACTTTAATTACTTCAAAGAGACACCTTTGGCCTATTACTACCTGTGTTGCTGTGACATCTGTAAAAATTGTATTTTGTGAACCACTGCTGGTCATGGTAAGAAAAGAACGGTCTTCTTCAGAACTGTTTTGCTGCACTGATGCCTCCTCATTGCTTCCTGGATTACTATTGCACTGAAAAGTGCTGGAGTCACAACAACCAGGGCCCTTGTACAAAGGGCACCTCAACCGTCATCAGGCAGGAGGACCGCAGAACCAGAAGGGAAGGGAAAAAGGTGTCCCCTTTGTGTCACTGCACGCTGGCCAAGGGATAATCAGAACTGTGATTACAAACTACTACTGCACCCATCTGGCCACCCGCTCACTCACACTCCCCTGTGACCCGGTGGCTGCACATATACTTTTCATGCACAGGGGCCCTTTCCTCAGGATCTGGTAGGAAGTTAAAGGGGTTGTCCGGGTTCAGAGCTGAACCCGTACAACCCCTTTAAGTCTGACCTGCCTCATATACAGTATTTTCCAATGTAAAGCTTCCTACACAATACATAATGATAGTACAAATAGTAATGATAACGTGTAATACTGTCAATCAAATTTTAGGTTTGTTTTCCCCAAATATACTTTCAAACATGGGGCTGTTATATGTCCCGTAGACAGCATGTCTTCTTAGCAACCTTATCAGCAAAATTCCTGGTCTTGTGATTCTCTATTAACTCTAAATAGCTTTAAAAACAGGAACAGATCCATTAGTTTTGAGGTAATTTCAGTTTCTGTGGGACTTTCCGCATTTGGGCAGATGTTCATTCTCTTCAGTCCTGGTGCCCGGGCATTTTGGATGGTGGAAAAATAATTTATTTGCTGTTGCTTGTATAGCGCCAGCATATTCACAGCACCGTACAAAGATTGTAATCAATTAGAGTCATGACAATCTAACAAAGTTAAAACCAGCACTGTACCTGACATGGATCCATAAATGCCCCTATTCATTGCCCCAATTGCTCTCCTAGATTTATTTAATGGTGGCAGCTCAGTGGGCAAGTTCTTTATTAGAGAGTGTGCCCTTTCTATGTTAACATTTTCCCTGTATGGGCTCATGCACACGACCATACTGGCTCAGTGCCCATGCTGCGGACCGCAAATAGTGGTCTGCAGGGCATGGGCACTGGCCACGTGCACTATGTATTGTGATGTGGACCCATTAACTTGAATGGGTCCACGATCCGCGAGATTCAGCCAAAGGCTACATTCACACGACCTTAGTGTTTTGCAATTTGAGGACCACACATGCCGCTGCTACCATAGAAAATGCCTATTCTTGTCTGCAATTGTGGACAAGAATGGGATATGCTCTATTTCTTTTGCAGGCCACAGAACGGAACTACAGATGTGGACAGCACATGGTGTGATGTCCGCATTTTATGCAGCCTCATTGAAATGAATGGGTCCGCACCCATTTCACAACATTTCGGAACAGATGCAGACTCATTCATACCGTCGTGTGAATGCAGCCAAAGAAAGAACATGTTCTATTTTTTTGCGGTGTTGAGACCCGAAAGTCAGCTAAGTGCTTCGTAGTGCTTCCGTGGGCTTCTGTGCCTCCGCTCGGCAATAGATAGATGAAGTCCTATCTTTGGTCGTATCTCGTGGATCGCGGACCCATTGAAGTTAATGGGTCTAGCAAATAAATCAAATATTAGATAATAAGAACGGGATGGCACTACTCCTCAACCCTACAGCAGGATCCACCTGAATACCGGGTGTCGATCACAACAACGGTGGTGCTCAGCTCTCAAGCAGCAAGTCTTTTGCAAATCAAATATCCAGAGATGAAAGAAAGAGCGGCACTCACCGCAAAAAGTTGAAGGCTTTATTACATGTCCGGCAAATACATTCAAGTATGGGGGCGGATGGCAAACACCTCCTGCATGCTGCAAGCGATGGCCGTTTCGCGCACACTGCGCTTCGTCAGGCTCTGCAGAGCGCGAAGCGCAGTGTGCGCGAAACGGCCGTCGCTTGCAGCATGCAGGAGGTGTTTGCCATCCGCCCCCATACTTGAATGTATTTGCCGGACATGTAATAAAGCCTTCAACTTTTTACGGTGAGTGCCGCTCTTTCTTTCATCTCTGGATATTTGAAGTTAATGGGTCTGCATCCGCAGTACGGAGTGTACACGGCCAGTGACCGTATGATGCAGACCTGCCATTTATGGTCCACACTGAGCCCTTACATTTGTGTTCAGGAGAACAAACTGTCACAGCTTCTAACAGTAGATACAACTGGTGACATTTGAAGGATGGAACTGAGCACGTACGACCACCTCAGTGAGGTGGACAGAGAAATAACGAAAAGAACGTTCTAATGCATTTTATTGAATAACTCAGTGTCTATACTAAATTTTTAATAACATGCCATTACTAAACTATTCAGATCCAGGTGCTGGTTTGAAAACTGTAGAATATTTTTGTGGAGCACTCTATTTAAGATGATTCATGAGACCACCTCCCTGACTGTTGTACAATCAATATACCATTGGATGAATCATGTAATCCTTACAGTAAGCTTTTAATGCTGTTGTGTACATCACGGCCGAGTGTCTGATGGTCTGGTGATGTATCAAAGTAGTGTGGGTGCAGATGAACAACAAACCCTGTACTGCCTTTATCAGAATTCTTCTCATCACAGAGTGGTATAGTAATAACATGGGCACATAACCAACTGCAACTTCTCAAGTAGGAAGGATATCCAGTTTTATAATTTTGCCACTGTCCTACATTAGGGACCCGGGCCGGCATCCAAATGTACTCTCATGCTACAGAGGGACCACTGCCATGTAATACCCCACCAATCATGGCATCTGGAGCCATTTTATCCCATTGTTTTGGCAATATTTAAGAGTCTGTGTGGACTTTGGGTCAACAAGGGATGCTAGGAGATTTTAGTTTTGAGGTCTGCAGTCACAAATTGTGACTGCAGCTCTCTAGTACAGACTATAACTTAGGATCAATACAATGTATGTACAAACTTTTTTTGTATTCTTCATTATGTCCAAAATTGGTCATACTGTTTAGCAACGTGTCCACTGCTGGCGTCTTTTTATGTGTACTGTTATTAGATGCTTTGGATGAGTATTACACAGTACAGCTGGTATACTGAAGGCCATCACTTTTATTATTGGAAAAAGAATGAGCATCGTTATAACTACTCATATTACTGGAACATCATTACATAATATTACTACTTGGACAGAGGCGTTACTTGAAGTATCTGTAACAGGGCGTCCACCTATCATATGCTGTTCATAACACTGGTGTCTACATGTGACAGAGAAGCCTTTGACCCCCTCAGATTTTGGGTTGCTACCGTTGCACCCCTTAATAGATACTCCCTGTGTTTGGAATATGTGACCCATTTCAACTAAAGATGCTAATGAAATGTATCATATGAAATAAAAATGCTCTTCGTCACCCCAACCCAGTAGGGGGCAGTATTCTAGTACTTTGTGGTGCTCTAATCTCATACATACCATTGGATGAATCAATGTTTCATGTTTAGTAATGTAGTAAGGGGTTAAAAGGAGACTAGGTGCATTGCGTAAGCGTCCACAGTCATACCAGACAGGATGCAGCATAATTTAAAACACATGTTCTAGACCCAGGCTGGGTGCTACATGCTTGTACAGGAGAGCATGCCTATATGGGTGCAGATGAACAGGCGTGGATTCCTTCCTGTCTTATGTCACCTACATAGGAGTTACTCAAATCTATGAAATATACACAAAGATGATTTTTTCACTAGTTTTCTTTGGATCTTCCTCAGTTTAGGAAAACCAGGGAACACAATTTTTTATACAAAGTAACTGTTCTGTTTTTGTGCTTTGTTTCTTGTGTTAGTCAGTACGTATGTCTTCATGATCTGTTCATAGGTCATGGGATGTCTAGTTTCCGAAACTAGTTTTTCTTATTTTAAGACATTATGCATCGAGTCCTTGAACCGCCAGAGAGGAGTATGGGAGTGCTGATGGCTCTGAATATAGCATGTGTTGTGGTGGTTTCCCTTAGGCTTTTGCTCTCTAGGGCCAATGCAGTGAGAGGGGGGTGCACTCCATGTAGTTGGGACTCCTGTCTGATTTTAGTTTAGGGCACCCTTGATGTTGGTGGTTGATGGGTGCCTGGCAGGAAGGGAAGTAGTGCATTTTCTAACGTATGATGTGGCAGGAGTCAGAAAACCAGGGAAGAGGTAAAAGAATAAATGTGTTTTTTTTTTCTTCAGTGCAAAATAGGTGTTGTAGTACATCCAACAATAATCTATACACAATACAAATCCTTTATTTGGAGGGCGGCAAAGTGGAAAGTAATGGCACTCTTGGAATGCTATCTTGTTAAAATCTCTCTAGAATCTCTGGCCAGGATGCTGTTAAGTGTAACTGTAGTTCCTCACAAGCAGCAAAGTCTGGATAGCTGTAGTAACAGGTTACCTTACTGACTCCTATGATAAGTCAATGCAGATTCCAAGTTATTGTCTTTCTTTCCCTCTCTTGCTGTTTCTTTAGAAGATGCTCTGTCCTCACTCACTAGACTAGAACTCCCCCTCCAGACAGGAATTCGGACCAGCCCACTCCTTTCAAGAGGCGAGGAACAAGGTTGTTAACTCAGTCCATGCCAACCATACCAGGTCATGATGGTTGTACATAAACTTGGCATAAAATTACATTACAATATTTTTCTTCAGGATGTTTTTAGGCATAACATTAGACTGGCGTCTTTGATCCGGCTGTCAGTTTTTCCTGTAGTTTTCTGTCCATGCCTCTGCACCACAAAAAATTTTACTTGTTCAAGTCAGTGGGGCCGGATCTTCAAACCATATACACATGGATGGTGCCCATGCATTGTGAGCCGCTATTTGTGGTCCGCAGCACAGGCACGGGGCACACACACTAATGTGTTTGAGCTTTAATTGCTCTACAAAACATGTAATATACATGATCTCATGCAATACAGTGGGGGAAAAAAGTATTTAGTCAGCCACCAATTGTGAAAGTTCTCCCACTTAAAAAGATGAGAGAGGCCTGTAATTGACATCATAGGTAGACCTCAACTATGAAAAACAAAATGAGAAAGCAAATCCAGAAAATCACATTGTCTGATTTTTAAAGAATTTATTTGCAAATTATGGTGGAAAATAAGTATTTGGTCACCTACAAACAAGCAAGATTTCTGGCTCTCACAGACCTGTAACTTCTTCTTTAAGAGGCTCCTCTGTCCTCCACTCATTATCTGTAGTAATGGCACCTGTTTGAACTTGTTATCAGTATAAAAGACACCTGTCCACAACCTCAAACAGTCACGCTCCAAACTCCACTATGGTGAAGACCAAAGAGCTGTCGAAGGACACCAGAAACAAAATTGTAGACCTGCACCAGGCTGGGAGGACTGAATCTGCAATAGGCAAGCAGCTTGGTTTTTGTTATAGGGTTAATTAATTAATAATATTTTGTGGAATATTATTAATTAATATTTATAAGTAGGCGTATACCGGCTGACGCTAGCTCCGCCTATTTATTTCCCACACTGTTCTATTCCCTTCACGCTTAAGCTATAGCGGCGACTATAAAGACCACGTATACAGTATTTTAAACAATAAAAGGCTTTATTATAAAATAACACGTCTACGGTCTAATATTTAGACTATATCTATATATATTTATATTGGCATATATAAATATATATACATATAGCCACACCACAATACAATAACACACCCTCAGTATAAAAACTCCACTACACTACACAATCCACCCACAATACTAACTAAACACATACACTCACACAGAAATACAGCAATACCCTCCCAAGCCTAATCTTAGCTATCCCTAGGAAACAAAGGGTTAAATAACAGTAGGGGAAAATGAGGGATATTGCAGGGGTTAAATGGACAGGGGTACCACAGGGCAGGGGTGCAGGGAGGTATGGCAGGGGTTAAATGGACATGGACACTGGCAGGGCAGCAGGGGTTAGCCCAGGTTCCACAGGGCAAGGGTGCAGGGAGGTATGGGCAGGATGGTTACAGGGGTTAGAGCAACAGGGGTTGGATCATGGGTTAGGGAAAATAGGGCAGCTGGGGTATTGCAGGGGTTACAGGGAAAGCATTGGTGGTTCACGGGTTAAAAGGTAGGGCAAGGGTTAGGGGTTCTTGGGATACTTAGACCAATCCTTCCTGGAGCTCTGTCATGGTGACCTTTCCCCCATCTTGCTTCAGGTGACTCATCCAGGAGACTGCCCTCTCTGGCCCCTCACAGTTGGTCTATATCTGAGCCCCCTCCCTCTTCAGGTGAAAGCAGTGAGGTGTAGTGATACTAGCCTAACACCCCCTACAGGGAACCTTTTGCTGATAGCACACGGATCTACTTTCATTAGCCTCCATGTCTCCGGCCATTGTAACGCCCGCCTGAAAGTTCCTGCTATCAGTTTAAGATAAGAGGGAAGTGCATCCATCACACCTATTGAGACAAAAGGGTCTATTGAACCATAGTTTAACATACCTATGATACTGTCAACATATGGCCCTATTGTCTCCCCCCCCCCCTACCCCAGCAGGCATATGGCCTTCCTGCAGGAGGGGGGCTTTGAATAGAGTGATGTGATTACAATGTATCTTGGCCTTCTCACTACTGGGATTAAATAAATATATATATATATATATATATATATATGGGCATCATATGCATCAGATTGGGGCATATCCGGAGACCCACAGATACATATATAGAAGACCCATATATAGATATACATGTATATGCATGCCTAATTAAGGGGGCATGCATGCATATACATATATACACACATACATACCAGCACTTCCTTCTACAGTTTTGAAGAAATCAACTGTAGGAGCAATAATTAGAAAATGGAAGACATACAAGACCACTGATAATCTCCCTCAATCAGGGGCTCCACGCAAGATCTTACCCCCGTGGGGTCAAAATGATCACAAGAACTGTGAGAAAAAATCCCAGAACCATATGGGGGGACCTAGTGAATGACCTGCAGAAAGCTGGGACCAACGTAACAAAGGCTACCATCAGTAACACACTACGCCGCCAGGGACTCAGATCCTGCAGTGCCAGGCGTGTCCCCCTGCTTAAGCCAGTACATATCCGGGCCCGTCTGAAGTTTGCTAGAGAGCATTTGGATGTTCCAGAAGAATATTTGGGAGAATGTCATATGGTCAGATGAAACCAAAGTAGAACTGTTTGGTAGAAACACAACTCGTCGTGTTTGGAGGAGAGTGAATGCTAAGTTGCATCCAAAGAACACCATACCTACTGTGAAGCATGGGGGTGGCAACATCATGCTTTGGGGCTGTTTCTCTGCAAAGGGACCAGGACGACTGATCCGTGTACATGAAAGAATAAATGGGGCCATGTATCGTGAGATTTTGAGTGCAAATCTCCTTCCATCAGCAAGAGCATGGAAGATGAAATGTGGCTGGGTCTTTCAGCATGACAATGATCCCAAGCACACCGCCAGGGAAACGAAGGAGTGTCTTCGTAAGGAGCATTTCAAGGTCCTGGAGTGGCCTAGTCAGTCTCCAGATCTCAACCCCATAGAAAACCTTTGGAGGGAGTTGAAAGTCCGTGTTGCACAGCGACAGCCCCAAAATATCACTGCTCCAGAGGAGATCTGCATGGAAGAATGGGCCAACATACCAGCAACGGTGTGTGCCAACCTTGTAAAGACTTACAGAAAAGTTTGACCTCAGTCATTGCCAACAAAGGATATATAACAAAGTATTGAGATGAACTTTTGTTATTGACCAAATACTTATTTTCCACCATAATTTGCAAATGCATTCTTTAAAAATCAGTCAATGTGATTTTCTGGATTTGTTTTCTCATTTTGTCTCTCACAGTTGAGGTCTACCTATGATGTCAATTACAGGCCTCTCTCATCTTTTTAAGTGAGAGAACTTGCACAATTAGTGGCTGACTAAATACTTTTTTCCCACTGTATATGCAGAGGAAGAGGGATTAGAGGAGCAGAAGAAACTGTAGTATTTAACTACTGTTAAAAGGTTTATACCAGGAGGGAGGGGAACATTTTAAATTTCTAATGTGGCAATACTCACCTTTGCCTAGTTGTCAATTTATTTATTAATTTCTAGGAGTTATAACACAGGAACGGCAAAATGATGAGTTCTAAGATGATTATTTATTTAACCCTTTACATACCATACGGCGCTGGAGCGATGTTTAAACATGGTGCCCACTAACATGTAGCGGTCGCAATGACCAGTGGGTCTCTGTAGTTTCAAACAGAAGAGGCCCGCGGCTAATGACCACAGCTGGCAATAATGACGATCGCAGTCTTAACAACCTTGATTACAGCATCTAATGAGTGAAAAACCCTGTTAATCCCGGCATCCCCATGCGGCGATTGTGAATGCTGGTAATTAATTCAAATAGACTGGTCTCTCTGAAGAGATCCAGCGTATTAGAGCTACAATTCCTATGTTTTAAGGTACAAGGCAGGGCTTTTCTGAAGTACTGGTGCAGTTCGCCAGATCGTGTATCTGCAATTCCTTGTTAATGTACTGTTAAGATAATGAGCTGCTTTTAATGTCATGAAAAAATGAGGCATGGCCAGAGCTGGCTCTTGCTTCTGGCTCCAGTAGAAGATGTTTGTGTTCTAGGAGTTGGCAGTGTGTGAAGACGGGCCTGGAAAGGCACTCCTTTCCAGCTAGAAGCTTCTGGAGACTAAGGGTCAATTCAGACGGCCGTGGTATTGCGGATCCGCAAAAATGCGGACAAGAATAGGAAACGTTCTATATTTTCTTGCGGAGCTGTGGCTCGGCAAGATCCCGTGCCGGCCATTGAAGTGAACAGGGCCGCATCTATTCCGCAAAATTGTGGAATAGATGCGGACTCGTTCACATGGTCGTGTGAACGGGCCTAACAGTTCCCTGTGTGTCCTTGCTTGTACAGAAAGAAAGAGAAGAATTACAGAGTTTTCATGGCTACAGCTTGAGAGTCATCAAGGTAATCAGCATATACAGACTTTGCTACTGCGATGGGGAAACAAGTTAGGAAACCTGATGCCCCCCAGAATCGTGGATTCAAAGGTGACAACATTTTAGTTAGCAAGGTGACCAATGTACATTATCTTTAGACCTGGCTGCAGTTAAGGGTTAATGATTTCAGACACCCTGCACACTTCAGGCACGATTGTGGCCAGTCATATTATAGGAACCTCAAGCCACCATGTGAATTGCAGACACCGTGACAAATTGCAGTTATTAGCCAGAAATCCCAGTATTAGATACTGTAGCAAGAGAAAGAGTAGTCTAAGGGCTATTGCTTCCAAGCACTTGCTTCACTCATGCTTGGACATCAGTGTGGAATCTGCACTGTGTAAAGATAATTGCTGAATGTATTAAACACCTATTTGGTGCACAGAAAAGAGAGACTTTGGTTAAATTCAATGTGATCTGGTTAATGACTCTCCTAATACTACACACTGGCCATAACATCACTACAAGCCCAGTCTTGCACCCAACAGGATATTTAACATCGAGGGTACCCCCAAACAACCATCAGGCAGGGAGTCCATGACTATGAGGAGTGCCCCAAGGGAATATAGAGTGCCCCTCTTTGACTGCACAGACCCCAGGGAGTGATGGCCAGAGAGTACACCATGAAACAGCATCTCATCAGGGCCACTAACACTCCCATCCTCTGCATCGGTTCCTCAGGGGCCTGTTGCACTGTTTAAAGGGTGCAAGGATATGCCATCAGTTAGACTGGAGCCGGTCCCACCACTCCTATCTCTAGAATGGGGCCCCCAAAGTCAAGGAGAGCAAACTGCTATAAATCCCATATCGGTGAAGGGAAAGCACACCGCACATGCACTGCCAATTCTCCATTCACAGCAATGGGACTGCAGTAAATAGTCAAGCCAGAGCTCGGCTATTTTTGGAACTTCCATAGAGGTGAACAGAGGGTAACATTGTGCTCTCCTTCACTTCAGAGGACCCATTCTGGAGATAGGAGTGGATCCCTGAGGTGGAACCCACTCTGATCTGACATTGATGCCATCAATGTCTTCGATGGGAATGCCCCTTTAAGGCTCGTCTTCCAGGATCTTAAGCAAGGCAGATGCCAGAACCCACAGTACAGGAAGCCAATTGTCCTCCTGGGTATAGTTACTCTTCTCTTCATTCCATTTCTCAAGCCCAGACAGTGTGAACTAAATACCATCTGGTTCACACTACCATCCATGGTAACAGGATAAGCAATGTGGCTTATATAATGTCTTCTCATTATGTCATGTCATTCTGTCACTTTTTTCAAAGTCATCCCCAGCTAGGATACACAATGTGCCAAGACACAGGCCTGCTGTTAGTGGGTAAGTCTATATGATTGGGCTAGAAAAGGGTCCCACTGTTAATGTATTACTAATAGAGATGAGCGAACATGCTCGTCCGAGCTTGGTGCTCGTTCGAGCATTAGGGTATTCGCATATGCTCGCTACTCGGACGAGCATATCGCGATCCTTGAGGAAATAGCAACTTCCTCTTCCTGCATGTTAGCTGCCTTTTTTCAGCCAATCAACATGCAGGAGAGTCTTTGGTACCTCCTAGCATCACGTGGGGCCCCTACAAGTTGATAGCAGGGATTGACTGGCCAGATCAGATGACCTGGGAATATAAGAATCTGGTCCCGCGCTGCTCGCGTCATACGCCGTCTGCATAAGATTAGGGATAGAGCTGCTGTCTGTCAGGGACAGTGTTAGGGCCTGAATTTAGTTGTTGGTTAGGCAGGAATCACCCACAAAGAACCCAACAGCCCTTCTAAGGGCTACAGGCACATTTTTTTTTGGTCTCCTCCTGGCTGCTGGCTGGGACTTGTAGTGCAGCGACCGCCATCTTGGCTGCACACTGTTAGGGCGTGAAATTAGAATCTGGTTAGGCAGGAATCATCCACAAAGAACCCAACGCTCCTTGTAAGGGCTACAACGACATTTTTTTTTGTCCTCCTCTCGGCTGCTGGCTGGGACTTGTAGTGCAGCTACCGCCATCTTGGCTGCACACTGTGCACTGGTGGCAGAAAGGGGACAGCACATGGTCCACACAGACCCCAATGAAATTGCCCAAAGTCCTCTCAGTACTCATTTTTGCTGCTGCTGTACCTTGGCTTGCTGGGATCTGTAGTGCAGTCAAGGGAATACGTTTTGTCACTCAGTTATATAAACTACAGTCCAGTGAACAATTGTGAGGTGTGCGATACACTAGCCACAGTCTAGAGAATACGTTTTTTTCACTCAATTATATAAACTACAGTCCAGTGAACAATTGTGAGGTGTGCTGTACAGCAGCGTCAGTCTATAAAATACGTTTTTTTTCACTCAATTATATAAACTACAGTCCAGTGAACAATTGTGAGGTGTGCGATACACTAGCCACAGTCTAAAGAATACGTTTTTTTCACTCAATTATATAAACTACAGTCCAGTGAACAATTGTGAGGTGTGCGATACACTAGCCGCAGTCTAGAGAATACGTTTTTTTCACTCAATTATATAAACTACAGTCCAGTGAACAATTGTGAGGTGTGCGATACACTAGCCACAGTCTAGAGAATACGTTTTTTTCACTCAATTATATAAACTACAGTCCAGTGAACAATTGTGAGGTGTGCGATACACTAGCCGCAGTCTAGAGAATAATTTTTTTTTCACTCAATTATATAAACTACAGTCCAGTGAAGAATTGTGAGGTGTGTGATACACTAGCCACAGTCTAGAGAATACATTTTTTCACTCAATTATATAAACTACAGTCCAGTGAACAATTGTGAGGTGTGCGATACACTAGCCGCAGTCTAGAGAATACGTTTTTATTCTCAGTTATATAAACTACAGTCCAGTGGAAAATTGAGTGGTTTGCGGTGCAATAGCTGGAGTCTAAAGACTATTTTTGCCTCAGATAGTAATTCTACTGTCTACTGAATACGGTTTTGGCCTCAGATATTAACTCGACAGTTTGGTGAATATACAAAATGTTGAACCCAAGGGCTAAGGGTCGAGGACGAGGGCGTGGGCGTTCAAGTAGTGTAGGGGGCAGAGGCCGTGGTCCCGGGCAGGGTGACACTGTACATGCTGATGAGGGAGCAGTGGAACGCCGCAGAGTTTCGCTCCCTAGCTTCAACTCGCAACTTACTGGGTCACGTGGTACAACACTATTGAAACCACAACAGTGCGACCAGGTGATGACGTGGATAGCGGACAATGCGTCCAGTAATTTATCCACCATCCAGTATTCCACGCAGTCCACCCACGCTAGCCAAGGGAGTAGACCTCTGGCTCCTCCAGCTCAACCTCCTTCCCCTCAGCCTGCCCCCCCCACGGAAAATATGGATTCAGATCCAGCATACTCAGAGGAACTCTTTTCAGGACCCTACCCAGAGACACAAACCACTGCTCAAGAGCAACCTGAGCAGTTGCTCTGTCCCGATGCCCAAAATTTAGAACTTTCACAGTCTGTGGGTGATGAGAGTGTGGACTTAGAGAGTGTGGACTTAGTGTAAGTAGTGCGTGAAGAGGTGTCGGATGATAATGATGATGAGACACTGTTGTCAGACAGTGACGTTGTTGTCAGGGCAGTAAGTCCGAGGGGGGAGCAGAGTGAGGAATCGGAGGAAGAGCTGGTGGATGATGAGGTGAGGGGGGGGGGGGGAGGATGGAGGAGGGGGATGAGGATGAGGAGGAAGAGGAGGAGAATGTTGGCGAGACAGAAGAGGGTACCAATGCTCAGTCCTTCTTAACTCTTGAGCGTGTATGGGCTGAAGAGGAGGAGGAGGAGTAGGAGGAAATGGAGAGTCAGGCCAGTGAGGAGAGGGAATTCTTGCGTGTTGGGACTCTGGCGCTCATGGCAGACTTCATGTTAGGCTGCCTATCCCGTGACCCTCGCGTTAGAAGCATTTTTTCAAACACCGATTACTGGGTGTTCACTCTCCTGGACCCACGGTACAAGCTGAACCTTTCCACTCTCATCCCTGTAGAGGAAAGGATTATGAGAGTGAATCAATATCAACAGGCCCTGGTGCACAAGCTGAAACAATGCTTCCCATCTGACGCCGCTAGCGGCAGAGGGCGTGGTTCTGTGGGCCAAGTAGCGGGGGAGAGGAGGCGAGCAGGCAGCTTGTCCAGCACTGGCAGGGAAACGCTCTCCAAGGCCTTTGCCAGTTTTATGTCACCCCAGCAAGACACTGTTAACTGTCCCCAGTCTAGGCAGAGTAGGGGGGAGCTGTACAGAAAGATGGTGAGGGAGTACCTAGCTGACCATACCAACGTCCTGCGTGATCACTCTGCTCCATACAACTACTGGGTTTCAAAGCTGGACACGTGGCCTGAACTGGCGCTGTACGCCTTGGAGGTGCTGGCCTGCCCTGCCGCTAGCATGTTGTCAGAGCGGGTATTCAGTGCAGCTGGTGGCGTCATCACCGATAAGCGTACATGCCTGTCAACTGACAGCGCTGACAGGCTGACGCTTATTAAAATGAACAAAGCCTGGATTTCACCGGAATTCAAATCTCCTCTGGGGGAAAGCAGCTAAAGAATAAGATTCCTTATGTATCCGATTCCTCTCCTCTACTCCTCCTCCTCCTCCTTCTCTTCATTGCCAAACGCTGACCCAAAAGGGAATTTTTTAGAGGGCCAACTGGCACTCTTTTAGGACAATGTTTCCGAAGGGCCACCTACAGGCCCTCTCTCCAAACAATTTTTCCGGAGCGTCAACTACAGACACTCTAAAACCATTTTTCCGGAGCGTCAACTACAGACACTCTAAAATAATTTTTCCGGAGCGTCAACTACAGACACTCTAAAACAATTTTTCTGGAGCGTCAACTACAGACATTCTAAAACAATTTTTCCGGAGCGTCAACCACAGACACAAAATTTTTTTTTTTTTCGGAGGGTCGACTTCACACACTCCAAAAACAATTTTTGGGGAGGCTCACCTACAGCCATTTGACTGCAATCTCAGTCGGACAAAGGCATTGGTGGTGTCACCACCATGCTGTGTCAGGCTAACTTTTTGGGTGGTTCACCTGCTACCTCAGTCTAACTCGATCACTCTGTTGTCACCGCCGCCATACAGGGCCACGATAAATTTTTATGTGCTTCGCCTGCTCCTGCACTGTAACTCGGTCACTCTGTAGTCACAGCCATACAGGGTCACGCTAAATTTTTATGTGCTTCGCCTGCTCCTGCACTGTATCTCGGTCACTCTGTAGTCACAGCCATACAGGGCCACGATAAATTTTTATGTGCTTCGCCTGCTCCTGCACTGTAACTCGGTCACTCTGTAGTCACAGCCATGCAGGGTCACGCTAAATTTTTATGTGCTTTGCCTGCTCCTGCACTGTAACTCGGTCACTTTGTAGTCATAGCCATACAGGGCCTCGATAAATTTTTATGTGCTTCGCCTGCTCCTGCACTGTAACTCGGTCACTCTGTAGTCACAGCCATACAGGGCCATGATAAATTTTTATGTGCTTTGCCTGCTCCTGCACTGTAACTCGGTCACTCTGTAGTCACAGCCATACAGGGCCTCGATAAATTTTTATGTGCTTCGCCTGCTCCTGCACTGTAACTCGGTCACTCTGTAGTCACAGCCATACAGGGTCACGCTAAATTTTTATGTGCTTCGCCTGCTCCTGCACTGTACCTCGGTCACTCTGTTGTCACAGCCATACAGGGCCACGCTAAATTTTTATGTGCTTCGCCTGCTCCTGCACTGTAACTCGGTCATTCTGTAGTCACAGCCATACAGGGCCTCGATAAATTTTTATGTGCTTCGCCTGCTCCTGCACTGTAACTCGGTCACTCTGTAGTCACAGCCATACAGGGTCACGCTAAATTTTTATGTGCTTCGCCTGCTCCTGCTCCTGCACTGTAACTCGGTCACTCTGTTGTCACAGCCATACAGGGCCACGATAAATTTTTATGTGCTTCGCCTGCTCCTGCACTGTAACTCGGTCACTCTGTAGTCACAGCCATACAGGGTCACGATAAATGTTTATGTGCTTCGCCTGCTCCTGCACTGTAACTCGGTCACTCTGTAGTCACAGCCATACAGGGTCACGCTAAATTTTTATGTGCTTCGCCTGCTCCTGCACTGTAACTCGGTCACTCTTTAGTCACAGCCATACAGGGTCACGCTAAATTTTTATGTGCTTCGCCTGCTCCTGCACTGTAACTCGGTCACTCTGTAGTCACAGCCATACAGGGTCACGCTAAATTTTTATGTGCTTCGCCTGCTCCTGCAGTGTAACTCGGTCACTCTGTAGTCACAGCCATACAGGGCCACGCTAAATTATTATGGTCTGGGTGAGCACAATTGCCCTGAGGGTCACCACCAGGCTGTTGCCCGAGAATTTGGGGCAATGATGGGATTAGGCAGCCTCAAAGGCATCCATGCATGCTGCCCCTGCTGTTTCCTGTCCATTTCCGTGGTGTTTCCATCATTTTCTAAGGTTTCTAGGTTTTCGCCCAGCCTTCCCTAGGCAGAGCCTTGGTCCCCTGCAAAAAATGCTCGAGTCTCCCATTGACTTCAATGGGGTTCGTTATTCAAAACGAGCACCCGAGCATCGGGAAAAATTCGACTCGAATAACGAGCACCCGAGCATTTTAGTGCTCGCTCATCTCTAATTACTAACCTAGAGCTGGTCCTGCCTCTCCCAATAGTGTACACCCCTGAGGTGCGGAATGATATCCATTGTTATATACAAAAATAATTGCACTTAAAAGGGTCCCACTGTTAATGTATTACTAACCTACAGCCGGTCCTGCCTATTCCAATAGTGTACACCCCTGAGGTGCGGAATGATATCCATTGTTATATACAAAAATAATTGCACCTAAAACTGGAAATCACTCTCTAGAACGTAGTCCTTCTGTTTTATCTAGCTGGATTCTAAGTATAGATTGACCTCTCCAGCTACCCTGTTACTTCAGCAAAGTTCATTTTCATTTCTGCCTCTACTGTGAATTGTTGAGGAATTTGCCCATCAGTTCTGTGTAGACTGAATGTCTTTCTAAAGCTCTGTCTCAGCAAATACAGATTCCAAAGGAAAAAACTTCAAAAAAACAAAACTGAAAAAAGAAAGTAATAGTTATTGTAAGTTTGCAAAAATTAAATAAACATAAAATAAAATTCCCTGTTTCCCTTCACTGTCAATAGAAAGTCAATGGATCTGGACATTTCGCATAAGCGTTAGAGTAAAAACTTGGACAAACTTACTGTTTGGGCCTCCACTTGGCAAATGAGTTTCAATATAGATAAATGTAAACTTATGCACTTGGGGGCGAATAATCTGCATGCAGCATATGTCTTAGGGGGAGTAAAACTGGGAGAGTCACTTGTTGAGAAGGATCTGGGTGTATTAGTAGACCATAGACTAAATAACAGCATGCAATGCCAGTCAGCTGCCTCTAAGGCCAACAGAATTTTGTCTTGTATTAAAAGAGGTATGGACTCGCGGGACAGGTATGTAATATTGCCACTATACAAAGCACTGGTGCAGCCTCAACTGGAATATGCACCAGTCCATAAAAAGGATGCCCTGGAGTTAGAAAAGGTACAGTGGAGAGCAACTAAACTCATAAAGGGCCTGGAAGATCTTAGTTATGAGCAAAGATTACATGAATTGAATTTGTGTAGCCTTGAAAAAAGATGTCTAAGGGGGGACATGATTAACCTGTACAAATATATAAACGGACCATACAAAAAATATCCAGGGAAGCTATTCTGTGTTAAACCCCCTCAAAAAAGAAGGGGCCACTCCCTACGACTGGAGAAAAAAAGATTCGGTCATAAGAGGCGACAAGTATTCTTTACAGTAAGGTCTGTGAATCTCTGAAATAGCCTGCCACAGGAGCTGGTCACAGCAAATACAGTAGATGGCTTCAAAAAGGGTTTAGATGACTTTTTAATTCAAAATAAAATTGAGGCTTATGACAATGTATAGAAATCATGTTCTACACACCCTTTCCCTTTGGCCCAACCCTTTTTTAAAAGGAAGATGGACTTTGATCCAGGGATCGATATAGCAGGATTATAGGTTGGACTTGATGGACTTGTGTCTTTTTCCAACCTTAACAACTATGTATGTAACGGGGAGATACTCTGCAAATTTTCTATTAGTTTTTTGGGGGTAAAAAATATGCAGACTATTACAGTAACAACAAAGTAGATGGACAAGTCTCATCCATACCCTGCGGAAAAAAAATCCACCTGAAAATGGTGTGGAAATTGTAAACCTGTCAATTCATGTCACAGATTTTCTCAGTGGATTCCACCCTTTGTAGTGTATAGGGTGAAAGCTGTGGCAAATCTGCTTCAAAATCTTCAAGTAAAACGTAATTTTGCCAAAGACTTCTCTGCAAATTCCATGTTGAATCCATATTGGATATTTTTCCTTTACAAATTACACCCCATATGGACATAGCCTGAAAGGGGCCTTCTAGCTGTACAAGAAAAACATGAAATAATTAAAAATGAAAAAGATTGGGACCCCCCCCCATTCAGAACTTTCATCTGTTAGTCAGGATGGAGGGGGTCTCTAGCTCTGGATGTCCTGACTCTTCTGTGCATTACACAGATAGCCCATAGATTTCAGTGAAAACCTTAGTGCATCTTTCTGCCTGCCATGGCAGAAAGATGCACTAGGCCATGGATATTTAATACTTGCTTCCCCACAGATTACAGCTTGCTGGAAATCTGGCAGGACAATCTGTAATTAGCTTGTCATTGGGGAACGTTTCTAGCAAAATGAATTGTTCATAGTGAACAGCTCCTTTAAAGAGAATGTTTCATCAGAAAATAAAAATCCTAAAAACATACAGTTTTTACTCTGGCCACAAGGCTATGTCCTGCTCTTTTAGTGCAGCCACATGGGCAGGGGTGGGTTGGCTATATACTTTACAGAGTAATTTCCTGGTGGGCCAATGCCTAGGGGGCCGCCTGGTCCCTCCTTATGGCTGGCCAGTGGACATTTTTGGGGATGTATTTTGTGCTGTTGGTGGCAGTATTTTGTGATGGACTGTGGTATTTGCTACTTTTTTTCCAGGGCCACTTTAAGTTCCCAGTCCACCCTGCACATGGGCCACACAAACCTCAGTTTTCTAGGCATGCTGTGTGACCTGTGCAGAACAGGAAGTTTTAAGATATTATTGGGCCTAGTGGTCAGTGCAAAAACTGCACCATTTGAGTTTAGGTTTCTGGTGCAATCAGACTTTTTACAAAATTTCAAAGTAGTCCATATTCAGATTAGTGGTCCTGGCCTTATTTTCAGAGAGGAGAAGGACATAAAGATGGTTCAACTCAGATTCTAAGCCAACCATGTGTCATTCCTAGGCCATCACTACACCCTTTCTCTCCCACATAATTAGAAACAGAATTTAGTTTTATACATCAGTAATTTTGGTGTGTAAATTCAGGTTGTAGAAATTTCTAGACCGGCACAAAAATTGATAGTTTTATTGAAGGAAATAAAGGAAACATAAAAGAAAGTGTAAAAAAAAATTTGGAGAAGCAGATAAAAAGTTAAAAACACAGCAAAACCATTTTAACCTTGATGACCACAGTTTTTTTTACATGTTACTCTCATGACTTATTGAGAGGTTACACAATCAGAGGGGGATGAGCGGTCATCCAGCTGTCTGCATACCCAAAGGAGGAAGAAAATGTTCATGTGTGTTAATAGACCACTGTTATAGGGCTTATTAATTACTAATATTTAGTGTGATATTAATAATTAATATTCATAAATAGGCGTAGCCGGCTGACGCTAGCTCCGCCTATTTATTCCCCACACAATTCTATTCCCTTCACGCTACGACTACCTTATACTGTAACGGCGGCTACAAAGACAATGTAAACGGTACTTTAAATAATAAAATGGATTTATTACAAAATAACACGTCTATGGTCTAATATTTAGACTATATCTATTATATATTTATATTGGTGTATATAAATATATATACATATAGCCGCACAACAATACAATAACACACCTTCAGTATAAAAACTCAACTACACAATCCCACTTAATTCCACCCACAAGCTAAATCTAACACACTCTAACACATACACATGTATAGATTAAAGTCCACCCAAGCCTAATCTTAGCTATCCCTAGGAAACAAAGGGTTAAATAACAGTAGGGGATAATGAGGGATATTGCAGGGGTTAAATGGTGCAGGGGTACCACAGGGCAGGGGTGCAGGGAGGTATGGCAGGGGTTAAATGGACAGGGACACTGGCAGGGCAGCAGGGGTTAGCCCAGGTTCCACAGGGCAAGGGTGCAGGGAGGTATGGGCAGGATGGTTACAGGGGTTAGAGCAACAGGGGTTGGATCATGGGTTAGGGAAAATAGGGCAGCTGGGGTATTGCAGGGGTTACAGGGAAAGCATTGGTGGTTCAGGGGTTAAAAGGTAGGGCAAGGGTTAGGGGTTCTTAGGATACTTAGACCAATCCTTGCTGGAGCTCTGTCATGGTGACCTTTCCCCCATCTTCCTTCAGGTGACTCATTCAGGAGACTGCCTTCTCTGGCCCCCACAGTTGGCTATATTCTATATCTGAGCCCCCTCCCCCTTCAGGTGAAAGCAGTGAGGTGTAGTGATACTAGCCCAACACCCCCTACAGGGAACCTTTTGCTGATAGCACACGGATCTACTTTCTTTTGATCTATTGATCTCATCAGCCTCCATGTCTCCGGCCATTGTAACACCCGTCTGAAAGTTCCTGCTATCAGTTTAAGATAGAGGGAAGTGCATCCATCACACCTATTGAGACAAAAGGGTCTAAACATATGGCCCCTTTGTCTTCCCCCCATACCCCAGCAGGCATATGGCATTCCTGCAGGAGGGGGGCTTTGAATAGAGTGAAGTGAATACTATGTATCTTGGCCTTCTCACTACTGGGTTTAAATTATATATATAGGGGCATCATATGCATCAGATTGGGGCATATCCGGAGACCCACAGATACATATATAGAAGGCCCATATATAGATATGCATGCCTAATTAAGGGGGCATGTATGCATATACATATACACCCATACATACCAGCACTTCCTTCTACAATCCCCCTGTTGTCGGAAAACACGACAAATTTTTTGGGGAAGTGTTGGGATGTATTTGCCTCCTCAACCTCACTCATAATGGATAACAGTTCAGGATGGACTGAAGAATTATCCCGTCCTTAGGTACTTAGACATTTCCCTCGTGACTTGGACCTCTTCCCTGCCCTTCACCGTAACCCAACATCTCCGTCCACAGGATAAACCGTCCTCGCCTTTATCTTCACCTTCTCCCACCATCATCATCTCAGACTTCTGGGATGGCTTCACTAGTGTCTGTTTTCAAGTATTCAGTTCCTCCCACTGTCGTCTTTTACTCTGGGATGACTCTGGGATGGCTTCACTCTCCATCTTCATGTAGTGTCGGTCTTCAAGTATCCAGCTGCTCCCACTGTCGTCTTTAGACTCTGGGACGGCTTCACTCTCGATCTTCTAGGTCGAACCACGTCGCACCTCCTTCTTTGTGGGGTGCGGTCACTTGTGGAATGGCCTTCTTTCAGACTTTCTCCCGACACTTCTTTCAGCTTGATTGCAGACTCTGTCGTTGAGGAAGTTCTCCCATGGACAGATACGTAGGTCTTTACAAGGCAGGTCAGAATTTCTGGAGTGTGAGGTGATGTCAGAGTACCTAAATTCTACCTGCGGGAAAAGCACCGCACCAACTATCACTCAGTCCATCCCTTACGAACTGCACCGTTCTAAGGTTTGTAGTGACAAATACCGTGTTCCTGACCCTAACGTGCCCTACTCTTGTTCCCCATTCACTCATGCACACTGTCCCACCCCAACCCAACAATAGAAGGAAAATCAACAAATATACACTACTATGGGGTTTCAGGGTGGCGTTGGACCTACATCCTGAACCCTCATAGGATCAAATGCAGTCCCTGGCTTCAGGACATCACAGGAGTTATGTCCTGAGTCATCTTCTCCGGTCATCTTCGCGATGTTCTATCTGGTTCTGGGGGAGTGTCCACAAGTCTCTTGAGAACCAGAACCAGAAGAACCATCACCGGGCAAATCAACAAAGATGTTGGAATAAATGATGTGACCTTTAGACTTTTAGCCAAACAGTCTCTCCCCTCAGGACACATACGAATCTCTCTCCAAATCATGGGAGATCTCCGTCATCTTGATCCAGTAATGCTCCAGCAGGACCATGGGTTGGTTCTCCACCTCTTGTCTTGAGCTGACGGAGTGGGAACCTCTGGAGTCACACAAGAGCGTCCAGGCAAATAACCAGTCTCTTCTAGGTCGTCATCTGGGTTCTTCCTTTTCTATGGTATTCTTCCTAGGATAAAAGAAAATACACAGCGCTCCTGAGGGATTTCTCCCCTCATGGTGCACTTAGTTAAAGCACTTCCAGCACCAATACCCTTGACCCAGGTGTGGAGAAAGGTATTGGGCTGACCTTCATCCAACAGGACCCCTCGTTATCCTAACACTGGTGTAAGAACACCGAACCTTCAGAGGATCCCATCCTTTGCCGCACATCCCTCTGAACCAACAGATAAGGATGGCCACCCTAATAGGTTAGGATATCCGAGGGGAGCTGTGGACGAAGCATCTTTTCAATGATGGCACGGCATCCCTGTCTTACTCATGTGTTTCCAGTCTGACTTCCCCCTGTTAACCTGTGTTGTGGAGGTCAGCAGAATCCATGGCCAAAACCTTGCTTTGGCTCTACAGGACTCCACAACACAAAACCACAGGCCGCATCCTGCTGTCAACCACTCCGTGTCCAACCTCAGTCAGAGCTGCGCTACCTGTCCGGACCAGCAAGTGAGTGCACAGTATAACCTCAATGTTGCCTGTCCGCAACCCACTTTCTACCCTGGTCCACAGTATAACACAGCCCCATCGAAAACCCTGAACAGAACAGTGCTACCTGTCTCGATCTGAGGCCTTGGCTGCCCAGAGTAATCATCACACTACACCGTGTACCGATCTTACCTGCTCGCAAACCAACCTCTTCCTCAGTCCACAGTATAGCACTGCTCTACACAAAGTAGACACCAGAGTGAACCAAAAACAGCCGCGCCTGACAACCGCGACTCACAGTGGGGACTGAAAACTACAACAATCAGCAAAGCGAAACACACTCGTAAACAAGAACTGCCTCCATCAACATAAAAACATACAAACAGGTAACAGAAACACAGGACACAGACATACACAGGGGACCAAAGGGGTAACAAATGGCACAGGGGTGTCAAACATTCTCTAGCCTAGATTGGCCGATTTGACCCCTCAGCACCTGATGAGGCGTATACCGCTGAGTGGTGACTTTATGGCCAATCTGGCTAGGCCCCACTGTACAATTTGTTACCGGGATTTTCCTACTGGACACATTGCAGTTACTTGCGCAAGGGCAATTCCTTGCAATGTGTCCTTCGTTCCCATACCTAAAATACCTAATTTGGCCTCTTGTCCTATGTGTTCTATCCTTCCCTGTCCTGCAGTGTTTCGCTGTATGACCTAAGCCAGCACATGCAAAACACCTGATGTTTGCCCTGCATGGCTTAGGTCCGTCCACACTGCAGTTGTGCTCCCTTTTCCTGAACTGATCCATTCTCAGGGACGCACTCTTTACAATATTTCTTTTACAAGAAATCATTGTTTTCTTTATCATCTGGACAGGCTCAAATTTTTGGAGATTTGGCCTGTCACAGATATCTCTCCCCCCTTTTTGCTCTGGACAGGGCAAAATTGTCGGAGATTCTGGCCCTGACTTTATAGAAAAAGAAAGGGCCGGTACCAACTTAGCAAAATTACTGATGACTTGTTGCAAGCCGGTCATCAAACGAGACCTTGCAGCAACCTCATCATTCAGTTTGGCTAGAGTCGCATCAGTAGAGGCAGCCCGTTCCTTGAAGGCCTTGATCTCAGCATATGACTGAGTCAACTGAGCCTCAAGTTCCTCCTTTTGTCTCTGCAACTCTACCAACTGTGACTCTATTTTAGCCACCTGAGTATCTCGGTCAGCAGAAGACTGCACATTCACTGCCAGCTGTGCCCACAATGCCGAAACCTGCTGCAAATTACTCGCACAGCACTGGCAATGAATGGTCGGAGGAAATGTCTCAGTTGACCGAGAAACCCGCGCAACATGCTCCGGCTTCCAAATGCTATCCTCAAATGTATGTACAAGTTTGGCTAGCATCTGAAGCCGTCTTGTTGCCTTGTTCAATACCGTCCGTTTGTTAACGTGAAGCTTGTCGTAACTACAAGCTTGTGTTAACAAATCAGACCACAACATTTCTGTGGAGGTGTACGAGATGGGGAGGATGGGATTGAAGGTGCTATGCTTAGCTAGGTGTTGCAGTGTAGCGCTCATACTCACTCGTTCGGTGGCCATCTTGGAGTCGTCTGTTCCTGCGTCCAACGCCTTTTCCCGACCAGCCAGGCTCCTTTGAATGTCTGCGCTGCTTGAAAAAAGGTCCTCTTCTCCGGAACGCCTTTTTCCCGACCAGCCGCACTTCTTTGAATCTGCGCTGCGTGGAAGAAGCTTCTCTGGAACGCCTTTTTCATGTCTCCTTGGATCCACCGAACTTGGGATGCCGCTCGCCGATTAACCGTGCAAGGGAATGATAAAAATATTCAAAAGATTCTCAGGTTCGCTGTTTGTGGACGTTTCCTGTGCAAACTGCCACCCACACTTGTGTTATCCGTCCAACTTCAAGGTCGAGGAGCACAATATAGCACGACACTGCACCGTGTCCTCCGCTATTTGTCCGCTCCCTATCCGCCTATCTTAGTTGACGCGATAACACAATTGTGGTGCGTTTTCACAGAACAACAGTCCATAACCAGTTCGGGCTGGCTCGCCAAATGTTATAGGGCTTATTAATTACTAATATTTAGTGTGATATTAATAATTAATATTCATAAATAGGCGTAGCCGGCTGACGCTAGCTCCGCCTATTTATTCCCCACACAATTCTATTCCCTTCACGCTACGACTACCTTATACTGTAACGGCGGCTACAAAGACAATGTAAACGGTACTTTAAATAATAAAAAGGATTTATTACAAAATAACACGTCTATGGTCTAATATTTAGACTATATCTATTATATATTTATATTGGTGTATATAAATATATATACATATAGCCGCACAACAATACAATAACACACCTTCAGTATAAAAATTCAACTACACAATCCCACTTAATTCCACCCACAAGCTAAATCTAACACATACACACGTATAGATTAAAGTCCACCCAAGCCTAATCTTAGCTATCCCTAGGAAACAAAGGGTTAAATAACAGTAGGGGATAATGAGGGATATTGCAGGGGTTAAATGGTGCAGGGGTACCACAGGGCAGGGGTAGGGAGGTATGGCAGGGGTTAAATGGACAGGGACACTGGCAGGGCAGCAGGGGTTAGCCCAGGTTCCACAGGGCAAGGGTGCAGGGAGGTATGGGCAGGATGGTTACAGGGGTTAGAGCAACAGGGGTTGGATCATGGGTTAGGGAAAATAGGGCAGCTGGGGTATTGCAGGGGTTACAGGGAAAGCATTGGTGGTTCAGGGGTTAAAAGGTAGGGCAAGGGTTAGGGGTTCTTAGAATACTTAGACCAATCCTTGCTGGAGCTCTGTCATGGTGACCTTTCCCCCATCTTCCTTCAGGTGACTCATTCAGGAGACTGCCTTCTCTGGCCCCCACAGTTGGCTATATTCTATATCTGAGCCCCCTCCCCCTTCAGGTGAAAGCAGTGAGGTGTAGTGATACTAGCCCAACACCCCCTACAGGGAACCTTTTGCTGATAGCACACGGATCTACTTTCTTTTGATCTATTGATCTCATCAGCCTCCATGTCTCCGGCCATTGTAACACCCGTCTGAAAGTTCCTGCTATCAGTTTAAGATAGAGGGAAGTGCATCCATCACACCTATTGAGACAAAAGGGTCTAAACATATGGCCCCTTTGTCTTCCCCCCATACCCCAGCAGGCATATGGCATTCCTGCAGGAGGGGGGCTTTGAATAGAGTGAAGTGAATACTATGTATCTTGGCCTTCTCACTACTGGGATTAAATATATATATATATATATATATATATATATATATATAGGGGCATCATATGCATCAGATTGGGGCATATCCGGAGACCCACAGATACATATATAGAAGGCCCATATATAGATATACATGTATATGCATGCCTAATTAAGGGGGCATGTATGCATATACATATACACCCATACATACCAGCACTTCCTTCTACAACCACTAATAGCAAAAAGCTTTTCAAGGCAAATCAGGAAGGTTAAAATACATTTTCAGTGGTAAAACAACTACACCCACAATTGATTTCTGGTTGAACTGGCTGATATGGTTAAACGGGAGAGGCTTAAAGGGGTGTTCCGGTAAAGTAATTTTTGAAAAACTCCATCAAGGTTGCAAGCTGTGACCCCTCCAGAACCCATACCTATACATATAACCAGAGCTTCAGTTTACATTGCAATCCATTTGTCTAGCTCCTGTATGAGCCTGTAGTACACTGACAGTATCATGGCTCCTGAGTCCTGATCTTCCTTCACAAAACTACAATCCGTACAATGCCTAGCTTTCCTGCTGTGAGTGTTGATGTTTACAGATTGGCTGTCTGATATAAAGTCCACTCAAGCCCCCTCTACTCAGTAATCACCAGCACACTAACATTCCCTTTGTCTCGCAAGACATTTAGCTAGAGAATTGATAGCAACACACTGAGCATGCTCGACCTAACAAAGGCTCAGAAGTACAGGTCGATGCCATGGTAATTTATAAGGAAATACAGTGGGTAGCAGAGGAAGAAAACTACTTTTATAACTACTGAACGGTAAATATGTGAAATTTACATTATATTAGGTAACTGCTGATGAATTAGTCTAAAACATAAGTTTATTTATGGTAACCGGGGTACCCCTTTAAAGTAAATGTCACCAAAATTTTTACCAGTTAAAATCAGATTGCGACACATCTCTTCTTCTTCTTCTTCTTCTTCTTCACATCTTTTCTTCTGTTTTTATTTTCTGATTGTAGCTTTTTATTTTATTTCTTGAACATTATTACAGGGGTGGCCATGTTGCCTGAGCTGTTCTTAACAGCATTTACAAAGCATTACAAAAAAATGTTTTACGGCAGCCCCATGGAGACACAATGAACAGGACTGGACCCTATTGACTTTCCTAGACATGCACTGTGACCCGTGCAGAGGTCATTTTACAAGGAAAGAAAAGATAAGATTTGATAAGATCACCTATTGTGAATGGTGGATCCCATCTTATCTATAAACAGAAGTGATATCCCCTTATCAGTATTAGAATAATACAGTATAGCTGCGGTAAAGTGATCTGTAACAGACCAAGAAGTAGTGCCAATTATTAGACATAGTGGCCAGTGCAGGAAAACTACAGGATTTTAGGTTTTAGTTTCAAAGTGACATGGAAACTTAAAAATCATTAAAAAATATGTTAAACATTAAAAATATTAAAAATATTTAAACAGAAGGTTATTTTCTGATGACACATTCCCTTTAACCACTCCCTGTTCATGCTGCCTAAAGGGCATTTCTCAGCAGATTTGCACCTATTAAACTAGCTGACCTGTTATATGTGTGCTTGGCAGCTGAAGACATCTGTGTTGGTCTCATGTTCATGGAACAAATACTTATAATTACACTGCACTGTTGCTGTAAATGAGACAATGTGCAGTGTAATCTTGAAGATGAACTCATACAAGCGCTGCCTCCTCTTCAAACAGCTGATTTGAAGTCAGATCCCCACTGATCAGATATTGATGACCTACCTTGAAGATATTACTGGTTGCACAATCCCTTTAAGTCACTCAAACCACAAAGTCCACAAAATATAAAGGTGGATTTAAAACCTGGGGCTTATATTGTATATAAAAGATATATACATAGATATATTGATGGATATAATGATACTTGGCTCTACTTTACAAGGTATTTGTGTTTAGGTGTTAGAATCAAATGCAAAAGAGTCCCAGTAAGAGGACTGAAATGTTGTGATGGTGAATAAAGTGGTGATGGATAAAAACACTTAAATGTACCTGAGTTTTCAGGTACAACAGGTCTTGTGTCTGGGCTTACTTAAAGGGTTATTCTCATTTTAGACAATGGGGGCATATCGCTAGGATATGCCCCCATTGTCTTATAGGTGCGGGTCCCACCGCTGGGACCCGCACCTATTTCCAGAACGGAGCCCTCGAAGTGAATGAGGGCGCACTGCGCATGCGCAGCCGCCCTCCATTCATTTCTATGGGGCCGCCGAAAATAGCCGAGCGCTGGCTCGGCTACTTCCGTCGGCTCCATAGAAATGAATGGGAGCGCACCGCGCATGCACGGCCCGGCTCCCATTCATTTCTATGAGCGACGCGGGGAGCTGCGCCTGGTGGTGGCCGGACCCCCGGAAACCTGGGGTCCTCCAGGCGCAGCGCTCCCCGCTCCGTTCTGGATATAGGTGCGGGTCCCAGCGGTGGGACCCGCACCTATAAGACAATGGGGGCATATCCTAGCGATATGCCCCCATTGTCTAAGATGAGAATACCCCTTTAATGTTTTTTATGCCATATTATATTCTGTTTCAGCTGCATAGTTAGATGCATTTCACTCAGAAGCAGGGGGTGTATCCCTTCTGCCAGCACTGTATTGCTGTGACGTCCTTTCCCTTACTTCCCACTATGTTCAGCTCTGATGATGTTCAGAAGCTGTGTAGAAGCAGTTATTTTATCAGACTCAGGATCTCAGCTGGCTCTGATATGCCCCCACTTCCTTTTAGTTGTCTTCAGTTTCTCTGTTACCAGGGACAGATCCTGCCTCACAGCAGGTAGTGGACTGCAAATTAGGTGGATCAGAGACCAAGTGGCCATGGCTTTACAGCTTTTACAGGCATTAACCTGGCTGACATTAGCGATGTGCTAATGTCAGCTAAACATAACTATCTTCGTTCCATCTCACTACGTGCCCCCGTTATAGAGAAAATAGAACTTTTATTAGATCAAATGAACCTCTAGGAGCAGGGGGCATTGTCTGGGTGAAATCTTCAGCTGTTTAGTATGTGGCGTACCCGAACTAAGGGCGAGGCAGGATGGCGTTGATACTACCTGTCCCTGTCAATCAGGTCTAGCAGGGCGTAGCCAGAGGTTGGAGAACAGAGCATCTATGAGCAGGGACAAGTCCCCTCCTGCTCCTAGAGGCTCATTTGCATCTAAAAGGTTTTTTTTTTTTGCTCAATAACGCCGGCACGTAGTAAGACAGGACTAAGATAGTTACATTCAGCTGACATTAGCACTTTGTTATTGTCAGCCAGGTTAATGGTCATGTTTCTGCTGACAGAAGCCCTTTAAATGAAATAAAATTGTGTGAAAGTATAGAGACTCTTTAATGCATACTTGGAAGTGCTGCAGAACTGTTTGAAGTAAATTACCCGGAGTCTGCTGGCACACTATCTTCTTCCAATAAACATATTTTGCCTTGGGAACAGTTTGATAAGAATTTAGCTATAATCAGGGGCGGATTGGCCATAGACCTTACAGGGAAATTTTCTGGTGGGCCGATGCCCAGGGGGCCACCTGAGCCCTCCTCAAGGCAAGCCAGTGGAAGTTTTTGAGGATGTATTTTGTGGTGCTGGCAGTATTTTGTGATGGACTGTGGTATTTGGCTCTGTTAGGTGGTATAATGTGCTGCAATATGGTATTACTGGCTGTGCCTACGGGGCCACTTTTAGTATTTTTTCCAGGGCCACTTTAAGTTCCCAGTCTGCCCTTGGCTATAATGAATGCTTATGAACAGTAAGGAATTCAGAAATAAGGGCTACACATGAGCCGACAGAACAGCAACATCACGGAACTAAGTGTAAAACAGAAAAAGAAATTCTTCAAATAAACTAAAACTTAACCCTGTAGAACAAAAACTGCTAAACATTATTTAATAAAGACCAATTGAAAAAAAATAATCTTCAGCCTAAAATGAGTAAAATGCAATCATAAATATTGCCCCTGAAAGTGTTCATAGACTTTAATTTACGATGGAAACAGAAAATTAGTCCCATGTGACATATTAGTCCCATATTCACAGTCAAATATTAGTTCAAAAGCAGTTCAGTAATCACTGTAAGTCTTGTACTAAAGCCCTCCTGCCTCCCTCATATACATGCATGCTCAGCCAAGAGTGCTTGCATTTACAGTAGGGAGAGGAAAACAAGGTGTTGGACAGCATCTTGGAAGCAAAGGACTGGGTATACTAAATTTCAGCATGGCTAGAACATCTTTCCCCTGACATTTGATGTCAGAAACAGTTGGTAAACCCCCATATACAGTACACTAGATACATAGTTAGTCATTAGTCAACTGGTCCTGCTGAAATCGAGACCAGAATCACATTTTCACTAAAGGAATTGGAGCTCTAGCTCCAGACCCACTCTTGTGCTGGGGGTGGGGGACCTCGGCTTGGCGCTACTTCTACTGATCTCCTAATACCTTCACTAGCTCTATATAAATATCTCACCCCTAACCTGGTTTTTAAAGGTTATATCATTGACTGTATTGCTGCTTCTTGCACTGCGATCCTGACTAGATTTAGATTAACCTAAATTATTAGCTTTAAGACACAACCTGGTTCACATCCCTAGATATTATATAGTCTGAGACAGACCAGATTGAAACAGTCCCCTTCAGCCAGCTATGATCTCAGCCAGCATGGAGGTTTAGAGAAATGGGCAACATGGACTTCTTTGCTGGATATCAATCAGAGAGCATACTTGCTCTCTAATTTTCGCATATGGGTGTTTCAGGTGCTGGATTTATGTTACAAGTTTGGTTCTAGTGCTGGATGTATGTAATGAGCTTGGTTGTTACTATATGTATTTTATGAGCTTGGCTCTTGTTTTGTTTTTATGTACTAAGCTTGGTTTTAGGTGCCATATTTGTGTTACTAGCATGGTTCTGCTTTTGTATACATGTACTAAGTTTAGGTCTGGGTCTGTAGTTATATAATAAGCTGTATTATGTTATTAGCAGGATTCAGGTGCTGTATTTGTGCTATGAGCTTGCTTCTGGGTCTGTATTTATTTAATACGCATGGTTCTGGTACTGTATGTTATTAGTATGGTTCTGGTGCTCTATTTATGCTATGAGCTTGGTTCTGATGCTGTATGTATATTATGAGCTTAGTTCTGGTTCTAGATTTAGGCATTCGGGCACTGAGGTTGATTCTAGTGATGTAGTTATGTACCGAGATTGCTCATGGTGTTGTAAGATTGGTTCTGGTGCTGTATTCATGTCATATGCTTGGTCCTGGTGCTGTATTCGTGTTATGACCTTGGTCCTGGTGCTGTATTTATGTTATAAGCTTGTGCTGGTGCTGTATTAATGTTATGAGCTTGGTTCTGGTGCTGTATTTATGTTACAAGCTTGATTTTGGTGCTGTATTTAAGCAGAGAACTTGGTTCTGGTGCTGTATTTATGTTATGAGTTTGACTCTGGTGCTGTATTAATGTTATGAGCTTGGTTCTGGTGCTGTATTAATGTTATGAGCTTGGTTCTGGTGCTGTATTAATGTTATGAGCTTGGTTCTGGTGCTGTATTAATGTTATGAGCTTGGTTCTGGTGCTGTATTTATGTTATGAGCTTGGTTCTGGTGCTGTATTTATGTTATGAGCTTGGTTCTGGTGCTGTATTTATGTTATGAGCTTGGTTCTCGAGCTGGGTTGATCGTGCTGACAGAGGCTCTTTAACAACATATCAGGTGGTCAGACATGGTATTGCAAGGATAGACATTAATCGTTTTAAAGAGACAGACACTGACAATTACAATACATTTATAGTTTTTATTGTGGTTGCAGTTTCATAATACATTGTTGAAAAAATATCCTAAGCAGCTGAAATGTTTTCAATAGCTTTGAAGACAATCATAGCCAATTTGGTGTAGGGATATTTACCCTTGAACATAACTGAGTGCATTTGCATCTTGTAAGTAAACATTTGAATTATTAAAAGCATACAATGTTTAAGCAAAGCAGTGGTTTTTATCTTTAGAACAACGAAACAGTATGATTTTTTTTTTAAGTCAAATATGATGATAATACTAATAAATGCCAGATTTAGGCAAGCGTGATGACGTCCATATTGTAGGCACAGTGCCTGGGCCCCCCATAATTTTGCTGAACTAGAATCTATATCATGGTAGAACCATATAATAGTTAAAGTCTGGCTTGACACAGACTGAGAGGAGTGGGGGGTGGGGTGTTCCAAAAGTGAAAAAGTTTTCTAAAATATGACTATATTAGTGCCACTTAAAAGCACCAGAATATGGCCAAAAATTACACTTGGCATATTTAACTCACACTGTCTAAAAATGTCTAAAGATCTATCTCGTACGGATGACAAATATAGTAACTATATACATATAAAATGAAACCTGCCTGTCAGAAACTTTGGAACGGATTAATAAGCAAATGGAAAAAAATTATATACTGTATAATATATATATTTAAATGAGTGTGGTGATCCCAGTGGCAGGATTCTCAAATTGTGCCGATTTTCTAATTTCTAAAAATATTTTTAAAAATTCTGTTTTTATAAATTAATTACAATTTTTTTCTTTTTTTTCCTCCCAAATCTCAACTAATCTGTACTCTTTATACTCTTTTTTCCAAGATGTTGTTGGCTGGCTTATATTTTTTTAAATTTTTCTTCTACAGACTACTGAAATAAAAAAAAAAAATCTAAAACTAACGTGAATTAAGAAAAACTGTGATATTGGCTAGTATGTCAAAAATTCTAGATATAGTCTAGCACATATAAAAGCGTTCTGCATTTAATAGTGTTGTTAGATTTAAAGCTACCTGTGTATATAATGTGTATTAAAAAACAAAACAAAAAAACACAAGTTGAACAATTATAACACTATAAGGTCAACCATAAAAGTACCACTGCTGGCTAATAGGAGCCAGAAATTTGGCATTACCTGTAACAGAATGAAAAGATTGATTTTTTTTTTCTTTTTTTCTTTAAGTAGTTAGCAACAGAAGAAAAAATATAATAAAAATAAAAAACAGTATTTTTTCCTTTAATGGACGCTGGTCTTAATATAAAGAAAAAAAAAGTAAACCGTGTTATACTGTAAAGTGCAGCGCGATTCTGCTGGTGCATAATCTCATGGAAAACTGCCCTTTTGCTGTCACTAAAATTTACGTAACTATAATTGTATCAGTAGAAATCGGTTTGTTTCACAGCTGAGATTATCGAAGATCTTGTGCAAAGGCAGTGCTGTACTTATGGAGGATTCACTGTGTTTAGGTGGGTATTAAATACAGTGCTAATATACATGGGTTGATTCAGCGTAATGAGAAACACATTTTTTCTGTAAAGTAAACATAAATATAAAATTGACAATTTTAGCACTTTGTAACAGAGATGGTCCGGCGGCTTGGAAAGTGCTTTTATGGCTCCTTTTCGAATCTTAATCCTGCTGAAGAAAAGGGAGGCATTAAAAAAAAAGGGCTGACTTGAGGAAAAAAGTTGTTTTGGCAAATATGATATGATATAAAATAGCAGTTTAAAGTGAATCCACATCCCTTAGTATACAGTATATCTTTATAGTAGCCAGAGATCTGTTTTTCTATTACAGAGCTATGAATTCCTTGAATAGCTATGGCTCAGGCTGGTTCTCAATGAAGAGATGCAGCTGGTGTATAGAGCCTTATTTTTGGGCAATGCACCATGGGAAAATGTATGGAAATGAGCTCATGTCAGCCAAACTAGAAACTCCTCCAAGAGGAAAAGCAACCCATCTGTTTCAGGGTTTCTGCCTCTTGTCAGCACAGAGCCGGGTACTAGTTGACTGAAGGAGATACCTTAGATGTACTATGGTTCTAAAGAAACCAAGGCTTTTACAGCTCATAGATTGTAAGCTCTCGCGAGCAGGGCCCTCTTTCCTCTTGTTTTAATTGTTGACCTGTTTGCTGCTATGTTAGTTATGACTCTGTTTGTACTTGAACCCCGTGATTGTAAAGCGCTGCAGAATATGTTGCCGCTATATAAATGAAGATTATTATTATTATTTTACAGCTGTAGTTTCTATTGAGCCCTGCAGGTGTCATGGCTCCATAAGAACATACAGAATCTGCAATGCATTGCAATAGTACTTCATTGGAATGCATTGGAAAAGAAATCTAATAATTGCTTGTTACAGCCACCTAGGGCGACTTAAAAAAATAAAAAATATATATATATATATTAAAAAAATAAATAAATAAAAAATAACCCTCCTTTCCCTATAATTAAAATAAAAATAAACATCATAGGCATCACAGCATGCCAAAACAACTGAACTAGCCATAATTTTTTCGGTGTATCACCTCCCAAAAATCTTGAATAAAAAGTGATAAGTAAAAAGTCATGGCAATTAAATAAAAACCTTTTTTTTTCAGTGTTAGAACAAGACAACCTATATTAATGGGGTATCATTGTAATAATTTTGACCCAGCGAATTAAGGTAACAGGTCTGTTTTTCTGCATAAAGAATGTCTTAAAAACAAAACACATAAAACAATGGCAGAATTTTTTCAAATTCCACCCCTTTTGGAATTTTTTTCCAGTTTCCCACCACATGTTATTCAATATTAAATGGTGCCATTAGAAAGTACAACTTGCCCCGCAAAAAACAAGCCCTCATACGGCTGTGTGCACAGAACAATAAAAAGAGTGATAGCTCTGATATGGTAAAAACAGAAAATCACAGGCTGCTGAAGGGGGTTAAAGTTCTTGTTCTGGGTTAGAAAAACATTACAGGGAAAGTGCCTGTTCATAGGTTGTGTGTGATATTGCAGCTCAATATTAGTGAAGTGGACTAAGCTACAATACCACAGTTAACCCATGGACAGGTGTGGTACTGTTTTAGGTCCACTTCTGTTTTTATCATGTAGGGTTCCAAATTGATCACATTTCTGGCTACCTGCAGCCACCACTAGAGGGAGCTTTTGTATACTCTTCATGTTTATACTGTTTACATAATGTTTACCGATTACACTGAATTAGCTCCTAAACTCCTCCTAATGGTTGTTGCAGACTGCCAGAAACTCCCTGTCTGTTTAGGGGATTCTGGCTTTGTATCAGAAAAGCAGAGCTCTATCCTACTATAACATATACTATTACATTAATAAACACAGAATTACATAGTGCTGAAAACTCATCACATTGTAGGCAGACTGCAAAAGAAGAGGAAACGTCTCTTACCATTAGTGTCAGACTTTTTCCCTCCAGTTGTCATCTGTTAATAAATATAGAGCCAGTAAAAAAACTTTTTTTTTACAAATTCCCTATGTTCAATGATCATGACTATTACATCATGCATTCAGACTATACATCACATCAGTCCGTCCCCTTAATGAGTCTCACAATCTAATTTCCCTATTTCATATGCTAGGGCATTTTAATAGAAATCCAAGGAAAGGTGAATTCCTGTATTCCAGGACCAGAATAGGCTATCAATGTCAGATTTGGCAGGGGTCTAACACCCTGCGAAACATCTGGATGTGATAATGTGGGTGTGTATGTATCATTTTGTTTTTACATCCAATGTTTTGTACTGACTTATTTCATAATGCATCTGTATACTGTTCTCAGCTCCCTTTGTGTATCACGGACCTCTAATCCCCTGCATAGATGTAGGGGGAGAATTATTAATCAAAATGCACCAGAATTCGGGTGAAATTCTTTCCACCGTTTATTAAGTGTTTGGACACTTTCAGACACTTTTTGCAACTAGTCCAATGAGGGACTTGCTTAAAGGCATGGCTGTGGACAAAGTCTGTAGCTTAAATGTTCCAAAATGTTGGGGCAATTTTTGAGTGAGCTAAGCCAACAACGAAGTGTAATCTTAGACCAAACAGTCTATTAGTGCACCAGCTTTCTCACCCAGCATCAGCCACTGTGATAAACCTGGAACACTTTAAAGGGGGTTTGTCCCCTCATTTTCACCAATTTAACTAACAACACTGCCCCACAGAAGATCGCATACACATGCCAGACATACTTGTGTGCAATGTGTGTTTGTATTTCATGTCCCGGAAAAGCACCTTTATTCTGCTGGAAAACAGCTCCCAAGTGTCCAGCTCTGCTGCTGCAAGTGCCCAAAGCAAACCCGACTCTAGAGGGGAGGGCTGTTTTATCTGCTCATATCTTGGGATTGGTAGCAGATAGAAAATGGTTCTGACCTTCTTTGAAAGCTGGTATTCCAAGCTTTCAAATGTTACCAAAATCACAGCATTATGTCCAGTATATCAGAAGATATGGCTGTTAGAAATCAAGTCGGGAGAGAAAGCTGTTTTTACTTTCACTTTCAGCCGGGCACTTGGGAGCTGTTTTCCAGCAGAATAAAAGTGCTTTTTCTGAACATGTAATACAGACACAGAGTACAGACAGGTATGTTTGGAATGTGTTTTCAGTCTTCTGTGGGGCACTGCTGTTAGTTATTTAGATGAAAATGAGGTGACAGCCTCCCTTTAAGGCTGTCTGAGTTTACTTTTAGACAGTATTTATAAATACGGGCGATAGAGATAAATGCTAAAATTTTGGCTGCCCACAGCCACCACTAGAGGTTTTACTTTTACTGATCAGTTTACTTTTATAGAGAAAAATCGGCAGGATTCTACCTCTACCAGGGTTTCCTGGTTCCAGAAAAGGCCCAAAGACTACTCTGCCGCAGAAGGACACCAGAGCTATAAATGGCACATGATTGTTGGAGGCGTTTGTATTAGGACCAAGAAGCTGAAAGTTACACCTGGGGTGTCTAACGAATTGCAGTAGGATGTTCACCCCATTGCCAGAGCTATATTATGACAACCCGACTTTTGGACCCCCCCAATCCCTTTAGACCTATGTAGGATACAGCCTGATGATCTCCATAGAGAGGAGTAATCAGAAACAAAGTTAAGAAGATCTATGATATCTTCTAGTGATATGACCGATCTAGTTTTCAGCTTTATACAAGCTTAAGACATCAGGTAGCCATTATATTTGTCTAGGTTCAGCTAAACTTGCAAGGCAGATACATCGCAACTCCTGTATATCAACTATATTGCTTATCCGGGTACAGATGTACCGTACCTGCAAAGAACATATCCAGCAGTGGTCTACTTTGCAATGAGGTGGAAGATGCAAAAGTGGGGAAACCCTTTAAATTGTCTTTGCACCCAATCATGGAGGATACAGGAGTAACCAGCAATATACTTAACTACAACTTAAACTGGAAAACCCCTTTAAGACTACTAAAGTTCTGCTCTCACCTTGGTTGGTGACCCAGGTTTCTCTGTTTGCTGCTTTTCCCAGATATTACGTTTGCCGGATACATCTCCAGGTCTCAAATCCTGCACATAAAAAATATAAAAGTTATTATCTATAAAATGAAAACATTTTGTGCAAAGACTATAACTACATATGCATAAAGTCTAGAGAAAATGGAGGACCTTTAAAGGAGTTGTCTCATGCCTGTATTTAAATAGAAGCTGGCTCAACAGTCAGCTAATCGCTATCTGTTTGGCTTCTCTAACCTGTGGCAGTCAGATAATTGCCCTATAACATTTGCCTTGCAATTTGGTGTAAGTAATAGTAAATCAAGAGGCCATCCCTTCCCACTAAACCCTGTTCACTTTCTGAAACACCCCAACCTTTATAAAAAAGTAACATATTTTAGCTCCAACGTACGTTAAGATTTGTGACTTTTTTATGCCACAAAACTTGTGCAAATGGCTTAATAAATTCTCCACACTGTTTTTTTTGGGGTATCTGTCTACATTCTAATGACTGTAAGGACTGCTGGACCTGTTTCATTGCTTGCAGTTAGCACATGTGTGGACTGTCCTTTATTTTATTCCCCATGGAACCAGAAAGAACTGATATCTGTTCATGTCCATCAGAATTCATCGACTTCAAAGTTGCAACCGAACCTGAGTTCGGGAAATGTTTTTTTACAGTATAAATCAATTTATGAAGTTATTACGCGAAGACTCGCGATAGTTTGCGAAGTAATAACTTTGGCTCATCTGAGCCAATACATTCTAATACTGTACTGAGCACTCGCTCCCTACAGTATTGAAACAAAGTTTTATGTGAATCAACTTCAGATGTTTCATATGAAGTCGATTCACTCATCCCTAGTTATAAATGTAAACCAAAAGATGCCTCTATGACGGATCTATGGCTATATTAGGCTGATCATACTGGGACCACAACTGGGACTAATGAAATGACCTAATTGATTAAAGGTTCTTTGGTAGTAACTGGCTACAGTTTGGTGTAAAGCTGGTCACAAACTAAATGCTTCTCCTACACACTTGGGTCAGTTGAATGTGCACATTTATGTCTATGGCAGCAGGAACAAGCTGACGCCAAACCAATATTGGAGGAAAGCATTAGGCACTGGCAAAGAAGAAAGACTGTTTATTGTTCCTTTAAGAATGGATATATTTTTACGGGCCATGTTTGGAAACATTAATAATAATGAATTACTAATTTATGTGCATTATTACCTTATCAGCACAGTGAAAAGATCCAATAAGGAAAGAAGGAGGAAGAAGAATAAGGCATCAGAGAGGAGATCTCTTCGAGTGGGGGCAGATGGATAGACGAGTAAGGAAAGAAAATCAGCTGATCAAGAGTAAGAAAAAGATGGTGTCAAAAAGGTAAACATGAAATAGCTGCATTATGAAGATCTACAAAAGGAGACAGCTGCGCTTATAAAAGGTTGTCAAAATACATTAATTTTTGAAAAATCTGATTAATAGAGCAGAAGGGAAAAAAACGTGGGTGTCGGGCTGGGAGAAATCTATTTTTACTTTGGGGAACTATTACAATGTGGGAGACAGTGGCCATGTAGGGGTACTTTACTGTGGTGGGCCTTCCTTATGGTGTTGGTATTTTGGTGTTGACATTTTTACTGTGTTGGGGTTTACTTTCAGGGTATTATTACTGTGTGACATTTTGGGGCTTACTTAGGGTACAGTATTACTATGTGAGGCACTAACAAGGCAATTTTACTATGTAGTGGCTTACTACATAATAACATTGGGGGACACCATTACTACATATGGGCATGATCACTGTGTTGAGGGCATTAAAGGTACACATTTACTACGTTGTGGGAACTAAGTGAGCACTTTTGACAAGTACTATGCACATTTACTAAGTGGGGGCCAATATTAATGTGTAGGGTTTTAATGAGGCACTATTACTATATAGGAACAATAAAGGAGCATTATTTCTCTGAAGGGGGCAAGTCAGGTACATTAGTGTGTGGTAAACTATTAGCGCTCGGACCACCATCTGTTTGGTACCAGTTTTGGGTAACTATAGTTATGAAATCATTCTTTCTGAAGTACAATATCTGAGAGCCTTTACTACACAGCAGGTACAGTATGATGTGGCACCTGGGATAGCAGCAGTTACAGTAATGGGGGAGGTGGAAGATGTTCGTTTTAGAGCGACAGGAGGGTGGCCAGTTTTTTTTTCAGATTTTTCCCACTGTTGGGGCACTGAGTCTTAAAAGGGACATATATGCAGTCTAATGGAATTATTTTTTTACTACAGAAAACTCTCCAAGTTGTTGGAAATATCGATTATGGGCAGTGCAGCAGGCATATCTAATGGTGTACTCATAAGTGCTGTGATGTAGCCAGAACATTTACATTTTTACCCGGAATTAAAAACATTTTTATGCTGAAATTCATAGTAAGAATGCACACAGATTACCCAGGCTTTAAAAAAAAAATCTGCAGGCAGAAGAGTAAATCAAAATAACCAAATTGAAGAATCCTTAAGAATCCTTGTATTTAAAAAAGATAGTAACAAATTTCAGGATCACCACCTGTCAAAGCCATTCTGATTTACTTTTTTTATTTCCTTCTGGTAGCCCAGAATGTTTGGTAATCTGGAAACAATTTTTGTTCTGTGGTGATAGATTAATTTTTTTTTAATTAAAAAACACTAAAATGCTTTAATATGTATTTCAGCTGCCACGATTAGTGATGAACGTGGCATCTGAGGGGTTCCATGATGGGGGGTGCAATCGCCTTCACTGTCATTGCACTCGCTAAATTCAAAGAAATGCACTTTGTGATGAAGTAATTCGTCACAAAGCAAATTTTTTTGTAAAATTTGGCAAAGCAGAGAACTTCGCTCATCTCTATCTAGGATTTTCATCGAAATTGTAATCTTAAAAAGGGCTGTATACATAAAAAATACACGGTTGCTTTCTAGGTCTCTAACTCAAGGTCACGCTAAGCATTAGCACTTACTGAAGGCTTTGAGGAAGGTGTTTTGTTGGTCTCTGGAGTTTTTGTAAGCCATTCATTAATACGGCTTGAGACACCCACTTTTATTCCTACTGTTTCCTGAAGAAATAGAAGACCAAACAAAATTTTAGTAACAGAAACTTTAAGGTAAAATTTTCAAAAAAAACATCAGAAGTCAAACATAAAAAGCATTGCATTCTTTGGTGGTGGCAATGACTTTTGATCATAAAGTGGATGACAAGGAGAAGGAACAATGGACTCTTGATCAAGTCTTTCAAGACTTTGAACATGATATAAGTTTATGTTATTGTGGTATGTTATGACACAGCCGGGCATCAGACATTATGAGAACATATGAGAACACCCAGGGAAGATACTTGGAAGAGTAAATGGAGGAAGCAGGCAGCCAGCTATTGACTAGCATGAAGACCCAAACTGCACTATCCATGTGACACCAGGAATAAAATGAGTCATGTAATTGCTCCGACAATTGCATTAAAGTGATTGTCCAAATGGACAGCTGTCAATTACTTTGTAGACAAGAACCTACTGGTTTTTACAAATGTGCTCCAGTGCAAGGGCAATTTTTTTTTATGCTCCCAACTCTGGCCAATCGTGGTAGGTTGCAAATGGAGTGGTCTGTCTCTATGCAATGGCATATTATGGAAGAGACAACTCCTATAAATTAGCAAGCTGATTGAATGTGAAGGTAGGACTATGCCCAAGAATTTTGTGATTATCAAAGAACACCGCCCCAGCAGTGTTCTCATCAGCGTGCAAATATATCTTGTATGTGTCTGTAAGAGGCTTGAATGAAAATCCAACCACCTTTACAGATAGTACTATATCCTTTAAGTTTGGCACTGTAACCATAGATTACCATTGTAACCCTGTTGTGGTGTTTACTCGATTCCTGCCTGAATAATGATGCCTGTATATATATATATATATATATATATATATATATATGTTATATTATGATTGATATGCCTGTCGTGCATAAATGCATTGCGCTGTAATTGTGTATGGTTTTGCTGCCACCTAGTGACAAATTGTATTATTTCCAGGCAAGCCTCTGCAGAAGACACAGGAGTGCCTGAGACTGGTGGAGGAAGAAGCTGCAGATTCCGGTGTGTAGCTAGCTACCAGTTGAGGTAACACTAGCCATAAAGGTGCACCATCTCTGGACCTAAATAGAACAAATACATAGCTATGTACCACAGAGGAGCTGAGGAGTAGTTCCCTAGACTGTGCATCCTGAGAGCAGACAAGTCCTGTATAATAGTCAAGCCTGTGACAAATACCAGTCAACCTGCCGCCTGTAGGAAAACTTGTGTAAGGCCACTTTCACACTAGCAGCAGCACGGATCATTTTGGAGCATTACTGAAGAGAACTGAAAGGAATGCATTTTGGAGCATTCCGTTCTCTTCAGTTCAGTTTTGTCCCCATTGACAATAAATGGGGACAAAACTGAAGTGTTTTATTCTGGTATTGAGCCCCTATAGACGGAGCTCAATACCGGAATTTGTAAACACCAGTGTGAAAGTAGCCTAAGAGACTGTGTGCAATACTGTGTGTTTGGCAGAGAGCAATGGCGATGCCCTTATTGTACCAAACATCTAATTTGCATATTAGGATCAACAAAAGAAAAACAGCATTTTAATCTGGTGAACTACAGTTAAGTGACTGTAAGGGCAAACAAGAATAGGCAATTTTCTATTATGGTTGCAGCCATGTGCGGTCCGCAAACTGCGAAACTCACACAAAACACTACGGCCGTCTGATGGGCCCTAAGGCTATGTTTGCTTGGTGCCTAAGGGCCAAAAAGATTTTGGGGGACATTTATCAAAACGGGTGTAAAGGAAAACTGGCTTAGTTGTAACTGGCTTAGCAACCAATCAGATTCATTTCCTAAAGGAGCTGTGAAAAATTAAAGATGGAATCTGATTGCTACGACAGTTTTGCTTTACATCAGTTTTGATTAATATTCCCCATTTGTCTGTAGGGTCTGACCCCCAACCTCTTACATGTCCATTGTGTCATACAACAGTATCTGGTATCTGTTGGCTTAAGGCACCTTTACTAGTGTTGAGCGAGCATGCCTACGCTCGGGTCCGCTTGGTGTTCGGCCGAACACCAAGTGTACTCGAGCGCAATGCTCAAGTCTCTTCCCCGCATGTTTGTTCGCTGCTACGCAGCGAATAAACATGCGGGGGGAGTACTGGCATTCACTGTAATGTTGATTTGTATGCTACGCATTGTATGCTAACGCGTACGAATTTGTATGCTAATGCTACGCATTGTACGCTAATGCGTACAAATTCAGTTAATTAGCATACTTTTACAATTGAAAGGAGTAAAAGAGGAGAAGTCGCGATTCTGACCTTTTTCTATTAACCAGACACTCTCCTCTCTTCCGAGCGGGGGGTGCCTGGTTTAGTCCCATTGACTAACATTATGCTTGGGTGCTCGGCCAAGCACTCGAGCACCCCCTAGTGCTTGGCCAGAGCACCCGAGCATACGAGCACAGAGGTGCTTGCTCAACACTAACCTTTACATTGTCACTCCTTCTGGACAATCAGCCTGCTCCATCAAACAGTGTCTTTCGTTTTTTAATAGCATGTTGCCCAAGCTCGTCCCTACAGTCCAGAGATTGTACTCCAGCCTATCCATGGCATCCTGTGCATTAGACTTATAAAGTGAATTTTACTTTATCTTTTTGATCAGTACAACAAGTAGAAAACAAATCAGCTGTCATTTACCACTCTCTCTGCTGTCCCTAATGAAAGAGACTGACACTTTTATCTGCTGTGATTTGCATCATGGTGTTGACAGGGGAGGCGAGTCTGTACCTTGTAAGTAATGAGTTCAACTGTGGGCCCACCAGGGCACCTTTCTGAACTGGCCATAGAGCCTACAGGTAAACAGCCAGTGAGCTGATGTCCAGGTACGTAATGATCTGACGATGCTCCCCTTCTGACTCCTAAATTCAACTGTATTCCCGTCCTGAGGCAATTGGAGTAGGAGGACAGAATGTGGCAGCTGGCACTGACCACTACAGAGGGGTAGTTTTAGGGGAGGCATTTTGTACTGCTTAGGCAGTATTTTGTGATGCACTCTGGCAGGAGCGGACTGGGAACTTAAAGTGGCCCCATGTTGTAGGCGAGTACAGAATGGCAGAAGACAGGGCAAAGCAAGTAGGCAGGGCCAACACAAGCCACAAGTAGGAAGGGACAACAAAAGGAGGCGGAGCCAGAAATACTGTAGTAAACCACAGAACACCCCAGAAGAACCAAATGCCACAGTGCAGCATAAAAAACTGCCCTATCACCATACTGAGGACAGTGATGCAGTTGAATTCAGTAGGGACTAAGTACCTGATGATCCTAGCATTAATTCATTCTTCAGATCATTATGCACCTCTTCACAGCAGCCATAAAGAGGGCTCCTGGGAATTTTACCTGTAAGGTTTATGGCCAGTCCGTGCCTGTTCTGTTGGATTTGGCTCTGCTCTGGTGGTATAATGTGCTGCAGTACGGTATTTCTGGCCCTGCCTACTTGTGCTGGCCCTGCTTTCTATCAATTTCAACCAGACTATAAAATGGGGCTACTTTTTGTTTTTTTCCAGGGCCACTTTAATTTCCCAGTCCATCCCTGGGTTTGTCTGTGAATCAACATAAAGTAATATAAATTGGTACAATGTATTTGCTGCAAATAAGATGAGCTACATTTACCTTATTAGGTGACACTACTCCACTGGGTGATGAGAAAACGTTTCCTTTCTCCCACATGCTCTTTATGTTCCGCACACCCTCAGTTACCAATGGAAGGTCGGCTGGGGCAGGTTTGGCTAGTTTAATGCCTTTGTTGGTCTGCAAAATATAAAACATGTCATAAAACACAATTAAGTCTGAAGTGTCACATAACTGGTCAGATCAAATGAAGAATCAAGTCCATAGTCAACTTACTGTTGACCCAGATGAAGTCAAGGGAGGGGGAGTTTAGTAAGACTGACACTTCATGCGCCAGTCTTAAGGCGTGCTGGAGCAGTAAGGGCCCCATAGCAAGGATCAAAATCACTTTTTAGCTACTTTTGAAAAAGGGTGATAAGTGTGAATTTTAGTGCCAATATTGTGTGTGCCATAATATGTGGCATTTGTTTGCTATACATTTGATGTAAAGGATTTCATAAATTGGAATGGTTACATTTATAATTTTCTAAATGGCTATGTGGAGGCCCAGGTCTTGTTAGGAATAGCGGCCTGTGCATTGTGTGTGATGTGTTGGTCACAAAATAATGACAAAAACAAATCCGGGACCGCAAAGGTCCCAACAACATTATCATCCCACACTTACCCCAATCGCACTGGTGTATTGCTCAAGTCGGCTGTCAATCTTGGACACCACTGCTGGTTGTGAAGCTTTAACACTGAAAGAAAAGAGTTATCACATGCATTATAAATAAGGTGACTATGGTACCACTGTGTTATTTTATATTCCCCAAAAGGGGAAAAAAAGGGAAAATCCCCTAGTTTTAACAAGTTTATAAAAATTACAAGAAAAAATTAATGAGAAAGCTGAATGACAAACAATATGGTAACCATTATATCTGTCAGAGAGTTGACACCCAGAATAAAGTGATACGGTTGTGGAGGCTGTACTGCTACATACTATAATTGGCCAAAATAGACTATGGGACAACTTTCATGTCAGCTATATTAGTTGTCATCTAATTTGTCAACCTGACAGATGATGACAACCTTTCGGAAGGCCCCAGGCTGTCATGGTAACCGATCAGAGCCCTGTTAATTCCCTGGAAGAAGCGGGTCCTACTGGAAGGCAGAGGAATCCTAACCTCACAGATGCCATATTTAGTAGCAATTGCGGCATATGATGGGTTAAATGACTGATTTCTGCACCACTGCCAATCCTGATCATTGCGGGCGGGTGCCTGCTGTATTATACAGCCAACACCCGTTATGTATGGAGCAGGCTTAGCGCAGTAGCCCGCTCCATACAACCGCTTACACCTTATCATATACATGTACAGAATTTTGTGTTAAGGGGTAGACAGACTAGTTGCCATGGAGGATCCTAACAATCACTCTGTCTCAGATTAACCCCTTCCCCTAGTATGAATTTTAGGGCTCAGTGACCAAGCAATTTTTTCTTTTGATCCTCGCCTTCCAAAAGCTATAATGCTTTAACAAAATTTGTAATTTATTCACTTAATTATGTGCTCTTTCTGAGCTTGTTAGTCAAGTAGACCATCTTTTCAGCGACTGACAGCCTTCCCTCTATAAATGTGTACAAACTGATAACTGTCAATCACTGATAAGACCGCCCACATGGCTAACAAGCTCAGAAATAGCACAGAATTAAGTGAATAAATTACAAACTGAATCAAAAATGGCTCAAAAAGGTTAACTAACATTTCTATGTATTTCAAAGGCTTTTGTCACAAGATGGCACAAGATAACACTGTGACATGATTTATCAGAGTCAATTTTAGCTCGGCTACATCTATAGCTGTGACTCACCTGATTAAAATAATTTCTCTTGTTGCTCCCAACCTCCACTCCTTTATGTAGCCAGCGTCTCCCTCACTGATTTGATTGACAGGGCCAGGCAGTGGGAAAGCAGCAAGAGAGGGGCTGGCCCCAAAAAGAAGCAGAGCTTGGTTGCAACAAGAGCAATGGTGAGGCCACATTGCACCAAAGGCCTAAAAACAGTTAGATAGGGAGGTCACTGGCTAGATATTCTTTAAAGGGGTTCTCTGGGAATTAAGAAACTGAAAATACTGAAATATTACTTTATAATAAATTTATTTCCAAATACTTTTCATTATTTATTATGGCTCGTTTTGTCGGGGGAGCAAACATCCGGGGAAACATAATGGCCACCGTTCTACCAGTGCACACTGAACTTGTCCTAATCACACAGCAGGACAAGTTACTTCACAACACTGAGGTAAAGAGCTGCCTCATCCTCCTCTCTTACTTGTCAGGGATTATGATCCTGAATACAGTTTAATATGATCTTCAGCTGAATCTCTGTAGGAATGGAGTTCATGAGGAGACATGAAGTACAGAGAGGATGGACAGGACAGATTGTGGTAATGGAAACTGCATACAAGAGCTGCTGCTCATTACCCCCACCCTCCTCTTTGTACTTCATGTCTCTTCATCATTTCCATTCCCACATAGTAGAGAGGAGGATGAGGCAGCTCCTTACCTGACAAATAACTTGTCCTCCTGTGTGATTAGGACAGGTTCTGTGTATACTAGTAAGACGGCGGCCATTTTATTTCTCCTAGTGATTGCTCCGTAGACAAAACTAGCCACTAACTAATGAAAGGTATTTAGGAATATATTTATTATAAAGTAATATTTAAGTATTTTCATTGTCTTAATTCCCAGAGAACCCCTTTAAGTGTAACCAGTGTGAGGGCAGAATGTAAAATTAAACTGCAAAAATCATGACACCACAAATAAAGGTCACAAAGACCTATCTTTGTGTAGGATGCATAGTGCAAAAGGTAGTTATATAGTTTTAACTGCATTGAAACAGACAACAGGATAGGTAATAAGCATAACATAAAAAGTAAGTCAACAATATTTATCACCATCACTCTTTGCTGGCTGATAATTTTATGGTGCACCTGTATACATAAAATTATTTTTATGGCTTGTTTGGTGCTGTTCAGATACCAGTTAGAAAGGTGTTACCTCCGATATGACATCAACACTATAGAACTCTGGGTGGCACCTGTTTTTATGGTAACAGAAGGTCACCCTCTAGTGTTCAGTGCATAGAATGACAGGTAGGGGCCATGTTTGTGCGCTCCAGGATTACTATGACTGTACAGATGTGGAGAAAGATCCTTCAAGGTTTCAATAAGTTACAGTTATATTAATGTATATGTATATACGAAAAGGTGTTAATACTGTGCCTTTAAATGGTGTTGACACCATGACTGCTGGAGCACTACATGGTAGTTGGCTCTGAAACACAGGAGCGTAGCTAAAGGCTCATGGGCCCTGGTGCAAGAGTTCAGCTTGGGCCCCCCTCCTCTTAGTGCTCTGTGTGTCTTCTTATGGGTTACAAGGGTTTTTGGGCCCCCTCAGGCTCCTGGGCCCGGTAGCGACTGCTACCTCTGCACCCCCTATAGCTACGCCCCTGCTGAAACATGAGTACATAAAGGTAGGAATGTCATGTTTTTCACATAGACCAACGGTTAGAAGGGTGTATGCTGTGAGTACCATACGGGTGTAAGAGCCATAGTGGACTCCTATTAAGATAATTAGGTCCTCAATGTTTAGTCAGTCTCTATTGTTAGTGGCCAGGACTATTACAGCACATGCCCTGTCCTGTACTCTTTTCCTCCAGGAGAAATTGGAGTGTGATCCTGGACTATAAGAGAAGCAGGACTGACTAGAGGATAGCTGCAGATACCCCATGAATAAAGGAAGGACTATAACTCCTGCACCACAAAGGAGAACCACCATTACCACCTCTAGATCTTTTAGGGTTGCCACTAGGGATGAGCGAACCTGTGTTTCATGTTTGACGTACAAGTTTCGGGTTCAGGTTATCTAAAAATTCCCTTATGGATTCCGCTACCATGGACCATAATTTATGGACTGTGGTAGCAGAATCCATAATGGAATTCTTAGATAACCTGAACCTCGTACGTCGAACTTGTAACACAAGTTCGCTCAATACTAATTGCCACCTTTACCAGCCAAGTTTACATGAATAAAACGGGGTGAGGTCTTGGGGGCATGGCTTAACATTTAGTGTTATTTGACACCCATGGTTTTATCATGTTTTGAACTTTTGTGGCGATTTTTTTAAACTAAAAGTATATTTTCATGTCATTTTTTTATATAAAATGCAGCCAGAAATGATGCAAAGGTCTTATGTGTGACCAGGTGTAATGAATGAGCTCTTATGAAGAAGCAAATAACCACAAGGCCAGGAAAAATCCATCCCTTCCACCTATTTCACTGTTGCCCTTAAACTGTGCAGCCCTGTGCAGGAGCCCAGTTTCCCCTGGTTTGTTTTGTAAAATTGAAAACAATCATTTATTACAGTTAATAAGAGAAAAATGTCCTCTCTAGTGATAAAAATGGCTATTATTGTGGTTTGTAATGGGTATCGCTAGAGAGGCAGTCTACATATTTAAAGCTAAAGAACCAGTATGGACAAATGGACACTTTACTGATGTGTGTGTGTGTTTAGTACAACTAATCTGACACTGTGATCTGGATGCTGGTAAATGTAAGGGTCGTGGCCTAATCAGGGTTAAAGGGGTGATTACATGGGCAAGTGATCTTCTCATTCCTTTTCTGGAACAAAAAAATCCATATATAACAACCAGAGAGCAGGTATGCTGTGGTTGATGTGGGTGGAGGGTTGGGGGGATAACTTTGGACTGAGTTCACAACTGTGGTGACTTTTTTGTTCTTCTGTTCCTATCCTATCAGAGGATCAGAAAAACAGATAAAAAAAACAAAACATCTGTTGAATAATGGATACCAACACATTACCTCTAATTTCCATCCATCATTCATTGACTTCAATGTTAAAAGTAAAATGGAAAGCTGCTTTCCGTCATGTTTCCATATTTTGGGTGTAAAAAAAAGAAAAATAACAGAAACATGGAACTGAGTCAATCTGAGTGTAACTGATGCTAACACCACACCACTGAAATCAATGGTGATAATAGCAGAAGCATTTTTTTCAATTTTTCTATTCTTTAACGGAACAGAAAAATCAATAAATAAATCACTAGCACTGATCATGTGAATGTAACCAAATTTTACATGCACAGAAGTCCATGTCAAGATTGGTTTACATTGGCATTTTTATTATAGGAGTACAACAATGAAAATAATGGAAACACAGCCTTCTGCGTATTTCTGGCCCGTATATTTGAAGCAATTTGCAACAGAGGCTCCTGAAGAATCCTCTGTTGCAAATGTGAATGAGCCCCTCCTCTGAGGTCATGTACAGATACACAAGAGCACAACGATCTGTGTCTCTCCTCCTGGCCCTGTAGCCTGTCAGCATGTCTACCCCTCTCCTCCTCCATGCCAGCCAGCTAAGGTGCATGGGCTGGAATATCTCAGGCTATATAGAGCCTAGAGATATGAGCCAGATCTGCAGATATTACCTGCAGATCTCACTAGTGACCTAATTCCTAAGAGGTATATCTCAGGATGTATGGCAGCTAGTACAGCGATCCTTGTCTTAGATTCTTAACCTTAAAACAAGATCTGGCTCATATCTCTAGGTGCTATACTGAGATAACTGTTAGTAGCCAAGCGGTATCCCATACCTTCTTAGCTACTGAAAATTGCTGACACTTCTATGTGCAGTTAAAAATAAAATATCAACACCAGCCTTCAGCTAGTAATACCGGCTAGGCCACTGGCTTACCGGTCAGGTGGCAACCCGAATTACATTGTATTTAGAGTTTGTTTCAGTAACATTTAAGGTCTGCACCTCTCTACATGAGAAGACTGTGTGTACACCTGTAATTGGCCAGACTGTTGTTCTTGACCTGGTTGACTTGTGTGTAACCTGCCCTACTGTTCAGTAAAGTTGGCTGTTACTTGCGGCACCTGACTTTTTGAACCATTTGCAATTGTGACTTGCCTGCACCCACATTGAACTAAGATTACAATACAACAATCGTTATCCATTTCCTCTGACTAGTTAACTTGAAGATAACATCACAAAGTAAAGATGGCTGCCTGGGCGTCTGGGAACTTTGAGGCTGGCTTTAATCATAGAACAAAGCCTTCATTTACAGCACTTGTCATTAATGAGTCTTTGCCTGAGAACAGAGTCATTTGTGTTAAGACTCAGGAAAAGAGGAAGAGAACTAAACTGCAGAAGACAATAAAGGTGCAGATTTAAGGCAGTCACCTCTGAAATTAGAGTGTGTATTGACGTCAGGGGCTGCTGAGCCGTGTCACGTAATGTGCAAGTTCGGGGTAACTCATTATTTGGCTGGTGTTGATAGGTTTTGGGATTTTAAGTGGAACTACTTTAAGTAATGTATAATTGAATTGCATCATGAGAAGTCATCGAACGCATACTATGTACCCAGTTCAGACTCTCATTAAGCATGTTAAGGCAAGTTACAGCAGGGGGAAACCCCATTAACCTGTAACCGGTCCCATGAAGGCAACCCCTGTTCAATATGCCCTTTTAGGACATATGGGTGTCATAGCAGAGGGTCCCACTCTATTAGTTGGAACAGAGAATATCCCCCACTCCAGCAGACTGAAGCTTACAGTGTATTACCGCCATGTAATACTACATTTCTCTTGCAGTATCTTCTGCTGGAGAAATGTCTGACTTGCAAAAGGATTCCCCAGCAAAATGAATGAATGTGATGAATACCAGCTTGAGTATGCAAAGGGTTGTTGCTGATAACACAGCCCTTTCAATGACCACTGGTTCAAAACATTGTGCTGATCAATTTCAGAATATAATCTTTACAGTGGTCAGAGCTCCTGGCTTTGGAGCTTACTGTATACTGTGTATACATTGATTAAGCCATATGCTCCCCCTAGTGGTGGCTGCAGGAAGCCAGAATGTTATGTTTTAAATCAATGTCTGTGCAGGGTATTTGGCGCTCTGGGTCAAAAACTATTATTCTGACTGCTGTAAAGATATATTAGGAAACTAATCACCAATGAATTTTTGACCTAAAGGTGAAATGATGGCAAATGTTAGCCATCCATTCTAAGCTGACTGTACAATTTTGACGACATGAATACAGTTATCTGAAAACCAGGATGAAGAAAGCAGCCAAAAAATAGTTCCTTTGCTGAATAATGAATATTGCTAGGGATGAGCGCATCGACTTTGGATGAAACATCCGAAGTTGATTCGCTCATCCCTAAATATTTCTTTCTGTTATGTAATATATGAAGTGAGCAGGTAATGTAGTCAAATGGATGGAGCATTTGGATTTCCACATATTCCACGTATTATATGATTCTATGAGCTTATACCCAAGCTGTTACACATATATTTTACAGTACAGCTACATAAGTTATATGTATAGCTAGGATTTCCTTCATCCAGAGCAAAGATTCAGTCCAATGCCTTCGCTTTGTATCTAAATACCCTGGTAAAGGGTAGAATGGCTAGGTTCTACAACACTTATCCCTCTTGCCTTCACCCCAGCATAACGCTCATCCGGTGAAGCTACTTCATATGTGTTATGGCATTGATACTCACCTTTTCTGGGACGACCTATTCAAAAATTCCGCCCGTTCCTCAATCTATTAAAAAAAAAAAAAAAACGTAATAGAAATTTAATCTTACAGCAGTCATGAAGGCCATTCTATATATATATTTCCAATGGCTTGTGGACCTTAGAGGCAGCCCATGCAATGTCTATGGGCCATATGTAGAGAAAAGGGCCCAGCCCTGGCTATTCCAACACCCTCCAACCAGTGCATCAAATAAACAATCAAAGAGGATTTGGCCCTAGCATAATGGAACGGGGTGGAGGGGGAAATAAACAACAGGCCCTTCTGCCAAAACCTGGCACTATAATGGGTGCACATTTTGATGATCATTTTGGGGCCTCTCTCCTCTAATATTCAAGGCTAATTTCATGCAATAAATGAAAAAAAACCCAAAAGTTGGCACATCCATGCAAAACAAGATATTACACGTAAAGAAGACTTTAGTGCAGCATCAACTTAGAATAAAATGCGGCTATCCTAAATTTTACATAGACACCGAGTGCACAAATAGGATGTATTAGAAAAATGTCACATAGAATGTAGATTTCTAGCTGTATCATTTCAACATTTACATCACACTCGCATTCATTAAATAACCCTCACTTCCTGAAACACTAAAGTCTGCTCCACATGTAATCCCTGGTAATTAAATGACTATAAAATTCACTGACTGCCACACAATGGTCATTTGATTTGTTTGATCATGAATTCTTATAATTTTACATGTACTGTAGGTTTATATCAAAATGCAATGAGAAGAAGAAAAAAAAATGATGAACCATGTTTACTATGTGGCAGCATGTTACTAAATCCACCATTACATTTCACACACAGCACACATTTTTTTCTTGAATGACATACACTGTATAAAATCACAAAGTACTTCTGTAAGAAGAAATACAAATTATTTACTGAAAATCTGTGACAATTCAATCTTTTCAGTTACACTTTATCATGATAAATTCATAAACCATTCAAGTATAACTGTCATTTTGTTTTTTTAATATAGTATAGGAACAGGGATGTTAAACAGTTTCGTAATATACTTTATTTTGGAAATGTGTTTTTTTTGTTTTTGTTTTTACTAGAAAACGGGGTGTAAAGAGTCTCCTTAGCAAGCCTGTAAATGAGTATTGCTAAGGAGAGTCTATCTTCGGCATCTACTGAGCATTGAAGACGACTATGTGGAACATACACTGTGGGCTTCTCAGCCTGCCTCTTATTACCCCAGCTCCTGACTCCCTATATGAGCCCTCTCTGTCTGTGTCACTGCTTATCTGACTTCCTGATTGTGCTAACCACTGGCAGCTGTGTACACTTCTCTCTTACCTGTGCTTCACTTTTAGTTATAGATAGGGATTGCCAAGGCTTAGAGCTGACAGTAAGTGTACTATGTTCATGTACAGTGTACCTATTGTCAGTGCTAATCAAAGGCTGTCCTGCACTCAGTAACTAAGGCCACTTTCACACTAGCGGCAGCACGGATCTGGCGGGTGAGACACTGTGTTGAGGAGGAGGAGGGGGGGGGGGGTTACTTACCTGTCCCTGCAGCTCCAGACCTGTCCCAGCAGCTCCAGATGAGAGGGACACTACAGAGGAGGAGGACGGAGCACACAATGGGAAGATTCCCCACAGCGCCCCCTGCTGGAGGGAGGAGGGAGCTGAGAGGGAAAAGTGCAAGTTGACGGATCCGTCATGAACTCCATTGAAAGTCAAGGGAGGACGGATCCGTTTAGTGTGTCACACCGAACGGATCCGTCCCCATTGACTTGAATTGGGGGTCCGTCTTAGTGCGGATCCCCAGTACGGAGAGCAAACCGCAGCATGTTGCGGTTTGCTCTCCAGTCTGGAGACGGAACGGAATGCTTTTAGGAGCATTCCGTTGTCTTCAGTTTAGTTTTGTACCCATTGACAATGAATGGGGACAAAATTGAAGCATTTTTATTCCGGTATTGAGCCCCTATGACGGAGCTCAATACCGGAATATGTAAACGCTAGTGTGAAAGTAGCCTAACAGAGAAGAGACCAGACTTCCAGCGCTTTGCAATGAAAGTGTACTACAGTGTCTTGCGAAAGTATTCGGCCCCCTGAAACTTTTCAACCTTTTGCCACATTTCAGGCTTCAAACAAAGATATAAAATTTAAAATTTTTGGTGAAGAATCAACAACAAGTGGGTCACAATTGTGAAGTGGAACTAAATGTATTGGATCATTGAAACTTTTTTTGTAATAATAAAACTGAAAAGTGTGGCGTGCTAAATTATTCGGCCGATTTACTTTCAGTTCAGAAAACTCACTCCAGAAGTTCATTGAGGTTCTCTGAATGATCCAATGTTGTCCTAAATGACTGATGAAGATAAATAGAATCCACCTGTGTGTAATCAAGTCTCCGTATAAATGCACCTGCTCTGTGATAGTCTCAGGGTTCTGTTTAAAGCACAGAGAGCATCATGAAGACCAAGGAACACACCAGGCAGGTCCGTGATACTGTTGTGGAGAAGTTTAAAGCCGATTTGGATACCGAAACATTTCCCAAGCTTTAAACATCCCAAGGAGCACTGTGCAAGCGATCATATTGAAATGGAAGGAGTATCAGACCACTACAAATCTACCAAGACCCGGCCGTCCCTCTAAACTTTCATCTCAAACAAGGAGAAGACTGATCAGAGATGCAGCCCAGGCCCATGATCACTCTGGATGAACTGCAGAGATCTACAGCTGAGGTGGGAGAGTCTGTCCATAGGACAACAATCAGTCGAACACTTCACAAATCTGGCCTTTATGGAAGAGTGGCAAGAAGAAAGCCATTTCTCAAAGATATCCATAAAAAGTCTCCTTTACAGTTTGCCACAAGCCACCTGGGAGACACACCAAACATGTGGAAGAAGGTGCTCTGGTCAGATGAAACCAAAATCGAACTTTTTGGAAACAATGCAAAATGATATGTTTGGCGTAAAAGCAACACAGCTCATCACCCTGAACACACCATCCCCACTGTCAAACATGGTGGTGGCAGCATCATGGTTTGGGCCTGCTTTTCATCAGCAGGGACAGGGAAGATGGTTAAAATTGATGGGAAGATGGATGGAGCCTAATACAGGAGCATTCTGGATGAAAACCTGTTGGAGTCTGCAAAAGACCTGAGACTAGGATGGAGATTTATCTTCCAACAAGACAATGATCCCAAACATAAAGCAAAATCTACAATGGAATGGTTCAAAAATAAACGTATCCAGGTCTTAGAATGGCCAAGTCAAAGTCCAGATCTGAATCCAACTGAAAATATGTGGAAAGAGCTGAAAACTGCTGTTCACAAACGCTCTCCATCCAACCTCAAAGAGCTCAAGCTGTTTTGCAAGGAAGAATGGGCAAGAATTTCAGTCTCTAGATGTGCAAAACTGATAGAGACATACCCCAAGCGACTTGCAGCTGTAATCGTAGCAAAAGATGGCGCAACAAAGTATTAATGCAAGGGGGCCGAATAATTTTGCACGCCCCACTTTTCAGTTTTATTATTACAAAAAAAGTTTAAATGATCCAATAAATTTAGTTCCACTTCACAATTGTGACCCACTTGTTGTTGATTCTTCACCAAAAATTTTAAATGTTATATCTTTGTTTGAAGCCTGAAATGTGGCAAAAGGTTGAAAAGTTCCAGGGGGCCGAATACTTTCGCAAGGCACTGTATGTTCCTATATACTATACCTACTGTCAGTGCCAAGCGCTTGCATTCCAATAGAGAGGAGAACAGGGCTTCCAGTACTTAGTGCTCACAGTAGCTGACACAGAGATATAGTAGACACTGTCAGAACTAAACTCTAGCAGTTTCGTATTTCTCTTTCTTCCCTGTAGCTTAGAAGCACGGCGAATAGAGCTGCCAGTGCTTAGCGCTGGCACTAAGTCAGATCGGCAAGGAGACAGGCAGAGGGTACATATAGAGAGGCAGGGGCTGGCTTAGTAAGCTAAGAGGCAGGCTGGAAGCTTCTGCATGTTCCGCATACTCTTTTCAGCGATCAGACAGGCTCTTCTTACCTTTCCATAATAAAGTATATTATAAAAATGTTTACCATCTCTGTTCATACACTATATTAGCAAAAAAAATGAAAAAATAAAAAAACTTTAGGGGATCAATCATGGAGGCTCAGCTTCATTAGTTAATTAATTTAGTTTGAGTATGAGTGATCTTCAACCAAAGGCTCTCCAGTTGTGAAATAAACCCTCCACCTTGATTGAAGTTGTAGTTTCACAGCTGGAGGTCTATCCCTATGGTTCCATAGTACATAGGCATTTTTACCCAGAAGCAGCATTCAAGTGGTTAAATGATGAGCTGGAATTTCTTGGATTTTGTTATTTGCAGTGATTACTTATTATTTTTTTGCCAGAATACCATATGGACCCCTTCTTCTCATAGCAGAGATAATCATAGAATGACTCTCTAGTAAATTCTTCTCTTATATAGTAATTGTTAGCTAAATGCTAGGTAGGTAACCAGAAATTCTGGATCTACTGGTAGATATTTGACACGTCCTGACTAGATAGCTATGAATAAAGCTGGCACTGATTCCCCACTGCTCCTGTTCAGACATTGCTTGAGTTCCTGCTGTTGTTTGCTTCCTACCTACCTCAACAAACAGGAAATGTCTGGAAATAGTCGCACAGCTAATCATTGGGCACAGTGATTGGCTGAGCTGGCATTTCCTGTGAGTCAGGACAGAACCAAGAAGCAGAGACTAGTAAAAACTTGGTTTATCAGTGAGGTATCAGGTTTTTTTTTTTATTTCATTAACCCATTCTGAGGCCATAGGTACTGTTAGTGTTCTGAAATGTATTCCTGTGGACAAAGGGAGAACAAAAGGTTCCAGCATAGCCTAATGGAGCAAAATATAAAATCAGATATTCAAATACCCTTAGTGGAGCTCTGCAGTTATATGTAGTCTTCACAGGCCAAGGCCCTCACAGGCATATATTTTTCTTGATTATAACCGAACAATTAAAGGGGTTTTCCAATATTCTTTTTTTTTTACTGATGACCTATCCTCAGAATAGGTAATCAGTATCTGATCGTAGGGGTCCAGCACCTGAGACCCCCACAGATCAGCTGTTTGAGAAGGCACTGGCACTCCTGTGAGCGCCATGGCCTTCTTGCAGCTTACCAAGGACAGTGCAATGTATAGCGGCTATACTTGGTATTGCGCTCATCCCCATTCTTTTGAATGGGGCTGAGCTACTCCTAGGCCATGTGACTGATGAATGCGATGTCACTGGCCTAGTTAAAGCAGAGAGAAGCCTGCGGTGCTCACAGGAGCACTGGTGGCTTCTCAAACAGCTGATCAGTGGGGGTCCCGGGCGTTGGACCCCCACGATCAGATACTGATGACCTATCCAGAGGATAGGTCATCAATATAAAAATCTCGGAAAACCCCTTTAAGCAGAGGGATGCAGATAACACTTCAGACTACAATTATTAAATGTAAGGTCATGCTTTGTCATGGGGTGGCTGACTACCTCACCAAGGTTGTATACTCCTGAGCTAAACTACAAAAACTACAATATACAAGAAGACTAACAGGTGAGTATCCATAAGAAAGGGTTTATCATGGTTTGTACCTTAAGAGTTGAACCCTTTGGAGTAAAACCTTTGAATGGTTTCTTTTCTTCTGATGACCCATCATCTGGAAGTTTCTGGCGTTTTTCTGCAGCCTCTGCTCGTCTCCTTTCTATTTCTTCCTTAAGCCTCTTCTTTTCTTCCTATGATGAATGAACAAGAAATTGGAAAGCTGTCCAATGGTTATAAACAACAGAAGCAACCAACTCGTGGACAGAACACCATTTACCACATTTGAAGGACTATAAATTATGCCAGTGGTCTCCAACCTGTGGCTCTCCAGCTACAAAACTAAAACTCCCAAAAAGGCCAACATGCTGCAGTCAACAGCTGCAGATTCCTGGTGGTTGTATAAGATTAGAAAAGCACAGCTGCATTCTCACAAAAACACAGCCATGTAAAATTGTGGCACTGACCCTTTAAATTGTAAAGGGAAGTGTCCTTCATAGCACAGAGAGAGCCCACTTATGGTGCTTGATGCTGTCCTCTATTTGTCTGCTTCTCTTGTGCCTGAAGTGTGAAGGGGTCTGTGTGCCCTCAGAGAAAGACTGAAACCATCGAGCTGTTTATCCTCAGAGAGAGACTGTTCAGTTGCCTATAGTAACTGCCAAGCGTATAATACATGCATAACCATCAAGCTTTCTACCTTTTGAAGTAACTGCTAAGCAGTGTGCTTTCTATTAGAAAATTAAATCACAAGTTCAGCTAAAGTGTCCTCGTCATTGCTGTGCCATTTTGAATTGCCATCTGTGCCTATTATGTACAATACCTAAATGTCTTCCTCCGTTGACCATGGCAACCAAGAACCCTTTGAAGGGTCACCGAGTCTTCAGAAAACTTATTATACGTCTTATTTATATGTCTTATTAATAGACATATAAAAAGTTTTGATCAGTGGGCGTCTGTGTGCGCTGAGACCCCCAAGACCAAATGCTAGAACAAAGAAGGAGAAGTGCTGGCATACTATGATCTGTCCCCTTGCTGCAGGAGACACAATTGAGATGTGCCCACAAACTTTCTATTGATTCCATCTCGCTTCCTGCAGCGAGGAGTGTGATATGCAAGCACTGCTCTATCCTTGTTCTAATAATCGGTGGGAGTCTTAGCATTAAGATCCCTATGCCAATCAAAACATTTGATATGCTTCTAAAACTCAGTGACCCTTTAAGTTGCTACTAGTAATAACTGTATCATACCTCTTCCTTAGCCTTCCTCTCAGCTTCTTCTTGTTTCTTTCTTTGTTCTTCCTCTTCCATCATTTTTCTCCTTTCCTCACGTTTTTTCTTCAGCTCCTCCAGCTCCACGGCAGCTTCTTGTTGCTTCTGTTTAAGCTTCTCAAACTCTCCGGTTTCTGACTCTCCCTTACGACGCTTAAGTTCATCTAGCTTCTTCCCTGTGTCTGTTTGATCAGAACCTGGCTGTCCTTTCACACCACTTAAAAAGAAAAATAAAACATAATCTTATTTTTCCCAAACCATTTTAACATGTTTACTATACCACTGATGTCAGAATAACTTATGCTAAATTGCTCAAATAGGTGAATTTAGGGGGTTTTATGGAGTTTTCAACCTCTGTTTGGGTCTATATTGAATTTAAGACCGTAGAAACAATAAAAATTGGTTGGCAGGGCAATGTAAGTAGAAAAAATATACTAAATATCCTTTCATGGGAATAAATTGGCACTTAAAAACTCATTGGATGTTTTCTATGAAGATGTTCATGAAAACCATAGCTGCTTTACAAATTCTGCTTTCCCAGGCCTTTCTTGGGTCAAAGATTAGAAGTTCATTCCAAGCTCTTTCAATTATAGATATGAAGTGTCAACCAGCAGCTGTGGAATCTGAATTAAAAAGGCTGCAAGCATCCAAATATAGGACAAGATCAAACAACTTTGCTTGGCGTGTATCAAATATGTGTGCTACACCAATGCCGGTTTCCTATAAGTTATGTCGTTTTTAGACTTGATGTTGAAGTTTTTTGAATTCTACTAAACTTGATAGATGAGAATCATGAGATCAATTTGGTTGTCATAGAACATAATACATGGATGTGAAGGCCCACCTTATATCCAATATGTAATTTTTTGAATGAAGACAGTGTGCTGATTAATTTCTTAATACTGGCTGGTGGAAGGTGGTGACATGGAGGATCAGGAAAGTGAGGTAGGTAGCTGGATAACATTTAGAAAGTGGGGTAGAGGGAAGAATGTCAAGGAGGCTAGTCCTCATCTGACACACCCCAACAAGTTTGCAAGGTTGGCAGATGAAGGGTATGTCAGTTCAGGGATAGCACTGCAGCAGCAAAATACTTCCTCTGCCAGAGGAATGTCAGCTCCAGTAAGAAGGGGACTGAGAGAGCAGGGCAGGACAGGCAGGTGCTGGTAGTGGAAGACTTGATCATTAGAGGTAGAGATAGGGCAATCTGTCACAAAGAACGGAATCATCAATGGTGTGTTGTCTTTTTGGTGCTTGAGTTTAACATATCGCGGATCGGGTTGATAGATTATTGGGAGGGTCTGGAGAACATCCAGCTGTCATGGTCCACATTAGAACTAATGACAAAGTTAGAGGTAGGTGGAGCGTCCTTAAAAATGATTTTAGTGATTTAGGTCACCAGCTCAGGATAAGGACCTCAAAGGTAGTATATTCCAAAATACTACTTTTACCACACCAGAAAGGCAGCAGGAGATTAAGCAGTGCCTCAAGAGCTGGTGTGGGAAGGATGGATTTGGGTTCATGGAGAACTGGCCTTACTTCTGTTGGCTAGAGGCTGTATTGTAACGACAGGCTGCACCTCAATGAGGAAGATTCAGTTGTTTTGATGAAGAGAATGGGGAAGAGAGTTAGATAAGTGTTTAAACTAGGGACTTGGGGAGAGGGTAATTACATTATAGTAGGGGAAGATGGTGCAGATAGAGACCTGGATTGAGGTAATGGGATTGGGGGGGTATTGAAGGGAGGGACTAGAACAGTTCATAAGAAAAGGTGTAGTGTAAAAATATCCAAAAACCTGTTAATTGTATCTATACTAATGCCATAAGCCTCACTAGTAAAACTGGTGAAATGGAATTAGTGATGTGAGGAGGACTATGACATAGTGGCAATAACTGAGACATGGCTGTATGATAGCTATGACTGGGCAGTTAACGTACAGGGTTACAGTCTGTTTAGAAAGGATTGTCAAAACTGAAGAGGGGGAGGGCTTTGCCTTTATGTAAAGTCCTGTCTAAAGTGAGGGACATGAACATGTGGAGTCACTGTGGATAAAAATACATGGAGGCAAAAACAATAATAAATTACTGATATGGGTTTGGTATAAGCCATCTAATATACCAGAGTCCACAAAAAATCTACTACTAAACAAGATAGATGAGGCGGCAAATCATGGGACCGTTATTATGGGGGATTTCATCTACCCAGATATAGATTGGGAAACCTGTAGATCTGATAAAGGAAACAGATTCTTGGCAATAACGAAAGACAATTACCTTTCCCAACTGGTTCAGGACCAGACTAGAAGGATGGCCATACTGGACTTAGTACTAACCCGTAGATCTGACAACAGATATGCAGGTTAGGGGACACCTGAGAAATAGTGACCATAAAATAATAACCTTCCAATTGTCATTCAAAAGAGTGTTTATTCAAGGATGCACAAAAATGCCAAACTTCCAAAAAGAACAATTTGACCAGCTAAAAGAAGCTATTAGCCTCACTAGCTGGAACAATTTCCTCGGGAATAGAAATGCAGACAAAAAAATGGAATATTTTGAAAGGCATCCTTAACTCTAATTGTGTAAGATATGTACTGTATGGGAATAAAAAGGTGAGGAAAGAAAGCATTTAAATCATTAAAACAGAAAGGTATTGAGGAAAACTGTAAGGAACGAAAATAGAATTTGTAAAAGACAGATAAAAGCAGCCAAGCTCGAAGACAGAGAGAGTCATTGCCAAAGAGTAAAACTAACCCTAAAATGTTTTTCAATTATGTAAATGGTAAGAAGTATAAACCTGAAGGTGTTGGCCTCGTACAGAGTAATGAGGGGGGAGTTGTAGAGAGTGATGAGGAGAAAGCGAATCTATTAAATATTTTTTTCCTCTGTATTCACTTAAGGAAAATGAACTGTCAGATGAAATGCAGAAAGTAAAAGTAAACTTGTCATTAAAAGTGGCCTGTCTGACCCAGGAAGAAGCGCATTGGTGCCTTAAAAAGATTAAAATAGAGAAATTGCCGGAACCAGACGGCATACAGCCTAAGAGAATTAGGTAATGTCACAGGCAGACCCTGATTTCTGATATTTAAGGACTCTATAATGACAGGGAGTGTTTCACAGGATTGGCTTAGCAAATGTGGTGCCAATACTCAAAGAAGGTCTAAAAACAGAGCCCAGAAACTATAGGCCAGTAAGTTTAACATCTGTTGTGGGTAAACTGTTTGCGTATTTTCTAAGAGATGCTTTTCTAGAGTATCTCAATGAAAATAAATGTATAAACGCCATATTAGCCCGGCTTCATGAGGGAGTGGTCCTGTCAACTAATTTAATGAGTTTCTATGAGGAAGCAAGATCTAGACTTGACCAGGATGAGTCAATGGCTTTCATATAGCTTGATTTCTCCAAAGCATTTGATACTGTACCACATAAAAGGTTAGTATATAAAATGAGAATGCTTGGCCTGGGAGAAAATGTCTATATGTGGGTAAGTAACTGGCTCAGTGATAGAAAACAGAAGGTGGTTAATAACGGTACACACTCAGATTGGGTCACTGTCACTAGTGGGGTACCACAGGGGTCAGTATTATGCCCTATTCTCTTTATATATTTAATAATGATCTTGTAGAAGGCTTGCACAGTAAAATATCATTTTTTGCAGGCGACATTTACTTGGGTAAAGTAATTAACACGGAAGAGGACAGTATACTGCTACAGATGGATCTGGATAGATTGGAGGCTTGGGCAGAGAAGTGGCAGGTAAGGTTTAACACTGACAAATGAAAGGACACATGGGAAGGAAAACTATATGTCACCAGTACATACTAAATACTAAAAACACTGGGTAACACTGACATGAAAAAGGGCTTAGGAATTTCGATTGCATCAAAAGGGGCATCGATGCACATGATGAGAACATAGTCTTACCACTTTACAATAGTCAGACCACACATGCAGCTCATGCACTGGTTGTTTAACTAGTCATTGTATTCCAAGACTTCAATCATAAGCCATCGCCAAAAGGGGAAGGTCACCTATTTCCCAATCTTTGAACCCTGAAAGATGCCAGAGCTCAAAGTCTAGGTTTGGCCAGGTTGCAAGAGCATGAGGAACCAGATAGTCGTACACAATCCGCCTAGATCCTCAGTAGAGACAACCATAAGGGCACCACAGACAGAAAAGTTCTTGTGACCAATTCTTTTGAGCAAAGGTCTCTAGGAAACAGTATGCAAAGTAGCTCTCATTCAGAACGATGAAAACTGTTCCTCTAGGGCTACTTATTGAGTAAAGTCAATGCTTGACCCTTTCATCAGGGAGATATAACTCAAAAATACAGACACTGGTAAGAAAATGACATTCACTACAGATTACATCATGTACATTTCTACAGTCTGAAGTATGTCACCTTACACAGTCTTAGGAGAGGAAAAGATTTTAAAGAAGCACTCCCATCATTTTGTTTTACTTTAAACTTAATCATATCTTTACTTGTATGTCAACAGTTTTAACTGTTGCTTCATCCATGCTACAAGTCTCTAGTTTTCCTGTACTGGTCTGCATCTTTATCTGCTTTTTCTCTCTACTATATTCATTAAAAAAGGCTGCTGCTGAATAATTCCATACCATGTTGCTGCAGTTTTGCCTACAAGTCCCAGGATACTGCTTTCCTAAAGGGGAGAATGTTAATGAGGGTGGGCGTTTCCTCCATAATGTTGTTTCCACCCACTCCTCCTGGCAGTCTGTATTCTCATCAAAACTTATTTGATTAAATTAATTATGTTTAATTTCCCACTATAAAGGGGCTTATAGAATAGCTAACATAGATCTGTGCATCTGCTGGTTGTTTCATTTTTCTGCATGTGACTTGATCTGGTCAGGCAATCATGTGATGTCAAAAGGTCCTTGCAGCTTAGTGCTTCTAAGCATTCTGTGCTGCTGTGGAGGAGGAAAGGGAGGTGTAGTGGAAGGAATGAAGGCCTGCCAAGGGGTGGAGATACAGCAGATGACAATCTTCTTCAGACTCTGCTTGTTGTTTCCATCTGCACAGGAAGGAGTGAAACTGGCTTCCTGGCTAACACATAAGTATAAGGATAAAATGGTTAGTCACTGAAAATGAAGATGTGAATTTCTGTATAAACTAAGGGTGTGATTTACTATCAGAAATAGACCTATATTAGGCATATTTCTGGAGCAGATCGCAGTGCAAAGGCTATTTATATATGCCCCGCAGTCTGCGACTTTTTCCCACTCATACCAGGTGTAAAAAAGCGGACATGGTGTCGGCGGCGTTATGTGGTGTCGACGTGGTTACATAACCACCACTAGTGCAGGGACTTATTAAGACCGGCCCTAAAACTCCCAAAAGTAACTTTATTAGTAAAGCAGGTTTAATATCTATTTGAAATGCAAATCTGAAAAAAACATGGGAGTGGTTCTTTAACAGGAGATGAGACATCTAAAGTATCTGAAACCAGATATGAAGTTGTTTGGTTAATGAACAACATTTATTACCCAAACTTGTCTATATGCTTAAGCTTCTGTGGTGTTACTTCATGTAAACCTTCTCCATTTTGAGCTTTGGTCTTGCGTTCCCAGCTGGCCTTTAATTCTTCCTTTCCTCCCCTGTCTTTAATCGTTTTCTCATCCTTAACCTGGTCAGAAAAAAGTTTAGGAGACCAAGAAAACAACAAGTAAGTTTGGTGCAGAACATAGCATGATCCCTGACCATAAGAATAATGACTGCAAGCACGAGTTTCTTCAGTGACTTCATGTACATGATCATATTACTGCTCCAAACAGGTTCTGAGTTGTATGAAGCCATAAAACAGCACCCATAGAAACCAATGGCCATACTGTACCTCTGTAGGCCTCTGATTTCAAACAGAGACATATAAAGAAAAATGTGTGCAATGCTCCATGAGAGACTATTATATGGTGTTAGATGGGAGACATGGAGCGTCTACCACTCTGTAGTGCAAAACCATAAGAGACCAGTCGAGTTGCTAGTATCTACTAGCTACAGGGGGCCATGGGTCTTTTGGACCCCATTCACTTGACAGGTCTACCAGTATCCCTGATAGACACTGCTTGCAGTTTCAGTGAACACGGCATAGACTTTACTATGGTTTTAGGAAGTTACTCAGTGTCTACTACATTTAAATATTTATCACTTTATTGATTGTTTGTTAGTGATCATTGATCATACATTGATCAGCTTTTAAATGCTAGTATCATATTCAATGCAATTTCCTAGAAATCACTTATTAAAAGGGCCGTCTAGTCTAGAAAACCCAATGTCAAATATAGTGATCCCAATATACAATGGGCCCAGGATCAACATACAATGGTCTTTCCTGGGCCATCGTAAGTTGAAACTAGACTCAACATACAATGCCTCAGACTCAGATCCAACCAATCAACATGACCATTTCTCAGGTAAAACACCTGTACTGGTTGTCTAGTAGCTCCACAGTACAGTGCGGTACTACATGTCTTGTACTGCACTCTATCTGTGCCAAGATGAACTGCTTCTTTGGATGTCAGCTCAGATTAGTTCCATTTTATTTTTCTGGTACTACTCTACAGAGCCCTGAAGAAGCTCCTGTCTTCCAACAGCTAGTCCTGACTATATATGATATGTAAGCATTTCCTTTATCTGTCCTAATTATCTGCTTATACTTCCTAATTACTAATTTTCTCTCATTTTGTGATACTATTTTGGGGCTTTGGAACCAATTACTAGTTTTTCATAGAGGTAGAGACTCGAGTTACAATTTGAACATTTAATGATCATCTAGGAACCAATTAATATTGTAACTTGAGGGACTACTGTATTGTATTGGGGAATTCTGCAGTAACAGTAAGAGAAATCTTTATTCAGTGCCTTTGCCAATTACCAGAAGCAAAGAGAGGCTACAAAATGCATCTCTTGCTCTGTAGGACCAAGCACATCCATGCATTACTTAGACAGCTCACTGATTTCAGTGAGAACTGTGCAATTCTTTATTTTTCTTGTGGTGGTGCTGCAGGGTGACTGACCTGGTTATTTCACAGATTTCAGCTGATCGCTGGTGATTAAACTAATAGATGCAGCTAAAAGCAGAGTCTTATAGTCAGAACAGTATTTACTTACCATACTATATTTGCACCACTTTGTGTTTGTAATAAAATGTAATGCAGCACAATTGGTCATTTTTATGGATTAACAGATTAGTTATAGGAATTTTAAGAAAGATCAGTTGTTATAGTATTTATTCAGATAGATTATTATTGTAAATGAGCTAGTATACTGTATTACAGAGAATACTGTTAAACATTTAACACAGGGAAAAGATAAAAGTAGATTTAAAAGTACAGTAACATCTGATAGTCAAAGGGGCAGTAAACTAAAAGTACAATTATACACATTACCGTAAACTATTTAAATCGGTAAGGAGAAAAAATAAGTGTATCTTGTTACTCTCATATGTAAGGCAGACATTTTTGACAAAAGGAAGTGCCGAAATATTGATTGAGCATGAATAAAATAATAAAATAAATAAAAGTGGCCATATAGTTACCTCCTCTTTTTTGAAGCCAGGTCGACCTTTGTCATCTTTTTTAGCTTCAAATTTATTTTCTTTGTCTTCTCCCTTTTACGTGATATTTCACAGATTTCAGAAAAGTCTATCAGATTACGAGCAGACAAGGTGCACTCTAGCATCTGCAGGCAATCTAGCGCTTGACAAAATGGCGGCGTGTTGAGTGTGAGATTCGGTTGTATGCATGCCTGGACTTGAACCATACCACTGTTCTTAAGGGCGCTAGTTTTATCTTCATGTCCCCTAATAATGCAAAATGCTCATGCCAGGAAAATATTGCTAGTGCCCACAGAAACTAGATTGTTGCCAATTCCTGACCAAAAAACTGTAGAATCAGTTAACAAAAAGTAATGTCTATAGAAGGCATTGGCAAGCCCAGAAGGTCTAGAAGATCTAGAAGTCCACAATTTTAAAAAGAAAAAACAATGCCCAGCAAACATGCTGGGGATGTGCAAGCTTGTCTTTACAGTTACTTAAAGGGGTATTCCAGTTGTGTTGTAGGGGTATCCCCTATCCACAGCGGGGGATAAATGTTAGATCAGTGAGCGTCCTACCGCTGGACCCCTCATCGATCATGACAATGCGGACCCACTACCCCTGGGGACACCCAGAAATGAATGGAGCAGCAGACCTGGTATGCGCAATCATGTTGCTGCTCCATTCATTTCTATGGGAGTTCCAGAAATAGCCAAGCAGTATACTGATCTAATCCCCTATACTGTGGGTAGCAGACAACTTCTCATAAATGGAATACCCCTTTAAGGTTTTGCCCTCATCTTCAGTCAAAACAGAGCTGATTGTGATGGTAGCTAGGGCAATGTCCTGTCTAGCAGTAATATTTCTTCTACTCCTCTCACTTCCCCAGTAGTTACAACAGGCCCTTCACGACCAGTAGTCACAACAAGATCTTTCTTTCATTAGTTATCTGATCAGGGACACTCTTTCCCTTCGTTATTAGCATCCAACTTCATGCTTTTAGCACCAGGTTGGATGACATGGCCCTGACTGCATGACGAGCAAGGAGCAAAATCTGGTTTTGCCTTGCTGGTCTGGTCACCAGATTTTGTCCAGTTAAATGTCCTTGAAAATTTTCTGTATATGAAATAAATATTGGATTATTTCAGGTATGGTTTTCACATTGAAACACTGTGGAAGAGTTCTTATAGAAGCTTGTCATACACACCCAAATGCTTGATGCAAGCGTGCCAAACGTGAGACAAATCAAACCTGTAGCACTCAAAAAAATTCAGCTAAACGTCTCACAAACATGCTTTATGGTCCCTCGACTAACAGGGTGGAGATAGTGATTAGTTGTGGTATTAGCAGTGATAGTTGTAAGCAAGGTGTTTATGTGCAAGTACAAGTCTGAGCTATCAGCAAGATGAATTTGAAAGAAAGTGACAGTAAATTTTACAGAACTGCAGGGTGTTAACAAGACCCCAAGTTATTGCTGCCATTCCATTTTTCAAAACACAGGTGCAAAATAAGTTTACAGTGGGCACAATGTACCTGCTTCCTGAGGAAGGCTGGCTGCATTTTGTCCTCCAGCTTCTTTCCTTTTACCTGTCTGTCATCAGCTTTCACATCTTTTTTCTCTTCTCCTTTGAACTTCTCCTCTTTCTTTTTGGCTTCTAACCTACTCTTTTCTTCTGCTGCCCTTTTCTCCTCTGCTTTTTTCCTTTCCCTTTCCTCTGCAGCCTTCTTCTCCTCTGCAGCCTTTTTCTCCTCTGCTTTCCTCTTTTCCTCTGCTTTTTTCTTTTCCTCTGCCTCTAGTCTTTTCCTTTCCTCCTCTGCCCTTCTCTGTTCTGCCTTTTGTCTTTCTTCTGCTGCCCTCCTTTCTTCTTCTTGTTTTCTCTGTTGCTCTCTTTCCTCTGCCTCTAACTTCTCCCTTTCCTCAGCCGCTTTTCTCTCTGCCTCAAGCCTTTCCCTTTCTTCTGCCTCCCGTCTTGCCTCTTCTTCAAGTCTGTCCCTTTCCTCAGCTTCTTTCCTTTCTGCTTCTATTCTTTCTCTCTCTGCTGCCTCCCGTCTTGCTTCTTCCTCCATCCTCTCTCTTTCTTCAGCAGCCCTTTTTTCTGCTTCATCTCTTTCCCTCTCTGCTGTCTCTTGTATTGCTTCTTGCTCAAGTGTTTCCCTTTCCTCAGCTGATTCTCTAATTTCTTCTGCCTCTCTCTGCTCATGCTCCCCCTCACTGTCTCTTGTGATGATGGCTTCTATCCTCACCTCACCATGTTTCTCAACTGTAGACATCTCTACATTCTTAATTTGGAAAGTTACTTCTACCTGATTCTCCTCTATGTGAGGTTCCTCAGGTGCTTCTTCTTGTATATCCTGCTTGACCTCAACCTCTTCTGTTTCTACATGTTCTACTTCTTCCTCTTTTCTGTCATTCTTCTTGAAGGACTTGTCAACAGTTTCAGTCTCTTCAACTTCATGTTGGCCTGTATAAGATTCAGTATTGTGTTCTTTAGGCGAGGTATCATTTTCTTGGACTTCATTTTCTCCATTTCTACTACTTTTTGTGATAGAAGTAGTTTCATTGAGTGTAATAGATATGGTTGGGTCTAACTCTTTCTGCCGTTCCAAAGCTTCTTTTAGACGTTTCTGACGCCTCTCTTCTCTTTTGGCCAGTCTCTCCAGCAATGCAGCTTCATCATCCACTGAAAGATCAGTGTTTGTTATTGAAGAAGACTTGGTCTCGTCTCCTGTGATGCTGTTAAAAGAAATTAAAAGTTTAGGTAGAATAAATATATCTGGACAACGTGGTTAGACATTTATTAACCATGACCAAACAGACCCCTACCTTACTAGCAGCATCTAGAGGTTGGTTGAACCTACAACTAATCTGGGTTTAAAATACCCACACTATTTTAATATTTTGATTATACTACGCTTTCCCCTGAACCTTGAGCCATATGATGGAAAATTAGTTTTCACAGCTACAAGATATGCATCTATGGCAACAAATGTATAGTTTTTGTACAATACAAATCTAGACCATGGTTATAAAATTCATTAGATGCTATCACAAGCAGAAGTTAAAAAGTATGGCTTAAAATGGGGATGCAGAGGAGCCTTCGCCATGTGGTGTTGGAAAACCCTTACTGCAAACAATCAAGATTTTTTATTTTCCTAACTATACATTAAAAACAAAGCACAAAGCATCTGCCACTTAAATACACAAAGTTATGTTTTTTTCTTTTTAAGTTTCATGTCTATTGTCAATGACACCAGGTCACTGCAGTATCAGGGTCCTTAGACGTATAAATAACATGACAGCAGTTATATAATGTAAATAAAATTTGACAGCCGAGCAGACGGTCACATTCAACCTCCCTTTCAACTCACTGCCATATTTACATTCTTATGAATAACTGAAAGTTCTCCAGCTTCCCATTCTGCTCTTGCAGAAAGATCTCTGTGTTTGTTAATGTTTTCTCATGAGTTTTACCATAAGAAAGTGAAATATTATGGAGGAAAAAAATAATGCCTTTTTACGGATAAACTAATTAAAAGAAAAGAGGCTCCCCCCTCTCAGACTGGTCCCATGATTATGCTGTTGAGGGCAAGAAGGCCTAATGTTTGTTAATCCCTTTCAATGACCCTCTAGCCAATTTGCCATCCTCTTGTTTGCCAAGAATTTAGTTCTCCTGGATGGAGGAGCCAGAACAGGTTGACAACCCAATAGCACAGGAGATAGACTCTCCAAAGGGTACTTGGTTCATATGCCATGGACCATATAAGTTGATTCTGTGTATTCTCTGTGTGACAATCTACAGTATATGGTTGTAAATACAACCCATATAGGAGTTTGAATAACTCCAAAAGCTGCCACAGGCAGGTACATTGTTATCAGCTACTGATCTACTATGCTGCGGTACCGCAACTGCTGCAGGAAACAGATACACACACATGTAAAACACAGCTAATGGCTACCACGCAACTATCCGCACTTATCGTTCCACTGGTGCCGCCTCAGTAATAGGGTATCAGTCGATACAGTAACAGCCTAGCACAAAACAACATTCGTAACCCAGCTTTCCTTTCTGCTGTCCTCCAGATCCATGGCGTGGTCCTCCCTTAATCTGTGGTGGTTTAAAGCCAAGGTGCTATGACAGGTACTTATGTTAGGAGTGTGCCCGACTAGTGGCTCGACTCATTTTCATATACCTGAAGTTCACACTCCGAAGGAGCACTAAGTAACGATACTATAGAGCTATGGATACCTGCTAGAGCGGTGCTAGGCTGTTACAGTATCGACAAATACCTTATTACTGAGGTGGCACCAGTGCAATGATAGGTGTGGATGGTTGTGCGGTATCCATACAGGAGTTTGTCATGCTACGTCATTAGAGTCCTGAATAGTAATTTGCTATTGTTATGCAGCAATAACTAAAAATGTGTCATTGCATAATAAGGTTCTGTGGATCTGAGAAAGCAGTGACAATGCCAGATTATTTGCTAAATAGCCCAACACTTGTAAAATCACAGCTGCAACTAATCCACTTCAGTGACATTTTTAGATGAGGTTGTTCTCTCCTGGATCTCATGCTTTGGCTGCACTCTATGATTGTCTCACAATTTGGGCCTACTGGAGGATCATAAGGTCTTCTGGTCTGCCAGTCCAACCAAGAATGTGCCAATGATACTCTCTACCATGAAGTGCTGGATTTTTCTGTATCACTTTCTTTGCATACCGGGTTACAATATCACATTAAACCAGGCATGGATTGTACATTTGTACAATGTGTGACAGTATATGGATTGTGGGGAACTCATGGCTTCTAAGCCAGTTATAACACTCCCTAAAGGCGGTATTCCAAATATAGAAAATTCAGGCATATCGCTAAAATATATCCTAAATAACTGATAGATGAGGGTTCCAATGTTCGGATCTCTATCTTTTGAATAAAGGGTCCGACATCGCTTGATGTGCTCTTGGACTATGCAATTTCCAGCTGCAAAGGGATGAATGTGTGAGGGGGAAGGAAAACACATGTTCAGCATTCTCCATTTTCTGTGGATTATCCATCATACTGCAGCCCAAGTTTATCATGGTTTTAGTCATATGTAAAAGGCCAATGACCTTTAATGTTGGTGTTTCAGACCACTCTGTTTACCTTTGAAAATTGAACAGCAAAATGTGCCCCCTACCACATATTAGTGACATGAGGTGGACAAAAAATACGAATCTATGTTCTGGTCAATAAAATTCCATTCATCAACTTCAACAGGATCAACTCCCAAAACTGTATAGACTATTTGGTTTTTCTGATTCAACAAGTTTAGTCATTCCCTATATGTAATACAGCAGAGAACATAAGTATGCTGGACTTACCTATTCTGAGTTCCATCATGCCCATCTGCGTCATCCCTATTTAGCCGTTGCCGTTCTTGGCGGGCCCTCCGGCGTCTCTCTCTTGCAGCTTCTTCTTCATCATCGTCATTTCTCTGATAGGTTACTCTACAGCATAAACAAAGTGCAGGTTTAGAACATACAGATCATTTCTCACGTACAAATTTTGCACAGTCAACGCATAATATTCTCTGTAGGAACAAAACTATGTCCTGCAGAGCATCATGTTGGACATACTAGTGTTGTCTGCAGATAAGTGTGCAAAAGAAATAAGTAAATATACTAGCAGGTCGTACAGAGTGCATTTGAATTGAATTATCACATTTGATGGACAGATGGGACATATAGTGACTTGTGTCAGTACAGAACTGTATTATGATCCTAGCTGATACATGATCTGCACTGATTAAGACGGAAACTTAAATTATGGACCCTTCTGATGATACATAATGGTCTCCAAAACGTTTCATGTTCCCCCAGCTCTGAGGAAGTACTCCTTAGTACATATCATTAGCCAATAAAGGTATTTAACCAATCCTATACACTGGGGGCGATTTATCAAAACTGGTGTAAAAAAGGAAACTGGCTTAGTTGCCCATAGCAACCAATCAGATTCTTCCTTTAATTTTTCTGTGCTCCTTTGGAAAATGAAAGGTGGATTTTAATTGGTTGCTATGGACAACTAAGCCAGTTTTCCTTCACACCAGTTTTGATAAATCACCCCAATCTCCCAGTGGGAATGTTTCCCTTTTACTGACCCCCAAAAACAGACAATAGAGGACAATTTATGAAAATCAGCACAATTAAAACACTGACCCTGCTCATAGCAACCAACCAGATGAACCTTTGAACTATGGAAAAACCAAGAACCCAGTTGGTCATCAAAGGACAAACACTTCATAGGGTCAAAAAGTCAAAAACATCCCCAAACATCTCAGGTTCATTTATTAGATGCATTTATACCGGTCAAACCAGCCACTAGTATCTATAGCAGAGGGTCAAAGGCTAATGATCATGCTCCCCTGTCATGAAGAATTATGGGAAAATAGGCTTTCACATGAAAAAAAAGCAAATAATAGTTAATACTCTGGATTGTTTAGAATTTTTTTTTCTAAAACCAAACCTGTTATGCATCTCTTGTCTCCTTCCTCCTCATACCGGCAGTTCTCCAAGGCAAAGGATACAGTTTCCAAACTGAAGCTGTTTCCTTTTCTTTGGGCTGATACCTAATCTGTTGCATTAAAAATGTATGCAGGGCAATGTAAGCCATATAAAATACTGGAGGCCCTCCAGCCAAGTCACTTTCTTAGACAATTAAATGCTCTTAAAAAAACAAAAAGGAAACATTCCTGTGACCTGTGTCTTCTCTACCTTAGGCCTTTCCCAAGTCACTGAGCCAGAAACGAGCTAAAAAAATCCTAGCAAGTCATGCAGTGTATTAACCTTTGCTTATAAAAGGTGTGTGTGTGTGTGGGGTGTAATAATAAAGGGGTATTCTAGTTGCAGTAGGGGTTGTTTGATTTGGACAATCTCTAGTTGTTGGAAGAGTACTGTGCCAATAAAGCCATAACAGGTTGTCCTTCTGCTGGGACCCCCAGCAATCAGCTGTAAAGTGTGGGAGAACACAGCTGTAAATGTTCAATTTCCCATCAGCACCTTTACAGGAAAAATGAAGCATTACACTGTTATCATTACAGTCAATAAGCTGCCCATATAATAACAGGTCCTCTAGAGATGCTCTTTGTAGCGGTTATCCATTCTGGTTAATACAGTAGATGAGGGTCCTAAAAGGGAGAGCCGCTGTATAAACCATAGACTGGTAGTCAAATAAAACAATTGTGTTGTTTCAATTATTCTCGCAGTCCTTATTCCTACTACTACCTCATGAATTTCTCGATCGGCAGCCAAGTTTGTACTCTGGCTGCTGAAGTAACTCATCTGGTCATAGGATATATAACTTGGTGCATGGCTCAATAAAAAAGAAAGATCTAATATGGTCACCATAACAAGATGAGCACATGTGTAAGCCTCACATGAGCAGGACACGTGGGGTTCAGAGTGTTGAGATCCCCACGATCACTAAAATGAGATAGAAACATTCACAAACAGTGCTGGAGACAGGTTCATAGACTTTCTATTGAGACATTTTCAAGGAAAGACAGTGCTGTGTGAGTGAATATAACTACTCATTTTAGTGATCCATGAGGGTCTCAGCATTCGAACTCCCACCCATTAACACCTTTGATATGTCTCTATGACATATCAAAAATTTGTTTGACGTACAGGTACACTTTAAGAACTTTATTTGCAGGAACTGGAATATCTCATTTAGGGCAGGTTCACATTCTCATTATGGAATTCTGTTATAATGGAATTTTAGGGCGGAGCAAAACAGAACCCTTTATGAGGCATTCCGTTTTGCTCCGTCCTAATACATGTCTATGGTTCCATTATACATGACGGAAAAAATAGTCCTGTCGACAGAACCCTATAACGGAATTCCATAACAGAAATGTGAACACGCCCTTATCAATTAATGATTGAAATCAGATTGATAATTATGATAATATGTGCCACTCAACAGGCTCCTTTAGTTACATACCAGCTCCCTGCATGGTGACATCACTACTTTTGGTCCAGGGGTAACAAGCACATTATGTATTAGCTCTAACTCCCTGTTAAATTGGATATTTGTGTGGAATTTATGCCGAAAGCAACACATTCTCAAAGAAAGATAGTTCCCTTTTTGAATGTTTTATGGGTTTTGTACTTTATGTTGCTCTATTATTTTGAACATTCTGTGCTGTATCACTTCATTCAAATTTGCCCCAGCCCCCAACAATGGACACCTTTATCATACAGGTGGCATGACCTCACCAGAGACAGAAATTGCTTCATGTTATTTTATTAAGGTGACTCACTAAGACAGAGGACAGATATTATTGATTTCACACGAGAACTCAATATTATAATTTACAAGACAAAAGAATGAAAGATTTATAGTATACTACAGCCAAAAAAGTAAATGTTCCCATACTCTGGAACCAGACTAAGTCTGATGGCAATCTAAATGGAGGCACTTTAGCTGTCTCTATGTAGACATGATCTTCCTTATCTTTAGGGTTTAATTGATTCTTAAAAATAGATCCCTCATCTCAACATGATCTTTATTGCCATTGATGGTCTGTGGAATGGAGAGTGGCAACGCTTCCAGATTATTTATATATTTAAGGCTACTTTCACACTAGCGTTTTATAATTCCGGTATTGAGTTCCGTCATAGGGGCTCAATACCGGAATAAAACACTTCAGTTTTGTCCCCATTCATTGTCAATGTGAACAAAACTGAACTGAAGACAACGGAATGCTCCTAAAAGCATTCCGTTCCGTCTTCAGACCGGAGAGCAAACTGCAGCATGCTGCGGTTTGCTCTCCGGTCCAGGCATCCGCACCAAGACGGATCCGTCATGACCCCCAATGAAAGTCAATGGGGACGGATCCGTTTGGTGTGACACAATGGTGAACGGATTCGTCCTCCATTGACTTTCAATGGAGTTCATGACGGATCCGTCACCTGCACATATACATACACACATACAGACATACACATAAACATACACAGACAAATACACATACATACTTACATGCTCCTGGCACGTCTCACCAGCGCAGGAGGAGCAGGACAGCGCACACATAGGACGATTCCACCCGGCGCTCAGCAGAGGGCGCTGTGGGGAATCGTCCCATGTGCGCGCCGTCCTGCTCCTCCTGCGCTGTGGAGACCTGCCGGGAGCATGTAAGTATGTATGTATATGTGTATTTGGATGTGTATATGTCTGTCTGTGTGTCTGTACTGTGTGACGTGTGGGGCCGGAGCGCGGTTCCGGCCACACACATGTCCCTGCGGCAGCACGGATCCGGCGGCACCCTTCACCTGCCAGATCCGTGCTGCCGCTAATGTGAAAGAGGACTAAGGCAAAGGCACTGTAATCTACTTTTTTTCCCACAAACAGCTCCAATCCTGTCCATGAATTACATATGGTATTGCAGCTCAGCCATGTTTGCTTGAAAGCTGTTTAAATGCAATACCAGGCATAGCCCATGGACAAAAGGGGCACTGAAGAAAAAGAATCCTCAAACCAGTATCAATGATGGTCCAAGAGCTGAACCCTCTGTTAGGAAGAGAGAACCGGACAGCCATGGCTGGGGAAATGTTTAATTCAGATAACTTGGTATTGAGTGAAAAAAAAAAAAAATCTACAACGGCTTTACAAGCCCCATAAAACAGTCATTACTCAATGGTGAGCCAGGCTGAGGCCATACCTGCCAAGCCACTCCTCATCCTCATTAATCAGCAGTTTGCAGAAAAGTCCCACACTTTTTTTTCTTGCATCTCCAAAAGAGTTGAAATCTTTTCCCTTATTAGGACAATGTATGTGTAATAAAAAGCAATTCCCCCTAACAATCATTACTGTGACGATGAGCATGTGTTTGGAAAGGAGAACTGTAGGTCATGAACAGACGGTTATCTGCACCCCCCATCCCATATAGCACAAGTTGATTCACTCAATTGAAACAATATGTTTAGCTTTGGTGAAACATTGATAAAGGTTAGGGCCGCAGCAGTGACTTCTGGGATATCAAGTTGTCCCAGCAGCAGTTTTTACATAGTGGTTTCATTCCGGACTATTCCAAGAACTACAGAGAGAGGAATTTTACAAAAAAAAAAATCCGATTTGTTCTGTTTGGAGCTCCTGAGTGCAGGCTTAGGTTTCGTTGCAAGGGCCTCAACTTGAAGATGCTTAAGATGCCATGTAATCAGCACTCTGCTGCCGCAAACAATGATTTAGTATGGGGACGAGAGCTGGCATAAAGATCAGGAGTCCTTATGCTGTGAAGGAGATAGCCGCACACTTCTCTCCTACAATTGCTTGCTTAATATGCAGTTGTAATAGGTGCTTACAGTTATTGTCTTTTTGGAATGTGATCCTTTGGCACAGTCTGAGGTCCAAAGCACACTGGCTCAGGTTTCCATTTAGACCATCTCTGTACTTTGCTCCATTCAGCTGTCCCTGAACCCTGACCAGTCACCCTGTCCCAGCTGCTGAAAAAACACCCCCACAGCATGACGCTACCATCACCATGATTCACTGTAGGGATTGCAGGTGATGAGCAGTGCCTGGTTTCCTCCAAACATAAGGCTTAGGACTGAGGCCAATAAGTTCAATCTTGGTTTCATCAAACCAGAGAGTCTTGTTTCTGACAGTCTCAGAGTCCTTTAGGTTTTTTTGTTTTTTGTTTTTTTTTCAAAACTTTCATGTGTCTCTTAGGCTACATGCACACGACTGTATGTATTTTGCGATCCGCCAAAAATACAGATGACATCCGTTTGGCATCCGCGTTGCATCCGTTTTTTTTTTGCAGATCCATTGTAACAATGCCTATGCTTGTCCGCAAAACAGACAAGAATAGGACGTGTTCTATATTTTTTGCAGGGCTACGGAACGGACATACGGATGTGGACAGCACAGTGTGCTGTCCGCATTTTTTGAGGACCCATTGAAATGAATGGGTCCATATTCTATCCGCAAAAAAAACCAGAACAGACACGGAAACAAAATACGTTCGTGTGCATGAGGCCTTACTGAGGAAAGGCTTCTTTCTGGCGACTCTGCCATAAAAGCCGAGATTGGTTGAATATGGCCATGATGGTTGACCTTCTGGAAGTTTCTCTCATCTGCACACATGATCTCAGCCAGACTAACCATTGAGTTCTTGGTCACCACCCTCACCAAGGTCCTTCTTCCCTGATTACTTAGTTTGGTGAGGCGGCCAGCTCTAGGAAGAGTACTGGTTGTTTTAAACTTTTTCCACATAAGAATTATGGAGGGCACTGTGTGTTTAGGAACCTTCTCCAGATTTGTGCCGCCACACAAACCTGTCTCTAAGCTCTAAGCTGTACAGGCAGTGCTCTATGCATTGTCATGTGTGAGACTTTATGTAGACAGGAGTGTGTCTGTCCAAACGATGCGTAAACTACTGAATTTACCACAGGTGGACTCCAATCAAGGGGTAGAAACATCTCAAAGATGATAAAGAGAAATGGCAGGCCTCCATAGCCAAATTTTAAGTGTCATACAGTGGGGAAAAAAAGTATTTAGTCAGCCACTAATTGTGCAAGTTCTTCCACTTAAAAAAGATGAGAGAGGCCTGTAATTGACATCATACCTAGACCTCAACTATGAGAAAATCACATTGTCTGATTTTTAAAAAAAATTATTTGCAAATTATGGTGGAAAATAAGTATTTGGTCACCTACAAGCAAGCAAGATTTCTGGCTCTCACAGACCTGTAACTTCTTCTTTAAGAGGCTCCTCTGTCCTCCACTCATTACCTGTAGTAATGGCACCTGTTTGAACTTGCTATCAGTGTAAAAGACACCTGTCCACAACATCAAACAGTCACACTCCAAACTCCACTATGGTGAAGACCAAAGAGCTGTCGAAGGACACCAGAAACAAAATTGTAGACCTGCACCAGGCTGGGAAGACTGAATCTGCAATAGGCAAGCAGCTGGGTGTGAAGAAATCAACTGTGGGAGGAATAATTAGAAAATGGAAGACATACAAGACCACTGATAATCTCCCTCGATCAGGGGCTCCATGCAAGATCTCACCCCGTAGGGTCAAAATGATCACTAGAACTGTGAGAAAAAATCCCAGAACCACACGGGGGGGCCTAGTGAAATACCTGCAGAAAGAGGAGATCTGCTCTAGAGGAAATCTGCATGGAGGAATGGGCCAACATACCAACAACAGTGTGTGCCAACCTTTTGAAGACTTACAGAAAACGTTTGACCTCTGTCATTACCAACAAAGGATTAATAGTATTGAGATGAACTTTTGTTATTGACCAAATACTTATTTTCCACCATAATTTGCAAATAAATTCTTTAAAAATCAGACAATGTGATTTTCTGGAGTTGTTTTCTCATTTTGTTTCTCATAGTTGAGGTCTACCTATGATGTCAATTACAGGCCTCTCTCATCTTTTTAAGTGGGAGAACTTGCACAATTGGTGGCTGACTAAATACTTTTTTCCCCACTGTAGCAAAGGGTCTGAATGCTTAGGTCCACAAAAAAATGTTAGTTTTTCAATTTTAATAAATCTGCAAACATTTCTAACATTCTGTTTTCACTTTCTCATTATGGGGTATCAAGTTGCAGATTGATGGGGATAGATCAACACTTTTTGCTCTGTGGAGATCACTATTTAGTAGTCATTATATCATTACAGGTATTATTACAATGGCAGGCAATACCTCTATTACAGAGTTGGAGGTAGACAACACAGGATCCACCATTCATAATTTGTAATGGTCTCACCTCAACTCCTCGCCACTCCTTGCACTGAGACCTCTGAACAAGTCACAGAACATGGCCACACCACCATCCCATAGAAGAAAATAAGTTATTCCTAGTCTACAGGTTCCTATGGTCCATATGGCTTCTGTAAATAAAGGCTCAGGCAAGATGGCTGACCCATACTCATCCAGAAAATATAATTTAAAAAAATCATCTACAATTAGAAAATAAAAATAGATTATAAAAAAGAATATGTATCACTATCTGTTTTCAATCAGTAAGTAAAATATAGGTGATGCATTCCCTTTAAAGAGGTATTCCCCTTGTAAGAAGCGATGGCGCATCTCTAGAATATGCTATCACTGTAGGGGGCTGTCCATCAGGACTAGGGGGCTGTCCATCAGGACCCAGAGATTCGAAAGGCCCTTTTACAAAGATTGATTAATGGGCAATTATCGGGAACAAACACTTCATTGAGTGGAGGGGAGAGCTGCATTTACATGCAGCAATCATCCTATCTCTATGAGGATTAAAAGGAACCTGTCACCATGAAAAATGCTCATTCTGGGCTTTGAAGTCAAGGAGGAGGTCCTATCAGTGACTAACAGCCTTCCCTCTATGGTCTATGACTGTGTATACAGAGATAGCTGTCAATCATTGATAGGATCGCCTCCTTGACTTCAAAGCCCTGAATGAGCAAGGATATAAATTAGTTAATTTAATTGAAATTTTTACGGAACGGATCTTTTCCAGTAAAACTATACAATATATCAATCTCCAACTCCTCCTGCTCTGTAATACACTGCTACAATTTTCAATAGGACAGGTTCCCTTTAACAATTGCTACAGTGATCACTGATCCCCATACAAATTCAGTGTTTGATAGCAGCAGATCCCGATTTACACAGGGCAATGGGCTGCCCAAAAATTATGGTTTTATGTGCCGCATAAAAGATGCAATCACTTGATGAGCGAGCGTATCAGTCACAGGAGAAACGTGCTACAAGGGAGTGACACATCACTGCATGATCAGGCTACATACAGGGCTTGTTTGTAGTCTGTAGCCATGGAAACACATTAGTCACATGGAAACTGTATACACCAAAAAATTATAGATTAGAATTAAGATTACCTGCACCCATACATGTACATCCAAAGGTGCAAATGGTCTTAGTAGCTCATTTTATAATGCCACCGATTTTAGGGTTAAAGGGAATAGGTCACCCAAATTTTTTTGCAGTGTTATACCAGATAGCGACATCTTTTTTTTTTTCTAATCTGTTTCTGATTTCAGTGTCTTTTTTAAACATGAATTAAATAATAGGTCATTTTGTGATGACACATTCCCTTTAAATGACTGCAGAAAATAGCTTCCCAACAGGAGCTGCAGATTAAAACAACACTCCTTATCCTTTAATGAGAAGATTAGTGAGTGACAGTCATGGAATAGTATGCGTGGTGCACGCTAGGTGGACACCAGCAGAGAGGAATTCTATCACCTATATATTATTATGTGCATTATGTGATATCATCACTGTCATCGTGCACAGAAAACAGTAATTAAGATTCTTCTGTCATCTTGTAAGATTAAACCCACACCCACGGAGAGCCTCCAAGATGCTATGTCTGGCCAGAGTCACTTTTTTGTCAGGTAAAACTACATAAACGTGTTTGTATCTGTGTCTCCTGCCTGCTTCTCATATCTTAAAGAACCCACGCTAACACAATTCTCTTCTCTTAAAGAGGGGGTAAACCTAAAATCAGCACTTGGAAACGTTCTCGAATATAAGCACATATCAAAAAATGAACCTGTACCCCCATTACAATGATGAGTTTTGCTATCAAGGTCAGATGGGCCTGTGGTGTGTATTGTCCTCCATTCTCCTCGCATGACTGTCAGCCCCCCACTGCTATGCTTGTCAAGAATGCAATTCCTCTGGATAGAGGAGTCCAGATGTTCATCATATGGGGCATGGAACCAATCAGGGCTTGCCCCCTTTCTCTAAGTGGCCCATAGCAACAGCATGGTCTACCTCTATGGTATACAAACCTTGGCTCATATGTGGCTTTTTGAGCTAGTGATGTTAAGGGCAGGACTGACCAGTATTCTCTAGAAAAACCAAATTTGTCCAAAGACATAGGCCAGATTTCCACATCAACATACACATTCATGCAGAGTGCGGAAACAAGTGTCTTTCTGATACTTCTGGCACCTCTTGTCATTGGCAAAAAGTTATGGTTGATTATTGAAATGGACCAACAACAATCAATCCTCATTTCAGATGAGGCCAAGCATGGATGCTATTTCAATGACGGAGGAAGAGATAGGGGGCTTGCCGATACCTTTGTCGTCTCTTATCACTTGGGTATACAGAAGGATGACACAAAAAAAATCATGGCATGAATTGGAGATCCATCTAGCGTCTATGACCATGAGATTCAATAAATGAGACTTGTAGTAACTGCAATACAAGACACAGGATATAGACAAGATTGGCGCTGTTCATTTATACATCCTCTTAAACTCTTGACATATTTTAACCCACCAGTGTATCTCTAGATTTCACATAGTCATGTAGAAGCCGCAATGTAAGAACATCCAAACAACAGGCCCTTGTTCTGCCCCGGCACATTCTGTTTTAGCCACATGTTTATTTGCTATGACCCGGTGTCATCTCCTGACTTCCAACCATTTCAGATTAAATCGCCTGCAAATTACCCACAAGGTCTGAGAGAAACTGCTGCTTTCACCTGAAAGGGCTCACGTCCCAGCATGCACCATCCCTGAAATCTCCGCTGGGCTCCGAGTTGTGAAAATAAACACTTGCAACAAAAGGGCATTGTTTCCCTGCGCTGTACGCCTCTCAGGACATTTCTGTTTTTCTTTTTGGCTGGAATATAGCTTTATGCCAGACTTCATTCTCACCTAAGTAACTTTGACAGATTGCTATGAGATCCCTTTAATACAATTTGATTTTATTTTTTTTTTAAATCAAAATAGATCTAACATTCCTTGATTTATTTCTTAATATACTTTTATAGGAGTCTGAGCTACATTTTTGTGATGCCAAATCTCTTGCATAGACACAGAGTTAAATAATAAAATTCTGCCTGCCCCAGACACCACTAGGGGTTGTGCCACCAATAAACTCTATTTTAATATAAAACTAGTTACTTTTGTAATTTACTTTCTGTTACAAAAATGCTCCAGTTGTGAGATTATCTCTTTACTTCATTACAATGTAATCCCTACTGAGGAGGTTGCGTGTGCTCAGTTCCATCCTTCGGCAGCCACATCTACTGTTAGAAGCCGTGACAGTTGTAGGGAGACAGCAGTAGCAGAAAGGAGACACCCCAGAGAAAGGACATATCCCTGAGAAAGGACACACCTGCTGAGAAAAGACACGCCTCCTGAGCTGTCAGCCTGAGGAGAATCTAGCAGAGAACTGTCATGGCATAACCGGCCCTTAACTGTCTATACATTAATAATATAAAGTGCTGTGTGCCACAATGTCAGCGTAAACAAGATGCAAATTTTTGTACAAGCCTGAGGGGTGTAACTGCCTTCTATCACTCTATCTCTGAGCAGAGGGCCCTTCTATCTTTTTTGATATGATGGGAAACCTGAAGCCTTTTGCTCCCACCAGTATGCAGAGAAGTCCGTAGCCACAATGTAGATATGTTACGTTTCTCTATTAAATACTCTGCAGTTCCCTGTAAGTTGTTGCTATATGTTCTGTTGGACCCATGCTGTCACTTTTCTATTTTTTTAATCCGCAGGGTGATGTATTCCCTAGTAAGCTCTGTTCTCTTGCTGCACACATCCACAGCTCACACTAGACTGACTGACTTCCTCCTACATAAGAACAGGTGGTGCTAGCTCTGCCTGGAACTTCCTGCTCTCTCCATACACAGCCTATGGAACACACAGTGCACAGAATACAGTGCCATTAATACTTGCAGTGGGACACTGCAAGGAGGGGAGAGAGGCTGGTGTCTTACTTTTTTTTGGTCTGTGCTGATTAATTTCACAATATATCTGTATAGCAGAGCACTGTTGTCTGAGTTCACAAATTATAGAATTCTGGTTGAATGCAGCCACCACTAGGGGGAGCATATGTACATATTAATTTATACAACTAGTATTGAATTCAATGGGACCTGTATTGAACTGTATGCAGTGAGGATTTTAGGATACATATGGAGATACATTTGTGCACATGTTCACTATTAAACAATTTATAGAAAAAAATAACATATTTTTCACTTTATAAGACGCACTCCCCCCCCCCCCCCAAAAAAAAAAGTAGGGGGAAAATTGCGGTGCGTCTTATAAAGCGAATACAAGTGAGCGCCGGGACCCCCATTAGACCTCAGATCAGCACACCCAGCCCTTAAGGCTAAAATAAAACCCTCTCTTACCTGTCTTGCGCCGCGGCTCCACTCCGGGTCCGGCGCTCCTCTGTCTTCCCATGCAGCCCTGGCCTTAGAAGCCAGAGGAGCGCCGGACCCGGAGCGGAGCCGCGGTGCAGGACAGGTAAGAGAGGTTTTTATTTTATCCTTATGGGCTGGGTGGGCTGATCTGAGGTCTGATGGGGGCATATTCATTTAATATGGGGGCTTATGAGCTGATCTGAGGTCTGATGGGGATAGAGGGAGCTGATCTGAGGTCTGATGGGGGCACATTTGTCTAATATGGGGGCTGATCTGAGGTCTCATGGGGCAGAGTGGGCTGATATGGGGGCACAGTGGGCTTATCTGAGGTCTGATGGAGGGCTGATGGGTATCTGATGTGATGTCCTGAAATTTATGGGGGGTCTGATATGAGGTGTGATGAAAAATAATTTTTTCTTATTTTCCTACTCTAAAATCTGGGGAGCGTCTTATCATCAGGTGCGTCTTATAAAGCGAAAAATACGGTAAGTTCTGTAATGAAGTTAAAATTAGGATTGGTGGTAATCACAGGTAACAAATGGATTTGATAGAGAAAAAGATGATTTCTCCATTTGATCTAAGTGCAGAAAGTGAAAGAGATCCAATGCTTTAAACCTGAGCCCTCGTATTTAATTAATGGATTAGGCGCTCTGTGAAGTTTCCTCTAAATTCCAAAGTCTTATCTGGTGACCTCTAAACGCATACCAGTGTCAGAGGCCTGAAAGGCAACATAAAAATAAATGAAAAATCACGGCCCAAAAATATGTCCTGAAAAAAATATTAAAATAGGAATGATAAAAATATTTATAAATTACTGGATGAGACATTTATTTTTGTTTCTGGAAAAGCTGAGTGACAGAAAAGTGTCTAACTTGACCCCCACTTTCTCCCACTAGCACACAATGATAAAAATGCCCATCAAGGAAAGACATTGTAATAGCAATTGCTAATATGTATGTGAGATCAAGTGCAAATGAGGATGTAACCCCCACCAGGGGGGCACCTAAACTTTTTGCTGCCTGAGGCGAAAACTGAAATGGTGCTTATTCCCAATGGCCCTCCCGCTGTGCCCCTCTTGCCCCTACCTAGTGCTGCCTGAGGTGATCGCCTCACCTGGCCTCATTGGTGGTGTACCCCTGACTCCCACTCTGCACATGAGCAAAATTCTATGGTCATCACCATTTAGCTAAGCATTGGAAGAACCCTATTCTGATCCCACAACAGGACACGCTTGTGATGCAGTTGGTACCCAAACTATATATGGATAGACAACCCTGGGAACTTACAGCATCATAGTAATTGGGATTTGCGGAGGTGCAATAACTGCTGGCATATTACCTTCTGTAAAACCAGGGTTGGTCCAACATTAAAGGGGTTCTCGGGGGCCCATACCTAAAATGGCACTTTCGACTAACCTGTAGACAGAGGACACATTAAGCAGTGCTTAGCTTTCTTTTGGTCTGTCAATTCTGCAGCCAGTCAGTTGGTTAACACTGCCAGATATGCCGTCCCCCACCCACTGGACAGTAACTGACAGTTTTTTCCTATGCAGAACACCAAAATAAACTATCAACTAGAGATGAGCGAATCTATTCGTCGATTCGTATCGAATCTTGGAAATTTTCAGCTGCGAAGCGAATCCGAATATTAGGTGATTCGCTCTGTTAAGATTCGAAAATGTTCCTAAGGCTTTCTACTAGAGATAGGTGAATCATGCAAAATTTTATTCGCCGAATATTCGACAAACTTTTCCAAAGATTCGTATATTCGCCGAATAGATTCGTTGAATTTGCGTACAAAATATACGTAATTATATGGCTTTTAGCGAACATTTGCGCACTAATAACGAACGTTCAGGTAAAAAGGTACGCAACCTCTTTGAACACGTACGCATAAGCGTACAAATTGCGTACCAAAATGACGGGCTTTGCTGGAGAGGAATGGTGGAGCAGGAGGAATGCTCTGATTCTGACCCCTGGCTTCATATGGATACTGTATCAGCAGATGACAGCAGATCATCCGGCTGAGACTGAGATGAGCGTGCCATCCACTCCACTACCTCATCCACTTTCTCCTCCACTACACTTTTGCGCCTTGGTGGGTTAGCCTGGTGGAAAAACGGCCAAATATTGCAAATACTACTAGTAGATGCTCCGGCTACAGGTCCTTTGGCACTTCTGCCCTGTGCCACCTTCTCCTTTTTTTTTTTTAGAGCTCAAGGTCTGGCTGGAACTGGACCACTTTTGCTTATCCATTCCAGACATTTTTCAATTCACTCTGTGGCCCTGCAGCTGGTCTTTGTCCCCGTCTCTCCCGGTCTCTCTCTCCCTGCCTGATTAATTACTAGCCCTGAACTGGCCCTGCATTTGCCCTGCAGTATCCCTGATATGTGTAATATGGATTCCCAGAGCAATTACACCCCAATTTTCACAAAACAGGTCTCAGAGTCTCAGAACTTCACACACCATGCTTCTGCTCGTCTTAGCGGTGGCAGCAGAAGCGATGCGTCACTGGCTTACCGAGCCTGAGCCAATCAGAGCAAGCCCTGCCCATTAGAACCGCTTTCTTCCCGGGATTTTGCGCACGATAAAAGAACTAAGAGTAAAAGTTCGCTAATGAATTGAATTCGTAGCGAAAGCGTATAATTTATAGGGCAACTATGTAGCGAATGCGTACAAAGCCGAAGCGAATCACCTAATATTCGGATTCGCTTCGCAGCTGAAAATTTCCAAGATTCGATATGAATCAACGAATCGACGAATAGATTTGCTCATCTCTACTTTCTACGCATTCGCTATGTACTTGTCCGATAAATTGTACACTAAGTATAAGTTACTCTATACGCTGTTGCGTACGAATACAAGTAATTAGCGAACTTGTACTGTTAGTTCGTTATTCGTGCGCAAAAGCCCGGGAAGAAAGCGGTCACCTGACCTAGTGGGCAGGGCTTGCTCTGATTGGCTCAGGCTCGGTAAGCCAGTGACGCATCACTTCTGCTGCGACTGAGACAAGTAGAAGCACTGTGTGTGAAGTTCTGAGACACTGAAACCTGTTGATGAAATTGTTGTGTAATTGTTCAGGGAATCCATATTACACATCAGGGATACTGCAGGGCAAGTGCAGGGCTAGTAATTAATCAGGCAGGGAGAGAGAGACAGGGAGAGAGACAAAGACCAGCTGCAGGGCCACAGAGTGAAGAGAAAAATGTCTGGAATGGATAAGCAAAAGAGGTCCAGTTCCAGCCAGACCTCGAGCTCTAAAAAAAGGGAGAAGGTGGCACAGGACAGCAGTGCCAAAGGACCTGTAGCCGGAGCTTCTACTAGTAGTATTTGCAATATTTGGCCGTTTTTCCACCAGGCTAACCCACCAAGGCGCAAAATTGTAGTGGAGGAGAAAGTGGATGAGGTAGTGGAGTGGATGGCACGCTCATCTCAGTCTCAGCCGGATGATCTGCTGTCATCTACTGATACAGTATCCATATGTAGCCAGGGGTCCGACTCAGAGCTTTCCTCCTGCTCCATCATTCCTCTCCAGCAAAGCCGGTCATTTTCGTACGCAATTTGTACGCTCATGCGTACGTGTTCAAAGAATTTGCGTACCTTTTAAAACTGAATGCTCATAATTAGTGCGCAAATGTTCGCTAAACGCCACATAATAGCATATATTTTGTACGCAAATTTAACAAATATATTCGTCGAATATCTGAATCTTATGAAAAGTTCGGCGAATAAAATTTTGAATGATTCGCTCATCTCTACTATCAACCATTGTCTGGAGGGCCGGGGTAGTTTGCACATCAAGCATATTATCGGACTCATCTCTGGCATTATACTGGTGCCTCCTGGGGTTCACTCTATACAGCACTTCACTTCCTGCTACTGAGCTGAATGAGCAGGTCACACATGCTCAGTTCCATCCAGCCGGACCTTCGTTTAGAAGGGCCGATTGAGGTTCTCTGATGGGATTCTCTTCTATGGACAGAACATCTAGTGCTGTGTAAGGAGACCCAAACAGTGGATAGAGAATCACAAACAAGGAGCAGAGCCAGTAGAGAGAGCCCAATAATACAGCTCTGCTTGCATGCCGCTCTAAATTCTCTCCTCACCTGCTCACCCTCTCACCGTGTGGAAGCTCCAGGCTCGACCTCTTCTTGAGTTATCTAGAACTGGACTTTTCTGAAAAGTCTGGCTATGTGGAACATTTGTAAAGCTACTTCTAATGATACAGAAGGATCTTCCTCTGCAAGCTGTGACAGGTAAAGAGTTGCAGGAGAAAAGACACGCCCCTCTTGGGAAAGGACATGCCCCCCCTCGAGTTGCCAGCCTGAAGAAAATCCAGTAGAGCAACAAATGGGAGGGCTCTGGATGTATGTGTGCTACAGGACTGGTTCTGCCTTTGTTAGAAAGAGATTTTAAAGGGGTATTCTACGACATTAAAAAATGCTTGGCCTGTGACATGAAAATGGTTTTAAAAAGAACAGCATATACTCACTTGTACACCACTTCCTGTTGACTTCCCGACACCATAGGAAAAGGCTGACAATGCCGTTCAGCCAATCACTAGCACCAGCGTGACCCATCTCAGCCAGTGATTGGCGGAGTGGCATTCCAAGCCATTTCCTGCCATGTCAAGAACAAGAGCTGGAAGTGGTGTGCAGTGGGGACCCAGGCACTATCGGAACACCAGCAGCAGGGGTCGAAGCGAGTATAATCTGCTTTATTTATTTTATAATCATTTTCAGACCTCTGGGTGGCAGTTTTACTGTGCTGGAATACTTCTTTCATTTATATATTAATCATGGGATTACCCATGGAAATATGAATTCAACAATCACATTAATATTTAAATGTATACACAAAGTTAAAATGGGAAAAAATAACAGTAAGAAAAACAGTAGGAAAACAAGAAAAAAAAACATTTTTTTCCACAATAAATCTTTATTAAAAGGGTTATTCAACCTTTAGTAAGTGAAGGCCTATTCTCAGGACCTCATACAGGTATAAAACATATAAAAACATTATGATGCATAGAATGCAAGAGGGCCAAACTGGAAAACAATTCAGATACCCTATACCCTAATTGTTCTCAAAGGCTTCAAATTCCCACAGGGTTTATCTGTTACTTCATAACGACAATGAAGCGGTTAACCTGTCATAAAAGTTGCTGATCTGGGGTCATTCTACCGGGCAGTGCCCTATTATCCTATTATAATTAGATTACCAAAGTACACAGAACATTCAAGCTACATAAGTCTAAAGCCGAAAAAGCCAGGCATGAAAATCATTCTAACATATAATGGGTGCATTCATTAACAAAAACTATATAGAGTACAAGTGGCACGAGAAATGGGCATGTACGGTATGTACCATGCCAGGTCTAGATGTCTTGTTTGCTCGCAGCTGGTGCAACTTTGGGCTTTATTACAAAGAAGCATACTGACGGCATACATATGTAATACATACATATGTAATAAAAGCATACACACATATGGTTGTTATGGCTTTTTTTTAGCAGGACAAAACAGCAAAGCAAATTTAGAGACGAAGAAAGCCTAAGGGCCCCTTCACATGACCGTGTGAATGGGTCCGCACCTATTCCGCAAAATTGCAGAATAGGCGCGGCCCCATTCACTTCAATACTTCAATGATAGCGGGCAGCCACGGCTCTGAGCTGCAGCTCCGAAAAAAAAATAAAAAAATAAAAACATGTCCTATTCATCGTGTTTTTTTACTTTGAATGCCGTGGACATGCTTGTGGCTTAGCCCCATTGCATAGAGCTAAACCACGAGTGGACAACTTTCTTCTTGGCGCGGTTTTGGCTTTAAACTGCTGGCTTGCGAACTGCAACGCTGCCTCCCAATGAAAACAATTGGAGGCAGACACCATGCGTCTGAACGAGTCGCAGCAGCTCCAGTTAACTGCATTGTTTTTTTCGTTCATGCTGGTGCTGCTTATGAACGTTCTTTACCAATAATCGGCCCATTTAAAGGTGCCGCCGATTACCCTATGAACGAAAAAAAAAAAACGCTTGATCATTGGGTAATAGGATAGTTGGTGCAGACACCTAAATGGTAATTTGCCATCAGCACTCTGCTGCCAGCAAACAATGATTCCGTATGGGGATGACATTAGCATTCATTCCTTGCCATACTGTCGAGGAGATCGTTGCATGTAAATGCAGCAGACTCCTCCACTAACGAGTAGCAAATCAGTATGAAGAGGTCTTTAGTTGCTATGCCAACTGGTCCAGTCGGACATCCACCATGTTCACAGACTGATTATAATGTTTCATTGCAACTGTACAAGCTCCAGCTCCCACCCCATCCCCCTCCCAAGCTGGCACCATTTATAGTACTATAGCTATAGCCTCATCTATAACCATTCATGGATAATGTGATATCAGATTTTAGATTCTTCAGTCAGAGGCTAACTCTGAAGTGTTCGTTTGCTGACAATCCTACTTTAGCTGAGAGGTCGATACCTGTACTCATTACCTAATAATTAAGGAGTGACTGCAGCTCTAACCTCCTTTTTCTCTACATCTCACTCCCTGAGACCCAGTCCAGAGAGCTGAGATAGGAGGGTCTTCACATTATAGAACTGATTTAGCAAGTCCCTATGACAGGAAGATTCTATTTGGACCCTTTGACCCTGCCAGGGCCTGGGCCTGAGTGAAGGAATAAAGATTCCATAGAATATATGAGAGAATCGCATAAAAAACAATGGTTGAGGAAGCCCATGTACCAGCATGCCATAAACAGTATAAAGAATGCTATAACTGGTGTCTGCAATCTGCAATGTCTCTGGTTGATTGTGAAGGGAGAATGGGGAAGAGTTATCAAAACTGGAGTAGTTACCGAAAGGAACCAATCAGGAACCAATCCACCTTTCATTTTACAGAGCACCTTTGGAAAATGAAAGGTGGACTCTGATTGGTTGCTATGGGCAACTAAGCCAGTTCTACTTTACACCAGTTTTGAAAACTCTCCTCCATTATGTGAATACCATTACATTAGGGCATTGCCATGTAGGCAACACTCTTTATACCTTACAACAGTGGTCTCTGACCTGTGGCTGTTATGCTGTTGCAAAACTACAACTCTCAGCATGCCCTGCCTTTGTGCCTCAAAAATCTGGTGAGCCACAAGTTGGAGACCAGTGTCTTAGACCACAGAAGGCACATGGACCAATGGGCTCCATAAAGTACAATGAATACACATACATAAAATAGATGAATGCCTACTGAAAGATCTGCTCTATGTATCATGGATGTAAGGGTTAAAGCCGTCCAAAAACAAAGTACATCATGTACAGGACTAACTTCTACAAAAGCTGCAATGGAGGACGCCCTTCACACCTACCACCATCACACCTGTACATTGCAGGAAAGTACCTTCCAAGCAGCTTGTAAAACTACAACTCTCAACTACAAGATTTCTAGTTCTAGGTTGCAGTACTGAAGGCAAAAATGCAAAGCAAACTCCCACTCTCAGTTTCTCTATGTGACAGGGATGATATTGTCATGGTTTGCATTACGGTAGCAGCTTTCAGCTAAGATAATGTGCTAGGATTACCTGCGGTCCTATGTCAAAAATGAAAAAATAGACACATCTTGATGCTAATTGACAAACTCAGCCCTGCTATCTTTACTACGACCATGATAAATGCACATAGGATACCCTTCACAAAAGCTACACCACAACAGTAGAACCCATCACACCCATCAAGTCTATAGATTACAGCAGAGGTCAGCAACCTCTGGCACTCCGGCTTTTGTGAAACTACAATTCCCAGCGTGCACAGCTACTCAACTGTTCTCTGAACTCCCATAAAAGTGAATGGGGCATGCTAGAAATTGTAGTTTCACAACAGCTGGAGCACTGGAGGTTGCTGACCCCTGCATTTCAGGCAGCTTGTACAACTACTACTCCCATCTTGCCACAAGCTGTCTAGTCTGCAAGTAAAAATCTACAAGGCATAGATCTACTATCCTTTTCAGTACCTTCCATGCAGATGTAATGGACTACAGAAGGATAAAAGCTTTGAGATGTTTATCGGCAGTACTAGATAAAATACTAGATAACATATACTATCCAGCTGTACTGTGCCAATTGACCCACTCAGATCTGCTACATCTGTACTAGTAAATAGGTGATCCAGCTTCCTAGTATATTGCCAATGGCTTTTACAAAATCTCCGAGCCGTAAAAATGCACAGGTTGGGGCCAGAACAGAGGCAGAAAAGTTAATAACTCACTTGGAAAGGGCGGAGAGGCTGTGCCTGCTGCTGTGGGATCTGCTGATCATTTCTGCTTGTGGAAGTCACTGACTCTTTTCCAAATTCTCATTAAGAACAATGCAGGATGGGATGAGACAATGTCATATTCCTTCCAAGAGCTGCAACCCTGCAGGATGCTTAGCACACCTAAGCATTCTCCTTGCCCATCAGCCTATGACGACAGAGCCTGTCAAGCTTGACCCACCACTTTTTATCACATGATCTCATATACGAATGCTCCCCCCCCCTTTCTTGGTTACCGTAATCACTGTAGTATAAGCTCTCTACTCTTTTGTCTTCTATTTTTCCCATATTCTCCCTCCCAATCCCACCACCCCCACCCCCCCTGATAATACAGGAATGTCTACGCCAAGCTTACGTCAGCTGAGAAAAATTGCATGAAATATTTGCAGGTCTGTTATCTGGAAAGCAGAAACTCTGAAGTCTTCATTTTAGGTGACTTCTCTACTGAACATCTTAAGCCAATTTAAATAGTTTACCTATAAGCGTCTGATTATGTAATTTATGTAAATGTTCCAGAATCTGCGCCGCTTGTTTGACATAGAAATAATATTTGCTTTGTGTGAGAGCTTGTTTTTCGGATGTTCTACGCTGAACTGCTACATATAATGATAGTTCCTTATAGAAATTGTGTGTATAATAGGGGTACACACTCAACTTCTTTGTATATATAAGCCATTAAAAGGGGTTCAATTCGGGGTTCATTACACGACCGTAAGTGTTCTGCGGTCCGCAAATTGCCAGCCCTATGATAGAAATGCCTATTCTTGTCCTCAATTGCGGACAACAAAAGGACATGCTTTATCTTTTTTGTGGTTTTCCCATTCAAATGAACAATTTACTATAAGGCTTTGTTCGCATCACCGTTCAGGATGGATACGGCACATAACTGAGCCGAACAGAGCCCATGGGTCCTATAGACTATAATGGGGTGCTTTAGATCCTAAACGGAGTAGGAGAACGGAAAGGCTGAACGGTGATGTGAATGAAGCCTAAGTTTATTACAGGATGTCCTGCTGTTGGGATTCCCAGTGATCAGCTGTAGGAAGGAGAAGAAACCTCTGCAGAAAGTGTTCATTTTACTAGCGCTGACTTGAAGCATTACATGGTTAAACGAAAGTGCAGAGGGAGCAGTTGCACAGAGTAGAGCATAGGAGTAACGGCAATGCCCTCGTTGCTCCTAGAGGCTCATTTGCATATATTAAAACTTCATGTTTCTCAGCAATGCGGGCTCATATGAACATGGGACTAACAGATGCCTTCAGCTACCAAGCGCTCATGTAACAGGTCAGTGACAGAACCCAAAGAATTTCAAGGCAAAGAGGTATCTCCCAAGGAAAGAGAACTATCTCGCTAGTGTCATCTTGTGGTAGTGGTTCCCTGTGAGTCAAAATCCAACTTTTTAAAGGGGTTTTCTGAGACTTTTTTACTGATGACCTATCCTCTGCAAAATGTTCATCCGCAGACAGCTATTGGGGGTGTTTGCCCCTCATCAATACAGAGTAGGATTCTGGATGGCTGGGTGTGATGCCTTGGATGCAGCTTAGGCAGGGTATTAGCTGTCCCTGAAGAGACCACTCCTGTATGGAAACTCACTGCCCCACTCAATGAGTCTCCATACAGGGCTGGTTTCCTTATGGTCAGCCATTACCCTGCCTAAGCTGCATCCAAGGCATCACACCAAGCCAGCCAGAATCCTATTCTGTACTGATGAGGGGTAAGCACCCCGAAACAGCTTTCAACGGATGGATATTTGGCTTGGCAATTTTCCCTTGTTATATCCCAAGGTGGTGCTAGCAAGATGGTTTTCTTTTCTTGGTAGATACCGCATTGAATATTGTGTTCCCATGGAGCACCATCAATAAGTCTCCTTTTCAGGGCTGGCCTTAAGGAGATTCAGCAACCTGACAAAGGCAAAGAGGTCAAAGAATGTTATCGAGCAGCAAAAGCTCTTCATCAATGAAAATGTCATACAGTGGTCATGATAATGAGGGTTTAGCTGGTCATACATATTTGATGATGTGTATGGGCCCTCCGGACTGTCTCCGGACAGCACTTGGATTTCAGGTCCTTTTGTTCTCGGGGAATATAACCCAGAGTAGTCTGTTAGTAGTTTACTCCTTTCTCTCTACTGAGGTGGTCGGGAGGAATAGCTGTCTGCCGAACACTATATAATGTGCATGGCCTACCCTACTATGAGCCAAGGAGTTTGGCCCAATCCTAATGGAGTCTGTTGTTACCTTTCTCAAAGTAAAAATCACTGTACACATCTAGCCCCAGATATCAGGCACTCTGAAGTAAATAATCATTAATGAAACCTATAGTTTCTTACGTCCTCATGTAAACCAGCAGCAGCATTTGGCTGGCTACATTTCAGGGGGAGGTCTAAAAGGTTGTCGTGACCACTAATGGAGGCCAGCAGAAGCATAGAAGAATGTTCTAAATTCCCATAATAAACAAGCGGAGGCAGCTCCACTGCAGTAGTCAAACTTGTCATTCAAAAGGAAGTCTTGAAAGTACACAGTGGTTGGCAATTTGTATAGAGAACTATACAATGCGGTCACGCTCGGCTGAGTTGTCGTTACACTTGAAGATTTTCTATTGGAAGTCTGATACTTTTTTATTTAATGTGAAGTGATTAAAAACAAATGGAGGAATGTGAAGTTGTGAAGACTATTGATTTAGTGCAGCACTTGTCTATGGAACGGGACTGTACTGTGTAATAGATGCAATACCTCTGTGGTGCAGGGGAGACTTCCCAAAGACACTTGACTGAAGTAGCCATGTAGAACCTTATTAGATATACAAAGGTTGAACCTAGTCGGTCATATCTCCAGATGAATGTGCAGTTCGGTGTAACCTATTGTTCCTTGCTACCATCCACTTCAGGCCATAGGGAGGTCAGAGGCATAACTTGAAGCTCTTAGGCCCCAGTGCAAAATCTGTAATAGGCCCAATGAACCATGGGCCATTTATAACATTGATGTCTTCTTATCTGGCAGAGTAGACTTTGGGTCGCCACAGAGATACCAAGGATTAGGTGTGATTTCTACTGTATAACCCTCTAAATCTACTTGAGAGAGATTGACTATAGTTTTTCTTTCAATGATAAGAGCTGCATCCAATATACAGTGCCTTGCGAAAGTATTCGGCCCCCTGGAACTTTTCAACCTTTTACCACATTTCAGGCTTCAAACAAAAAGATATAACATTTTAAATTTTTGGTCAAGAATCAACAACAAGTGGGTCACAATTGTGAAGTGGTACTAAATTTATTGGATCATTTAAACTTTTTTTGTAATAATAAAACTGAAAAGTGGGGCGTGCAAAATTATTCGGCCCATTTACTTTCAGTTCAGAAAACTCACTCCAGAAGTTCATTGAGGATCTCTAAATGATCCAATGTTGTCCTAAATGGCTGATGAAGATAAACAAATGAAACCAAAATCAAACTTTTTGGAAACAATGCAAAACGATATGTTTGGCGTAAAAGCAACACAGCTCATCACCCTGAACACACCATCCCCACTGTCAAACATGGTGGTGGCAGCATCATGGTTTGGGCCTGCTTTTTATCAGCAGGGACAGGGAAGATGGTTAAAATTGATGGGAAGATGGATGGAGCCAAATACAGGGCCATTCTGGATGAAAACCTGTTGGAGTCTGCAGAAGACCTGAGACTAGGACAGAGATTTATCTTCCAACAAGACAATGATCCCAAACATAAAGAAAAATCTACAATGGAATGGTTCAAAAATAAACGTATCCAGGTCTTAGAATGGCCAAGTCCAGACCTGAATCCAATTGAGAATATGTGGAAAGAGCTGAAAACTGCTGTTCACAAACGCTCTCCATCCAACCTCAAAGAGCTCGAGCTGTTTTGAGAGACATACCCCAAGCAAATCACAGCAACAGGTGGCGCAATAAAGTTTTAATGCAAGGGGGCCCAATAATTTTGCACGCCCCACTTTTCAGTTTTATTATTACAAAAATAGTTTAAATTATCCAATAAATTTCGTTCCACTTCAAAATTGTGACCCACTTGTTGATTCTTCACCAAAAAAATTAAAATGTTATATCTTTTTGTTTGAAGCCTGAAATGTGGCAAAAGGTTGAAAAGTTCCAGGGGGCCGAATACTTTCGCAAGGCATTGTACATCTAACCCTGTGACACTACTTCAACTAGTTCTCTCCCAATAGTAGGGGATGAGGATCGGGCAGTTGGATTCCATTGGATTTCAACTGGCCAGTCTTTTTGTCTTCTGGGAGATAGGTCTTTGCCAGGGAAGTCTGGAAGCACCTTGCTACTGAGAACTGCAAGATCAACTGAGCTGGGCAGGCATGTGTATGAGGGGATCAGAGTTGCCAACCCAAGCCTCTTTTCTGGACATCTTATCCCAAAATCATGGGCAGCCAACATTTTTTATGGAGAAATTGGAAAACCAAAGATTATAATTAATACAGGTCTCTAGCTCAATATACTGATAAGAACTCATTACTAGAAACAATCTAGTCATGTACCACCACCCTCGGAAAAATCACAGACATATCTATTTTTTTTACTGACACAGGAAAAAAAGTTTTTTTTACAGACGGTCCAGAAATTTCTGGACAGTTGGCAACTCTGGAGGGGATTGGGATTGATAGGATTGGGATTGATAGCTATTAGCTGAACTAGCATTTGGCTAACAGCTACCGAATCTTGATCTTTGGCCTTAGCCTCAACAAAGTTTTTGTGATCCAGCTGAGAGTGCTAATATATGAAACTCAAAAGTGGGTCAGATTGCTTGCTATGTGGACTTTTTTATTTCACAGATATTTTACATGATATAGATTATGTCTGCATTATTTATTCTTATATTCTAACTAGAAAAACTTAGTGCAACCTGCTGGACTGCAGAGGGAGGGCATTGGGACGAAGTGGAGAGGATGGGAGTGGTAGCAGTTAGGGAGGTTATAGTCCTTACCGTGGCCAATCCCCGCTCCAGTGCTCTTATAGGCCACACATGTAGCAAAGCGGAAGGGAACAACTCTTCTTGCTGTCAGGGCACACTCTGAACTTTGAGGTCTTCTTTCTAGTGGTGGCTGGAGTGCCCTTGATGTTAGGTGAGCAGCAGGATAAAATGCAGGAGAACAGGCAAGAAAAAGCTGGATTGGTTAGAGAGACCAATGACCAGACCATGTTGATTATAATAAAATAAAGTCCTTTACTGAAAAGACGATGGGGTTTACAGTACAAATGCTAGCAGTAGGCATAAGTATGTCACAGAATAGGCTTTTTTCAAAATCTGTGTATAGGAGGTGGCTATGATGGTGATCCACCCTGAGTCTCTGTTTATAGATACTAGCAATCTTCCCAAATAATCGAAGGTGTGCGAAAATTCTCAATATTTCTCTGCAATGCCCAACCGCGGGGTGCCATTCTAGATCTGATGGCCAGTCTGTCTCAGTAATGTGACAGGCGCCAGAAGCAATATAACCCAAACCATGTGCAGTAAAGTCTAAAGCATAATTTGTGAGTTACCTTTACTGCCTTTGTCCAAGCACAGCCCTTAAATAGCCCTCAACCTTCTGCAAAAACTCAATGCTTCTTCTTTCCCTCAGAAGTTAGTTCCCAGCAAAGATGCTTGTCAGGCAGCTTTTACTTACAGGAAGACTGTCTTTCTAGAGAAGGGTTCTATGTTGGCTTACATGGCATCAGCGCACCCACACCAAACAGAAGACTCTCTAACCAGAGGAAATGGGTCCAGCACACTACCCATCAACTATTACTAAGTACTGCCAGTTAATTTCCTACCCATATTCAGCCTTTTGGAATACATAAAGTAGGATAATATAGTGGCTCACCCTCCTAATGCCGTAGGAGAGGTGCTCTGTCTATATGACTCACCCCTTATCAAAAATATTTGCCAAAATACTGTAGAGAAGAGCACTCACATCTGGATCACATAGACACCAAAACTATATAGATGAGCATATATACATGTATTTATTATTACAAACAAAAATTATATATAAAAATATTCCCCAAAAAATGAATAAATAAAATGATAAAAAGGTAAAACTAAATTAAAAACAACACATAAAGCACTGGAAGTCATCAAATATCCATCATATTTTGTGCATATTTCATTCAGTAGGCAGAAGGAAATGTTGATATAGCTGAATATAGTCCACCTTTTAATGTTAGGTTGTTAGTTGTATAAGTCAATCAGCAGGTTGTATAACATATAGGTAGGTAAAATATTTTAGTAATAGCAAAGCTGAATATAGTCCACCTTTATCGTTAGGTTGTTAGTTGTAAACAAATTATGTAGCATATAGGTAGATAGAACGTTCCAGTGTAAACTGTTTAGTATATCCTAATGGATTATATTCAGACACAGGTTGTTTTATATGGATGTTACACTATTTCAGCTTGTTCATACATCAATAGGTTACGGAAGTCCAGTACATCTAATATGCAGCACATAGTAAGTAACCCCCCTGCATATTAGATGTACTGGATATTTGTTGACTTCCAGTGATTTATGTGTTGTTTTTAATTTGGTTTTATCATTTTATTTTTTCATTTTTTGGGGAATATTTTTATATATAATTTTTGTTTGTAATAATAAATACATGTATATATGCTCATCTATATAGTTTTGGAATACATATTGTATAGCAAAGTTACATGAACCACTTGTATAATGTATAACATCATGTAACAACCTTTAACGGTGGACCATTTGATAATTGGAGCAGTGAACCATATCATTAACCCTTTAGCAGTGAATCACAGCATTAATTCTTTGGCCTCTCACACGACAGTGTATTTTGCGGGCTCCAATCCGCATATTTATACATACTGTGTGCTGTCCACATCCGTATGTCCGTTCCGTAGCCCCGCAAAAAAAATAGAACATGTCCTATTCTTGTCCGTTTTGCGGACAAGGATAGGCATTGTTACAATGGAACCGCAAAAAAATGGATGCCATACGGATGTCATCCGTTTTTTTTGCGGATCCGCAATTTGCGGACCGTAAAACACAATGGTCGTGTGAAAGAAGCCTTTAGCAGTGAACCAGTGGGTCACTGCAATATCATGGTAGGAGTGTGAGCATACAAATTGTCTATTGATTTCCCTGTAGAAAGGGGTCTTGGGCAAGGCATAACTAGGAACTATTACCACAAGAAGCTAGCTGGTCTACTAAAGTCCACAAATACTCGTGCTATAGTTATAGATATAGCACCCCTATTGTCCTCTGCTATTTAACTATTTGTTGCCTATTTTAATCAGCATGTAAACTGAGTATAACAGAATAAGACCTCATGCACACAAACGTATTTTGTTTCCATGTCCGTTACGTTCATTCATTTCAATGGGTCAGCAAAAAATAGTGACAGCACACTGTGTGCTGTCCGCATCCGTATGTCCGTTCCGTAGCCCCGCAAAAAAAATAGAACATGTCCTATTCTTGTCCATTTTGCAGACAATGATAGGCATTGTTACAATGGATCCGCAAAAAAAACGGAAACACGGATGCCATACGGAACATCATCCGTTTTTTTTGTGGATCCGCAATTTGCGGACCGCAAAACACATACAGTCGTGTGCATGTAGCCTAAGAAACATATGCTGCTTCAAGGAAACCCAGAACAAAGGACTATTGAGGCCATGTGAACCTGTGACAATCAATAAGCTGAATTTTCCTTCCCAAAATATTTTCTTTATTCTCTGAAAACAGATACATTGGAACTCTTAAAATTTTCCGTTTAAATGGATCCAGACTTTCTTAAATACACAAAGTGTGGCCTAGGAAAATGTCTGCCGATAAATTCATTAATGAAGCACAGTTATTTGGAATTCGTTAATTGGCATTCAGCCAAGTTTAGCTGTTTTTTTTTTCCTCAACCTCTAGTGGCTGTCCTTCAGCCAAGAACAGAGCTTACATATGTAGATGTGACAGAAGATCCCAAGCCAGTGGCTTGCAGACTTTTGCAGATTAAGCAGTAGTACAGGGTGTTATCTTAGGCTGGGGCATGGGTGTAACCATAGCCATAGCCCTTGCTATGGGACCCAGAGGTTGGGAGGGCCGTCAGGTGGAATAACAATATGGTAGCTTTTTGCTATAATGTGGGTTTTCTAATATATATGGTGCTATTATAATTACCTTTAATTATTGCTACTTACGCTGATCTTATTTTGCTATGGAGCCCTGTGAATTATAATTATGCCCATGGGCTGGATACAATGTCTGTCAGTAAGTAGGCCGATTGGATTATCCCTAAGACAACCTACCAGTGCCATAGCTAATAAGGGGGGTTGGCAAGTCATGTTCATCAAATTCTGGGCGCTGGGAAGGGGCACAGTGGCAAATTTACCCAAATTTCTTTAAGGTCCGATTCAGTAGAATTATCAGTTAGAGTCGATCCAAGTAATTTAATCTGAATTAAAAATGCCCAGATTGTCTTGTACAGTCATTTATGGCACTCTGAGGTCTCATAGGACTGTATCCAACCCATTTCAAAGTCTTTAAAACCAAGACAGCATTAGTAATGTTAGAATGACAGTGACATATATGACTATTGTTAAATGAATGTGCAGTGACCCGTGAGGAGCCGGACTGGAGGATGGGAGTAGTAGTGACTTCTGTATTCATACAGTTGGTCACAGTGCTTATCCTCTCAACTTTGCTCCCTAGGACCAGTGCAGCATAAGGAAATGCACCCTTTCTTCCCTCAGTGAAAACCCTGATTCTGGGGCTCCTGCCTGATGGTAGTTGGGGTGCTCTTGATTTTAGGTGTTTGGATGGGCGTTTAGAGTGCAATGGCTGGCGTATGGTGCAGGAGTCAGGAAACTAGGCAAGAGGTGGAAGAGTAAATGCTTTACTATAGTGCAAAATAGGAGTAATAGTACATCCAACTATAAAAATGAACATCTATAGCAAAACACAGTTCTAGCTGTTCACAGTGCAATTCTTTCCAAGATAACAGTTTATAGATTTAAGCAAGCTTGAGTGTTATGGACCTCCTTCCTCTCTAGCTTGCCAAAGTCTCTCTCAGTAGAATCTGTGGTGAGCAATAGTACTCTGGCAGTAATGGCTGTAATGACCACTGTGGGATATCGGTCTTTTGATGGCACATTTGTCCAGCATGTGTCCAAGGGTGAACGGTGTCTTAACAGTAACCCTCCTCTGTAGTAAGGTTTGGTTAGCTGTAGTTGCAGATTACCTTACTGACACCTAAGCTTGTCCATGCAAATTCCAAGGTATCCTTTTCTCTCTTTCTCTAGATCTTGCAGACATCTATTAGCCTCTGGAACTTGAGGCCCAAGATGAAGGAGTACATGGACTTTGTTTTCTTCTCTTCTGAAGTATCACTATACACTCACGCAAAGGTTAGAGGGGTTGGGACCAGTTCATAACTAACCTTTTTACAAGGGCAAAGCCAGGCTTTGTTAACCCTGGGTTTGCCACTATGTTACTATGGGTTTGCCATCCATACACAATATACTGAGTGTAATACAGAATATTTGATAATGTAACAATGATAAAACACTGTCAAATTTTTTTTGAACAGTCCAAAAGATATCCCTTTTTGGTGGCAGATTTCTTCTTGGTCTCCTGATCTTTGCAACTTATATCTGACTTCACAGGTACCTGCATGGGGCCTCTCCATGGATAAAGAATGGATGATTACCAAAGGAAGAGCACATAGTCAAGCTTTTTTTGCTAGATGGAATGGGTGAGACGGTATCAGTCACCAGCAGGGGGCTCTCTTACCTCTTTGCACTGCCATGTGTCAGCCACATGTTTGGAAAATTGTGTTTTTGTAATGACATGTTTGTCAAAAAGTGGAGAATAGTGTTTTTGTAATGACAAATTAAAAAATAATGATACAAGATGCATGACAGATAAATAGGCCTCCAGCTAGAAGAAAGGCATCTGACCATTGGATGCTGGACTCCATCCCCTGTCAGGGGATTCGTGTGAATACTTTATTATTCAAACTATAAAAATCAAGTGAACTGTGTGCTGGGGAGTAGTCGCAATATTTGTACTGTAACAGAATCAGAAACAGCTGCATATCTTCATAGTGGGCCAAACACTGAGATAGCAAGAAGTAAATAAGTACAAGCTGGAAAATCAAAACTCCTGCTAATGAATATTTGAACCGACCAAGTATTAATAGGATACAAACCAGCATGAAAGCTGTGACACTATAAAATACGCATCACACTGGCCTTTGGCATCATTTTAGTCTGTGTACACAGGTGATCACATACAAATTCAAGGGAGACCCTAAGGCAAGATCTCCATTTGGTTGCATGTGAGTCACAGTAAAATACTGGGATCAATTTTTCTCTGTAGAAAGATCACTTTGGAATCCTAGTTTCAATCCCCCTTAGGTCCTGTTGGTATCTTATTGGATAAAGTCAGCATGTGCAATGCTGTTTGCCATTGGATCCACCCAGATTAGGGTGCTATATTCATTGTAAAGTCAGTAGTGATGAGCTTGGGTACTTTGGGCCCACCAGGTCTACCCCACAGCTATACCAAAGATTATCTTCACACATCCAACTAAAGGGGTATTCAGGACTTAGCATTGGCCATTAAAGGGAGTCTGTGAGCAGTCTTGACCATGCACAACTGCTGACAGAGATAGATTGAGACCTTACACCTTGCCCTCTGTTTACTCCCCAGAGCAGAAGTGTCCTCAGCAGTAGTGGTCTACAACTGCTCACCTTGGCGGCAAGTGTTGGCTGCGACAGGCTCTAACATGGTAGGGGCTGTTGAACATGTACTGTACAGAGCCCCAGGCACTTCATGGTTAGGGAACACCCATAGGGCACTTACCATAGCGGCCTGCATTGGATTAAAACTTCATCTTGGTGAGGCTGATAGTAAGACCATCAGCCTCACAAGTTTAAAGGTTTTATTTCGTGATTATTGTAAAAAATGAAAGTCAGACATCAGATAGTACATGACCATATCTTTCTAACAAAGCTAGAACCAGCCCTGTACCTAACATGGAAACATATCTCCATGCCCCCGCCCCCAGTTCATTGCTCCAATTTGTCTGCTAAGTATTTCAAACTAGCAGCTCAGGGAGGGTGTGTGGAGATTAAGAATGCCCTTTATTAGGGGCATATTCTTTTTTCTGCAGCTCTCTACCTGTAACTGCCACAGCTTCTAACAGAAAACATGGCTGGTCACAGTTCAAGGATGGAACTGAGCATGTGTGTCCACCTCAGCAAGGTGGTTAGAGAAATTAACCAAAGAACAAACAGCAGGTGGTGCTAAGCAGATAAATTTTATTCATTAACTTAGTGGCTATACTACATTTTTAATTACATGCAATTACAAAGGTATTTAGATCCAGATTTTTTTTTAATGAAATGTAGAATATTTTTCGTGCTACAACCCATTTAAATAAGTCTGGGGTCTCCTAACTAATTTTGACATCAGTTTTGCAGGGTCAGAACTGCTGACAGACTCCTTGATAAGTGGGATTGAATGAAATTAGTTGCAGTACCAGGACATACTGTCTGTATGGCAAGTTACTGTGCCTATTTAAACAATGAAGGAAACACAGCACTCTCAGGAGAACCTCAACGCCTTCATTGTGCTGATAGGTGGGTGTCTCAGCAGTCTGATCCCCTCCAAACATAGATGTCTTATTTTAGACCAAGCTAATTAATGTCAAAGCCTGGAGAAACAATCTAAGTGATAAATTAGTCCTGCCACCAGGGGGAGCTCACTGCATACATACTACTGAGGTCAATAAATGTGATATAAATACACATTCCGCAACCTAACCCTAGTTGTGGCTGCCAGCAGTCTTTGTGGGAGACTTGACTGTTCCGCTGGGAGTCCAGAAGATCTCCCTCTTTCTTGGAAGACTCTGGGAGAGTCGGCAAGTATGGTTATTAATATTATATTTAGACAGATACATTTTTGTAACATACTTTTTTGTGACAATTCACACTTTTACTTGAAGTTTTCTAAAGGACATGGCCCTCCATGGGGAGCACAGAATAATTTGGCCCCCGTTATTGTAAGCCACGTAGGAGCCAGAGATGGAGACAAAATAAAGCATCCATTCATGACATACTTTGTGGTGACAGCTCGCTGAGATATCGAACTTCTATTCAAATAGCTCCACAAAATTCACAAAATACCCGCAGGATTGCCTAAAAGGGAAATGTGTATTTATTTATTTATTTTAACTTAACTCCAGATCTGGCAACTTTAGTGTGGATTTAAGGATACACTCCCATGAACATGGGTATAAAATGTAGCAAAATTCCTTTAGTCTGGCATCCAATGACCTGGGAAAAATGATTGTTATAAAAAATGTAATCAAAATTTACGGCCAGTGAAAATTAAAAACTTAAGGAGGACTTGTCACTTCTCTTGACATGTTTGTTTTAGTAACTACCTGCATTGCAATTCTGGAACATATACACTTACAAAAATACGCCAAAAATCATGAGACATAATAAATTTTAAAAATCTATACTGATAACACCTGAGTTTGAAGGCTTTAGGTAAGTTCAGGCCCATTTTATGGAAATGTCAAAAGGTGGTGGAGATTTGGCAAAAAATGCAAAATATAAAGACCCCTTTACATGGGCCAATGCATATGCAAGGAATGAGAACGAACTGTTCATTCCTGGGTATAGTCTGATTGTTGAGCCGAAATGATAGCTGCATACATGCAGCTATCATCTCTGTATGGGGATGAGTGATACTACTGAGGTCAATAAATGTTATATAAATACACATTCCACAACCTAACCCTAGTTGTGGCTTCCAGCAGTCTTTGTGGGAGACTTGACTGTTCCGCTGGGAGTCCAGAAGATCTCCCTCTTTCTTGGAAAACTCTGGGAGAGTCGGCAAGTATGGTTATTAATATTATATTTAGACAGATACATTTTTGTAACATACTTTTTTGTGACAATTCACACTTTTACTTGAAGTTTTCTAAAGGACATGGCCCTCCATGGGGAGCACAGAATAATTTGGCCCCCGTTATTGTAAGCCACGTAGGAGCCAGAGATGGAGACAAAATAAAGCATCCATTCATGACATACTTTGTGGTGACAGCTCGCTGAGATATCGAACTTCTATTCAAATAGCTCCACAAAATTCACAAAATACCCGCAGGATTGCCTAAAAGGCAAATGTGTATTTATTTTAACTTAACTCCATTGGCATGTTTGTTTTAGTAACTACCTGCACTGCAATTCTGGAACATATATACTTACAGTATAACTGTAAGTTGACCTGTTAATAATTGTGTATAATTGCCAACTGGGTGTTACCATTCCCCTTGTCAAAAAGGTGTGTTCCTGCAGAGTCTGCCACTGCTGGCTCTGATTGGACAGTGTCAGATTGTGCAGGAAAACACCCCCAACTGGTAACATACAGTCGTCAATATATTCATAAATTTCTATTAGGAATAATAGATGAATGACACAACATAGACTCATAAGAATAGATGTTCCAGAATTATCATTTCATGTGCAATATGCGCATTTACTAAAATAGACATGTCAGGAGTCTATTCTACTCTAAGTGCACTCATGTACAGTACATTTATGGAAACTTTAAAGGAAAAGTTTGACAATATTCTGGGAGGGGCATCGGACCACAGAATGATGGACCCAAGAGTGGCTTGGATCATCATTCCTCCAAAATTTGACATTTCTAGAACTGTTCTTGATGATAGCAAATGTGCTAGTCACACTAGTCAGTAGCCTGGATAAGTTATTCACCCCTCCTTATGAGTGTACACTCTTCCATGTTGCCTTAATATGGTCATTCTTTGGAGCATCCTGAGTGGGAAAATTGGTGAGTGAGAGTAAATAACACATGGAGAACTTGTCTATGAGGGATATGGTGATATATTAAAATTGTGTGAGTTTATGGTTAGCCAGGTCAAACAGATTAGCTAGGTAAGGGTAAATGCATTCCATTTCACTGAATTAAGGAGGAAATGATTTTCAGCTAACCAGGCCTTTACTGATATTAGCCCCAGCATGATCTCTTAAAGCTCATGAAGAAGGATGCAGTGCCAATCATTGGGCTGATGCCAGGAGTAGAAGTTATCTCATCAGAGATGGTGCCGCGGTCTAAAAAAATGGCTTCTTTTATAAGAAACAGGAGGCCATTCGGTGGCATAAGGGATATCGTGGCTAGCTTTTAGTGGGTTCATAGCCAGCTGTGGGATAGTGTGCAAGACCTGGGTGGACCATGAGAATGATACCAACCTTGCTTATTTAGTTGGCCTTATGTAAGGACATGGCTGGTCTTTATTTTTTTTGGGGGGCTGTCGCTTTTACTAGTTTTCTTGGTAATAATATTGTATGTAAGTTTTAGGGGATTTAAATAAATCACACCTTGGTCATCTCTGCCCTAATCAGTTTTTTTGTTGGCTGTAATATTAAAGGGGTTGTCCGGGTTCAGAGCTGAACCCGGACATACCCAGGTTTTGACTCCCGCAGCCCTCCTGAACAGGGCATCGGAGCATCTCATGCTCCGATGCCCTCCCTTGCCCTGCGCTGGATCGCGCAGGGCAAGGGCTCTTTTGTTTATAAACATTCACTGCCGGGCGGAGGCTTCCACCCGGCAGTGAGTTCGGTGACGTCACCGGCCGTAATGGGCCGGCTTTAGCGCTGCCCTAGCCGTTTGAATGGCTAGGGCAGCGCTAAAGCCCGCCCATCAGCGCCGATGCCGTCACCGGGCTCACTGCCGGGCGGAAGCCTCAGCCTGGCAGAGCCCGGTATGTCACCGGAACCGGGCTAAATTCCTTTGCCCTGCGCTAATTAGCGCAGGGCAAAGGAGGGCATCGGAGCATAGCATGCTCCGATGCCCTGTTCAGGCGGGCTGCCTGGGTGAATTGAAAGGTATGTCCGGGTTCAGCTCTGAACCTGGACAACCCCTTTAAGATACTAGGAGAAAAAACCTCTGTCACTGTAGGGATCATTTTCCTCACACCTCTCCTTCATAATTCACAAATATAATGGAGCCACAGCTCATCAGTCTCTTCCTACTTTGCCCTATTGAAATGAAAGGAGTGTGCAGCTTTCAAGCCATTAAAGCTAATAAACAGCACAAAATTTTCAGGTTCACACAAAAACCACACCCCATTGCTATTACCAGTTTCAGCTTAAGTTGGCTGACAACCTGTATTCATGACCTGTAAAACTGTTACATGACTTATCGCCTACTTCTTTCAAAGGCAGGTACAGCAAAATTATCTTGCTACACAGCAAAATGTAATTAGAGAATGTATCCATTACTAGGCAATTTAGATATTTAGGAGTTTAGGAAAAGTGGGTGGGAGCCTATGTATTACAGATAATTCTCCTATTATAAGGTTTAATCACATGACATCCCTCCCTAGAATTAGACTGGATAACACGTTTGAGGAGATAATATTACAGCCTCATGCAGTTACATAATAAACTTGTAATAAACAACAAGTGTGATGAGAATCAGCATTTGCCTGTCTCCGTTATCACGATTCAGTTGTAAAAGGGAAAGCCATGTCTACACAAGGGTTTTGTCTGGGAATTCACTGCAGCATTGGTCTGCAGCCAGGTTATAATATGTCTAAAGACAGCGTGCTGATATATTTATTCCACAGGAGCAAAAGTTGTTCAAAGGAGGGAAAAATACGCCAAAAATCATGAGACAAAATACATTAAAAAAATCTATACTGATAACGCCTGAGTTTGAAGGCTTTAGGTAAGTGCTTATTGCTAGGTTATGCCATCAATGTCAGATACATGTCGGTCCCACCTCTGTTACCCACTCCTATATCAAGAGTGGGGCCTTGAAATGAACAGAGATCAGCCTTGTATGTGTGGCCACCCTCCATTCACAGCTATGGGAGTTCAAAAATAGCCGATCACTGACAATCCCATAGTGGTGAATGGGGAGGTGACCACACTTGCATGGTTCACTGTCCATCCACTGCTATGGTACTTCCAAAAATAGCCAAGTGTACTTGCTCGGATATTTTAGGAACTCCTATAACAATGAACGGAAAGCATGCCTTGCCTGTATGGTGTGCTCTCCTTCACTTCATGGCCCTGTTCTGTATATCGAAACAGGTCCCAGAGGTGGACACAATTGGCTTGAGGAAGCGCGGCACGAGCGCGAAGCGGCCGTCGCCGATGCCCTGATGATGGTGATTTTATGCTGTCCACCCCATTTTATAGCTGTTTGTAAGTGATTTTGCCTCAAATAAACTATGGACTACTTATGGTGAGTGCCACACAGTTTTTCTTTTCTAATTTTTGAGAGGTCCCAGAGGTGGATCCTGCAAGTATCTGACATTGATGTCATATCCCAGCGATATGCTATCAATGTCCCACATGGGCCAACCCATTTAATGATAGCTTAGTTAACTTCTTTATTGGCTTTATCATATGAGGCACAGAATTATGTTGTGAGGCCTATAGGTTACCAGGACTAATGTGGGGATTATATTCTGTGTACAGCTCTACAGAATATGTTGTCAGTATACAAAACCACAAAATACAATGGAATATAGCACTGTATATGAATTTTGACCACGTGCTCATTTTTTTTACTCATCCTTAAAAATCTCAGCCAAGCTTGAATTTCGTAATTCCCTTTTTTTTAAAAAAAAATTGAATTTTAATATTTGCTGAGAAGCTAAAATTCCTCTAACTGCAAAGCTGTGGATTTTTTTCGCTTCTTAACAATACATATGTTGTATATAGTTTGACGAACAGCTACAGCATTTAATACGTCCCCAAAGGTGGAAGTGAATTTACAAAAGCTCCCTCTGTCTGCAGCTGCATAAGAGTTTGGATCACTCGACAGAAAAATCAACAAATAAGAAATGCCAAGAACCGTTTTAAGTGGGATTTGTGGATTACAGATCAAGCTCGAAGGTCATTCTGCTATACGTGACGAGGACTGAAATATCTCCAAGGTGGCCGTCTAGGAGAAGAAGCATGAGGGAGCGCTTTAGTTTCTCAGACAAATGATCTTGGCTACATCATGTTTCTATCAAGAGCAAATGTCTAGAATACATTCTCCCACTGAAGGATTCCAGTAGGGGTTTTCAGAAATGTAATACCTTCTCAGGCAATTTCTATTATATATTTTATGTGGTTTAATATATACACACAACGGGGGCCCAAGTAGAAAAGTGTTGATGAAACAAATACAGAAAGTTAGATGAAAAGAACAATGTTGGCGAAAATGTGGGTCAAGTTTATCATTCCAAGTTCTAAAATGTTTTTGAAAAATGATAGAGTGCTGCAATTATCCTATAGCCATGTTGAGGCACCCCTGTATAGATTCCAGGTTATAGCTATATAGGGGATGTATAGGTAGTTGCCAAATGCCTCTTTGACACATAAGAAGACACCAAGCCCATTGTAGATCAGGTGCCCTGTTTCATTGTACCCCAGGAACTTCAAGTTACACCTACACTATATAATGTTTTTAAATAATTTCCACGTTTAAACCTCTATTTGGTAGAAGGAAATATATGTATTTACAGTGATATTTCTAGTTGTCGGTTGTCACTGTTCTCCCTACACGTATGTGAGGTTCTAGCCTTTATAGAGGGATAGAAATTTGAATGGAGTGCCAACCACATCCCAAATTCCAAGTCAATGATAACAAAAATGTATTTATTATAAATGTATTTTTATACCCTAATATATCCTTTGAGTATATTCTGAGCAAATAGAGAAGTTCCTACCCCTTCCCAAATTCAACACGATTGTCCAGGAAATGCTACAAAGAGCATTTCTTGCTGTGGAGGACCCACTCAGTACATTACATGAACAGCCCATGGATTTGCAATGCTTTGGTTCTCCTGTGGTGGTGCTGCAGATAAAATGAACACTTAATGCCAGGTTGCCTGGCAGATTGCTGCAGGTTCTAGCCCACAGACTGCCTGTGAACAGCTTATTGTCAAGGTATGCCTCTATAGGGATATCTGTAGTGGCCTACATGTGATACCAGGATATCTAGCCCTGGGTTTAACAACTATTATTACATATAATGTGAAAAGGAAGCCAGAAATTCCCTTACAAGGCAAAAGGCAAAGTTACTAGGGAAATGTTAACAGAATCTTATTGAATTTCCAGTACAAAAAAAAAAATCACTGTTAGTTGCCAACACTGGTTCGAGAGCAGATTAGTATTATTTCCTTTTTCTCTTTTTCATCATAATGACCTCCAACGCCAATTACATTTTACGCACAATAGATGAAGAAAAAAATAGTCAGCACTCAGGGTGGGATTTACACCCTGCAGTATAGCAGGATGCTCTGCTGGCCCACAGTCTACAAGGGCTAATGACTCACCAGATTGGCTGGGGTGAGGTCATATGGGGTGATCATACCACCTCATAAAATCACAGCTTCACTAAACCACAAGCTCAATGATGCAACACAATGAAATATGCTAAGGAACAAAAAGATTTGAAAACCTCTGCAAACTTCCTAACTGGCCATCATATCTAACAATTAATATTAACACTGAATCACGAAAAAGTTAAATAGTAGATTTAAAAAAGGCGAATTTCATAACCATTTAGCATAAGGATTGAGTGCAGTGGTGTAACGTGAATGTCCTGGGCCCAAAGCAAAATCTGTATCAGGTCCTACGCTGCAGTGTGTCTTTTATAGTACTGGTGTCTTCTTATGTACCAGAGGGGTCTTTGGGCCTCCTCAGGCACCAGAGTCCAGGCACCTTTGCACCCGCTATAGCTACATCCCAAGTATAGATTTCATATTCTTCTTCCCATGGGAGGGAACTTAATTTGCACTCATTGTCATCCCCTGCTGAGTGATCCAAATGCAGCCACGATGGAGACTGCAGTGTCCAGGAAACCAAACCCTGTTCTCCCAGTAAATTAGGTTCCTGGGCCTGTATTTAGGTGTTATAGGGGTCTATACCACCCTTGATTTGACAAGTCTAGGACATGTTTACCCTCAACAACCTCCCTTATCCCCACTCAAGCCCAGTTGGTGCTGGTGTGTGCCTTAGGTCTGTATGGTGCTGACACCAGTCCTGCCTCACTTCATTAGTCTGTCATCACCTAGGTGGTAATTTGTGAACTCACCTGGCAACTGAGAGAATTTACAGGTCACTTTGCTACAGAAAACTGTGCCTAGTACATATGGGATGTGGCTCATGACAAGCAGGTTGGAATCCAAGACATGAATGGTTCATGGCTAAATGACTAGTTGCAGATGAATATACCGTATTACACAGAGTAGATATTTCATAATATAGAGGAACAGTTCCTTAATAAGTTATATAACATAAAGGCGTATATAGTTTAATAGGAGTATATAACCTTTTATATAACTTAATGGAGTGTTCCCAACTGGGACATTGATGGCATTTCCAGAACGGCACCCCTGAAGTAAAGAAGAGGAGCCACCCTTGCTATGGGGTTCTGGAAATACTAGGATGGGCTATTTCCGGCAGTCCCATAACGGTGAATGGAGAAGTGGGCATGCTGTCAATCACTGATAGGACCGCCTCCTTGACTTCAAAACCAAGAATGAGCAGGGATATAAATGAATAAATTACAAGTTTTGATGAATCTTTCCCCACAAAACTATATATCAATCTGCTCAGCTCCTCCTGCTCTATATCTTGCCGCTTTCATCTCAGATACCATGTTCAACGTGACAGGTTCCCTTTAAAGGACTGGTATAATACACTGTGTTTTTAGGACTCCAGGCAAATCCTTGCTTCAAGACCAAGACATGACTTCAATAGCCCTGTGCTGGCGCTGCAGGGGAATTTAACACTTGCCACCAGATTCCATAGGTGATTACTGAAGATTGCTGGAGATCCTAGCAGAGGGACATCCTGTGATCAGATAATCAGCAGAAACACTTTAAATAAAACAGAATTGTCCAAAGTGGAAAATACCTTAAATAAGGTAGTGCCCTATAAAATTGTGCCCCCACTGTTCATTCTAGGTGCTGAAGAAGCAGAAATGGTTGTTCAAGTGTTTATGTTAAGTATTTCCTCATACTATTTCACAACAGTTGCGTGTGTGACCAGTGCAGCCTGAGTCACATGAGTCATTGGTAGGTGGAACTTACAGTCTCCTCTCTCCTCCCATTGGATGTGTGATCTCATGCTGGAGGTAACTAGGAGTTGGTCACTGTGTGTCGGCCTGTATGCTCCTTCCGTAATTGCCCATACGGCAAGGTAGGTTAGTGTTAGGTCCCTAAGATACTCTGAGATACCTTGACGTGGTGCTCGGGCTCTGGTATGTTCTTGATGTAAGAGTATATTGGCGAAAGTCTCATTTTAACATCAGCATGAGGGTTTAGCCATATATTATCAATTGTATTTACCGTCGCAGTGCACCTTTTTCCTTGATTTGTTTGATTACAATGTTTGTCACATCTTCACAATTGGTTATCTTGTGTAGGATGTTTTTGTGGTACATGTGGTCCGCTGCAGGCATCCTCCATTGTATGCATTTTTGCTAGGGATTGCTGTTAGCAACGGATCACATGTGCAGGATTTGCTACCCCAGTTTGATGCACAACAACATATGGGGTTTTGAGCACTTCTCTGCCATTTTAGACCACTTTTTCTCCGTGATTGTGACCTGCTGCAGGGCCCTGTGGGGTACAGGAACCCCATTCTTCTGATGTGGGGGTGGGGGTCTCAGCAGTTGGATTCCCACCAATCTAATAATTATCCCCCATTCTCCACAACCAGAATAGCTCTTTAAGGATAAGTTGAGTAGTGAAAAGTTATCTCTGCCAGGTTCATGAAGTAGGTGGAGTGACTATAGTGACCATCAGGCATAACTCCTTGGACATTTCGGGACTGGTCATCCACTCAGTCTGGGGGAGTAGCTATAAGGGTGGTAAAATGTACCCCGTCCATTGTGCATCAGGAAACCCTAAGGTTTCTCTGCCATGAAAGACACCATTTGGTGGGGGTAGAGGGCGTCTGTTACAGATTTTGCACGCAATGTGGCCCAGGAATTTTAAGTTACTCCACAGCCCACCTCATGTAATGAATTGAAACCCCACCTTCCTAAATTAAATAAGTAAACACATACTGTATGAAGAGACCACCATAGGTTGTAAGACATCAAGTGGACGTATAGCATTTTATATTTAACCCTTTCATATGGCTTCTCATTTTGCATGCATAATATGATTCATAACTGATATAGCCCAACTTTCAAAGCTTTAACTTTCCTTTGTTAGGAGATGTTTGCCAATACTTGGCTACATATCCAGAAATGTTTCCTGTCAACAATATATCCAAGAAATAAAACGGGTCCACTGGGAACAATGATGTCATCAATATAGAATTATAAATAGCGTCCGACTCCTAACTCGGTCTACATTCCTAACATGCCGTATTTGGCCCAACGTACAGAAGACACTGCAAATCATTATTTATGACCATTTTTGGAGATACAAACATGGCTGGTTATTTCATGGCATGGAAATTGAGCTGGCCAAGTATGACTGCTAGATATGGGTAACCTCCAATTCAAACATAATGAGCACTGTACTTGCAAATTTATTATGACATTACCTTTCGACTTCCTGGCGCATTTCCTCACGTTTCTGTCTCCTGAGTTCTCTGCGACGTTCAAAGTCATCCATGGTGGCCACTGAAGCTTCTGAGCTGAAATCTAAAACAACAGCAAAAACCACAAGTTAGACAAAACACTAATATATCCTGGCACAAAACTAGGTGGCACAGAACGAATTCTCTATACTGCTTAATGCCAGATTTAGACAAATTATATATTAAAGGGCTTAGTATGTGGACACCATGTATCACATATCCACAGTGTAGCTGATAGATGTCAGAATGCTGGGGCCCCCATAGATACCAAGAACTGGGGTCTCCAAGTTGCCTGTCTGAACGGAGTGATAGTGTGCATGTTTGTCCACCATTTCATTCACTTTTATGATGTAGACAGTGCTCTGTCAGTAGATTGAGTGGTGGACTGACATGCGCACTATCGTTTCATTCAGACAGGGGACTTGGAAATCCTTGTTCTTGGGATCACTGAGGATCTAACTACCTATGCTCACTTAGGTGATAAATTCTGGTTGTGAGATAAAGAGGCCTTTAAAGAGGACCTTAAGCAGATACAAGAAATCATTCCAACCACCCCAACCTAGCCCACACTAAAACATAGTTCTGTTTCTCCTCAGGCTGCCTCTAACATCCTTTTTAGATGAGAACAGTCCTGCATGTGGCCCCATCTTTATTGCAGAGATGACTCTGCAGCTGGGTTGCCAAGCAGTTTTTCTTTTTTCTGGACAACTTATCCAAAAATCACGAACTGCCAACATTTTTTACGGACAAATTGGAAAACCATAATGAATGATGAAGATTATAAGTGATACCTGTCTATAGCTCAATATACTGATAATAATTTATTAGTATCATTTACTGTGAGCTCTAAAATAATGATAATTACCACCAAATTCATTTAGTCAAGTACCAGTAGCATCAAAAAAATCACGGACACATCAATTTTTTTTCACGGACACAGGAAAAAAAGACACCTATTTTGACGGACTGTCCAGAAATTTCTGGACGGTTGACAACCCTGCTCTGCAGGCAGGAGCTCTTGTTGCTAGCTGTCCATTACGATTTTGTCTGTTCCTACCTTGCCAAGCATCAGATAGATTAGTGTGGTCAGATCATATCTACCAGAAGCTATAATTATATAGATAATTCCCAATAGTAAATAGCATGCTGGAGAACCATAGATGAAGGTTTAAGGTACAGGCGAGACAGCGGTCTGTGCTCTGTCCAACAGTATGTACTGTATGTCACAATCAGGGCAAAAACTCCAGTCTCTGCAGGGAGAGGAAGAGTTGAAGGGGCAAAACGCCTTAAATTATCTACAGGAGGCAGCATGCAGAAGCAGAATACACAAAACTATATGTCACAATGGACCAGATTGTCACAATGGACAAGGGGCATTGGAAAAGCAAAGGTTTACAGATCACCAGACGATGTATGATGGTAGAAAAAATTCTTCAGGAGTTTTCCAATATCAATGAATGAAATTTCCTAATATACTTTAACTATGAAAGCTTTATAAATGGTCCAGTTTCAATCCTTGCCCCTTCAGTCCTGGAGGAGGAGCTTCTGCTGCAAGCTGTGACCCTCAACACAGTCTTCTGTGGCCAGGAGCTTCCTCCCTAACCCTATGTGTCAGTGACATGTTTAAAGGGGCTGGTTGTCTTGCTCAATTCATTAGCTAAGCCAGCCTTCTTCTCTTCATAGCTGGTTCGAAGACAAAGAATTTCTACACCTTTCTATTAATCTGCTTGCATTTTGAGCTGACATGCACGTCTTATCTGCAGATTATAAGGCAGTGGTCAACACTCCGCAAATTCATTGTCTCTCACTTCTGCATAATATCAATCCCACATATTGCAGGCTCATAAGATAAAAGAAACTGCAGCTGCCTCCCCTTTCTCCCTCTCCTTTCTATTACTCTACAAAATTACTGAGCAGTGCCTAAGGAGTGTGAACACTTTACTTTGTCTTCAGATCTATCAATCTATCATGGTCATGTATTAAAGAAAATACATGAAGTAGTCAAATAAATAATTGATATCCCCTGGAAATTCAGGTTTATGCTAAATACATGGTCCTATGTCCTATGCCAGTGTCGGCGAACCTATGGCACGGGTGCCAGAGGCGGCACCCAGAGCCCTCTCTGTGGGCATCCGTGGCCTGGAAAAAGTCTATGGTGTACCAATATGCCTTAGACTTTTCCTGCCGTTCATCAGCACAGGGCGCACTATGAACAACACAGGCAGCGCACTGAATGTAGACAGGATATTATAGCTAAATGATAAAGTGCATGGAAGATATACTATATAGGACTGTAGTATTCAGCTTACATTGCCATGTTGGCACTTTGTGATATATAAGTGGGTTTTGGGTTGAAGTTTGGGCACTCGGCCTCTAAAAGGTTCGCCATCACTGTCCTAGGTCCTATGAGCTGCGGTTGTGTGGATTATTCCTGGGTACTTTGATTTCTACCCCCATTCAAGAAGCACACTTTAGTTCTTCAGCCTATACATTTTAAGCCATTTGCTGTTCCATTGAACTATACACTGTTTGTCCTGATGGTCAATTGGTCATGACTCATAACATCTGTGGAAGGGTGGCTCTGAATATTAGAGCATCTTTGTCCCCTCCTTGTGAATCCTGATGACATTACTACTGTGATTTACGCCTTTACACAGAATAACCATGGCTATCCTATGATAATGCAGTTAAATATATGCCAGTACAACATAGTTAAAAATGATAATCAAAAGTAAAATTTCTTTATGGTAATACAAATAGAATAATATTTAATAAACGCAAATAGAGCGGTAACCTGGCTAGGAGTGATACTGTCAGACAATGTGAATTGGGTGCTGGGTTCCAGAGGGGGCTGGGGTGTAGAGTGGGCAACAAGACACTCAGTCTTGGTCAGGTTATTTAGATACTTGGCTAAGATGCAGTGCTGTGTAGTCGGAAAGACAATTTTCCAGCTGCAACTTCTCTGTATTTCCACAGTCTTACTCCGACTCCAGATCCAACCCCTTAAAAATGCCTCATGTATAAGTTTTAACTGTTTTAATAAATAAGGGCCTACGATGGAATATATATATATATATATACTGTGTATATATATATATATATATATATATAATTTTTTTTTACATTTCTAACATTTTATACATTAATTATACAATATTAATGATTTTTAATATTTTTATATTAATTATACAATATTAATGATTTTTAATATTTTTATTCTAAGGATTGAGTTAGAATCGGTTCATTTCTATGGATTCTGACTCCACCCAAAGCTGTCACAAACTAGGCCTGCCAAGAACAGAAACTAGATGTTCACAACAAGTGAAAAAAGCCAAGTTACACGTGAACAACATCATGAAAATCCACCAATAATCAAAGCAAACACAAAATGCTTCACTGAATAAATATCTGGAAACAAACATAAAAAACAATATTTAGTCTCCCCATATGTATACTAAACCTGTATGTATTTAGTATCCCCATATCCAGTACAATCAGTATGATAAAACTAATGGAGCAGATCTATCATGAGGAGAATTTTTAAAGGGGTTGTCAGGGTTGGACAACGTTTGGGATGTGCCTAATATAAAAAAAATAAATCATCACTTACCATACCTAGCAGATCCTGCCTTGCTTCATTGGTTCTCCAGGCCAGGTTCTCTTTACCCGACTGCAGCGGTGAAGTCACATCGACAACACGTGACTACTGCAGCTACTCTCTTTTGTCGTTGTGACTTCACCACTATAGCTAGGTAAACAGAGCCCAGCCAGGAGAATTGGAGAGGCAGTGTGTGATCTGTTAGATAATTGATCATCTGTTCTTTATTGCAGACATAACCCAAGTGTTTCAGGTTTCTTCTTGAAACTGGACAACCTCCTGAAGTCAGTTTTGCTTGAGTCTGTGGTGCCGAAATCGCCCAGTATTTGGCAAACTTTGTCTACAGATGTTATTTCAGTTTTTATGCCACTCCTTACTCGACAGAGATTGTGACATTTTTGTGACTTTTTGAAAAAGTCTAAATTTTTAAATCTGATATGTACCTCCTCACCCAGATAACCACTCCCACTTTCCAACTAAGTTTTCTAAAGTGGGGAGGGAGGCTTAAGATTTTAAAAAGTTGCAAATTCGTGCACAAAAACTGTGTGTGCCAACATTTTTTGTTCTTCTTGCAGAAAAAAAACACTAGAAAGCTATGGCAATCCCCCCGCCTCCAAACTTCTGTGTGTGTCGTTAATGCCAAATTTAGCTATATCCTTAAAGGAACAGTCACATGTTCGGGGTTCTTGATGCAATTTTGGAAGCAAAAATCTGGAGTGGTTCATAAAAGGATATAAAGTATAAAAGACAGATAGGAGGTGTCTTTTTGGGATTCAGCTTTGGTTTTGACTTTCAAAGCTGCATCAAGAATCCTAAACATATGGCCATACCCTAAGAGGTTAATGGACTGCCAATAAAAAAAGTGGGTGCAAGATTGATAGTGTTATGCATGTGTATAGTGTAGGATCTGGATACTAACGCCTTCCCTACTGTTTCTTCTGTGTCCTTTTATCTATTTCTAAAGACAAAAACAGAAAACTGAAATACTCCATACTCACGAGTTGTAGCTTTTCTTCTGTGATTTGTAATCCACCAGCTTTAATATAATGTCTTAGGTATCACTTAGCAGACACACAGTGTGCAGCACATCAAAGACGAGGCTTGTCTCCTCCACTCTGGAGATCATATTAAAGTACTACCAGAAAAGGGAAAGGCTTTGTGTCCGCACTGTGTTTAGCTAAACCGTCCTGTCAGTGCATAGTTTAACTTTTGGATGCTGAATGCCAGATCAGCACCAAGAACTAGAGAGTTTCCTGTGAGGTTTTTGAGGCTGCCTTTCTGAACTTTGGGACAAAAATTCCACAATTAACCCCTTACATACCCTTTCGCATTCCATGAAATTCCATGTACACATTGTTTAGAAGGGCCCCATGCTAACATGCAACATGTAAGATTGTATATCATGCTTAAAAACTCATTTGACAGAAGTAATGCAGAGCTTCTTATCATGTTCCCATTGGGGCTCATGATCTAAATAAATTCCATCTTTTTGACCTTACCCTTTCTTCAGGCATCTTCTCAAACATGTAAAAATAAAAAGAATATAGCAGCACCAAATAAACAATTGTGCAACAAGGTACAAAGCTGAGGAAACCTGTAAAAAACATTTTAAAAAAAGCAGTCTTAAAATTTCCAGGGAAAAAAATAAAAGGGATAATTTATTATACTGAAATATGCCTAAATTATGCCTGTATTTCAGGCTCAGATAGCGGCGCAATGGTTAGTTGTGCCACTACCTGTGACTTTTTCCTGCTAACGCCTGGTCTAAAATTGTGGATGGGGGAGGGCGTAGAAAAGGTCTAAATGTAAGACAGCTTTTCAATATATCTATATTCTGCTTACAACCAAACCTAACTGACCACTTTGATATCTCATTTTCCTTACTATGTATTAGCCATTTCCTCTGTAATACCCTCCGCCTCCTCACTCTTACCCTGGTCAACACTTGCTTATCACTAACGAGAAATAACTAACAAGAAATAACAAGCATTACTACAATAATAGTAACGCTGGGTGTAGACTCGGATAACTTTGCTCAGCCACCAGCAATCCACACATAGAAAGACCCATATTATGATTGAGCAATTGCGCATGTTTCTTTCAATAGATAATATGCGCAATGTTTTCCCTGTTCTCTGTAACCAACTCCTTCATGCCATGTCTGTTGTTACAGCTATGAATGCTCTCAGGAAGAATTGTCCAGTCCAGAAAAACTATGTTCTGAACAGTTACTCTGTAATGGAAATGGTTCCATGGCAGACCCACTGGTTTTGCTCTGATCCCATCATCCCAAGGCTTTTAACCAAACTTCTATTTTCATAAATTGTAGGAGAGAGAAGGTAGTCATAACCAACTCCTTCTGGTTTTCGGTACTGCAATTTAGTGGTGGTTTACGTCTTCATGGACCCCATAGCACCCAAGGCTCTGCCTCTAAGAAACGTTTCAGTGCAATGGGGTTCAGGTGATAAAAACAAACCTAGTCAAGTTTTATTGTCTATAAAATAAGATCTAAGACATCAGATCATAACATTAGTATAACATCAGTGTTATGTGGTATTTATGTCTGGGTGCTTTTGTTGCTATCAGGATTGAAGGCACATCTGTGACTAGAAATATTGTAAACATCCTTGTGTCTGGCAGTGTTATGGGCATATATGTAGCTGGCAGTATTATGATGACATCTCTAGCTGGTTGTGTTATGGAGGCCTTCGCGAGTTCCACTGTTATAGGGGCTACTGTGGCTGGACAATGTTAGGGTGATCTTCTACTAAACTCACCTAACTAGCTAACTAGTTTATAAGGTCTACTGTATTTGGCTATGTAATGGGGACATCTATGGCTACATGTCTGGCGGTGTCATCGGACAGATGTTGCTGGAGGACACATCTGTGGCCAGTGTCCTGAGAAGATCTGGGGCTAGTTCTGTTGTAGGGGCTTCTGTTGGTGGCACTATGTGGAGATGTGTAGCTGGCTGTGTTATGGTGGATTCTAAGGCTGGCACACAGTCTGGGCTGGCCCCAGATGCAGTTATTTTTGGGCCATACAAAAAGGGTAATATAAACAATTTACTATATATTGTATTGTGATCGCCATGCTACTTATCTGTTATACTGAATCTAAAAAAATATAAAATAAACACGTATAATTGTTATTTTTCCTGAGGCTGTACTGTAGCTCTGAAGTTTCTGAAACTTTTTTACTTTTAGGGAGAAACAAGAATAATTTCACTTCAGATCATCTGGAAAAGTGAAGTATCTGAAACTTGAGCCGGGGCTTGCACAGAGTTATAGACAACACAACAGGAAATACCCAAACTGAAGGTTACGACTGATAGCATGAACTGCAACATTATCCCTGACCCTAAAATATGTTGCCTTTTCTTCATTAAACAAATTAGTCTCCTTGGTCATTTTTTTTATCCCTGTGCAAGGCTTTCTTAAAAAAACACTTCCATCAGAAAGGAGTATATTTTTTAACTCAATTTTCACAGTAAACACATTTTGGAGGGAATTTTTTTTTTCATTTTGGCAGTACTATGCCACTGAGAAGCAAATAAAATACTGTCTATTGGGGTCATTTACTAATTTGAAATGTCTAAATTAGCCATATTTCAGGCTCAGATGGCAGCACAACGGTTAATTGCGCCACAATCAGCAACTTTTCCTCACTCACGCCAGGCCTAAAAAGTGGGCGTGGGGTGGACGGAGAAGAGGACAGGCTGGCAGGCCATCTCATTCACCATTGTCTATGCCTGTTTTAGTCCTAGAGAATGGTCTAAATGTGATACAGCTCGGAAGCTGTTTTACATTTAGAGCTGGCACTGGGTGCGCTGAAGTTGTGGAGAGGCTGGCACCTATTCATAACTTCGACTGATCATTCACCAGCTATGGGCCTTTCGTAAGACTGGTATCTAAAATGCCGGTCTTAATAAATGTGCCCCATGGTTCTTCAGTATCAGTCAGCGCAAATGGTAAGACATATAGATAGGTAATCTGTTGACTGTTTACTGCTGCTGTGAAGGAAATAGGTTACCTGCTATGCAATCCTCATGATAATAATAGGCATAGAACTGGGATAGTAGTATAAACAGCACTCTTGTTCTTTTGATAGACCTAGATAAAAATGCTCACAGAAGAGCATTGAATTGATTAAAGGGGTTTTCCGGGAGTTTACTACTGATGACCTATCCTCAGGATAGGTCATCATTATCTGATTGGTGGGGGTCCGACACCCGGGACCCCTGCCGATCAGCTGTTTGAGAAGGCACTGACACTTCCGTGGCCTTCTCTCAACTTTTCCTAGGCTAGCGACGTCACGTTCATAGGTCACGAGGCCTAGTAGTGGCTCAGCCCCATTCAAGTAAATACTATGTATAGTGCTGTGCTTGGTGAACAGGGAGAAGGTAGCGGCGCTCACAGCCAGTGCCTTCTCAAACAGCTGATCGGCGGGGGTCCCGGGTGTCGGATCCCCACGATCAGTAGTTAAATCCTGGAAAATCCCTTTAATGCCATGGGTGATGCTCTGAGTCACTCATCCCTCTTCCCTCTCTGGCCACAATGAATGGTCTAACTAAAAAAAGTTAAGCAATATTGTGTGCCGCACTAAAAGTCCAAACAAAGAGGAAGATAAAAACACAGGACTGGAAGTATAATTCATGAAGTGACTTCAAAAACCATCACACAGAATATTTACATTGTTGATATGTGCTAATAAAAAAATTGCTTCATGGAAGTGTATCTTTGAAGCACCCATAAGAAATGTTTTTCTTAAAGAGGTTTTTCCAAAGTAAATGTAACTGAATCCACTTACTATGGGGCTCATGCATGCAATCTGTATTTTTTGCGGGTCAGATGCGGATCCATTAACTTAAATGGGGCCACAAAAGATAAAGACAGTACTCTGTGTGCCATCCGCATTTGCACGTCCGTTCAGTGCCGTCTGCAAAATTATAGAACATGCCCTTGTACGCATTATGGATAAGGATAAGCCTGTTCTATTAGGTGCCGACTGTTCAGTTCTGCAAAATACGGAATGCACACGGCCAGTAGCCAATGGTCATGTGCATGAGCCCTGAATTTCATTTTCCCACATTTTTTCAAAACCTCTGCTTTTTGTTAGCCTGTGGAAACATTCTTGTTTATATCCAGAGTATAAAAAAACATCTAGATCATGTCCACCTTACATAGGAAAGTTCTGATACAATGTGACAAGCCCTGCAGTTGTGCCATCTGGACATGAACAAGACATGGCTATACCATAACATTATGATCAGTGGAGGTCTCCATTGCTAATGTTCTTCAAATGAATATGACAGTTTGTGAGTAGTTGTTTATCAAGGACACCTAGCAGGTAACTTTAAAGTCACTTGCTAACTATCCTCAAATAAAAAGTGCCTTAAGCTTTGTTCACATTTGCGTCTTGGTTTCTGTCAAAAACAGAAACAATGATGCAGTGCTAGATTCATCATACAATGAACAGTGGGGGTGAAGATCGGATGAGACTTATCATTGGGTTTCACTATGGAATTTGTCGTTTGAAGGGAAAATAATGCTGGATGCATTACTATTCTTCAAATACAGCTAAATCTATGTTGAAGGTGCCAACTGAGGTGTGTGCATAACCCCAAAAAAGGGGATGGAGGACTATTCTAGATTCTGCATTGAGGCCCAGAAGCTGCACGTTAAATTTCTGAGTGTTGTGACATACATGCTTTGTACAATTGTTCCCTATCCTTAAAAAAAATAAATCACTTCTCAACTATTGCATCCAATGACTACCTGTTATGTATCTTACTATGTCATATATGATTAACAATATTAGGTTTCATGGGCACAGAGCCATTGCACTAAGCTACTTGAATGCCACATGTGTAGTCCTATTTAATCTGTTGTATTTGCACATGTGTGGTTTAATAGAACAAGAAATGGGTGGAGATAATAATCTTTAATTAACATGGATTACAAATGGAGTATTACTAACAACGTGGGAGCAAACACAACACTGTGCAAAGACAATACATAAAATTAAGCAAGCTTTATGTAAAAAAATACAGTATATATATATATATATATATATATATATATATATATATAAAGAGAGAGAGAGAGAGAGAGAGAAAGAGAGAGGGAGAGGGGTAGTGCAGCCTGTTTATATTGATGATCTATCATCAGATTATAAATATCTGATCAGGAGGGGGTTCAACATCCGGCACCCCCACTGTTCAGCTGGCGGGAGGCAGTTGACCATGCGAGTACTGCTTCCTCTTTATTAAACTACGTATTGGCTCCCCTATAGCAGTGGCGTTGTGTAATTACGAGTGAATGGAGTGAGTACTTGTAATTACACTGCACTTCCAAGACGACAGGCAGTGTAAGGAAGAGGAAGTAGCACTAACATGGAGCACTACCTCCAACTTAAACAGCTGATTGGTGGTGGTGCCGGGTGTCAGACCCCCACCGATCAGATATTGATGACCTATCCTGAGGATAGATCATCAATACAAACAGGCTGCACAACCCCTTTAAGACTGATATTGGACAGAAACCCCATGTACTAATATAAACTCTAGCTATGTAAAAAGAACAATGACACCTTCTCCTTCATTGATTCTATTCTGTTTCAATTTGAAATGCAAAGGGTATAACATTAAAAAAAAGTCTTCTGTATATTTTGTCTAAATTGTTGTGCAAGTGTTTATTTCATCTTCCCTTCTTCCTGCCATGTATGGTTTAAAAAGTACTCGGATTTTCAAAAAAGGTTGCATAATGATTGTGCTTCTGTGTACAATCATAACTGTGAAGTAACAGGTGTTTTTTGAGCTTCCCTAAAGTCTTTTTCAGCCATACTATTTTCTGTTTCAGCTGCAGAGCTAGATGCATTTCTCTCAGAAGAAACAGGTATCTCCCTTCTGCCGGTACTGTATGCTGTGACCTCAGTTCCCTCACTTCCCACTGTGCTTGTTTTGTTCAAGAGGGCTCCGAATGCTGATAAGGAGGCATGAATCACACTTACTGAAATGCAGAAGACTCCTGTGATGTTGAGAATCTGTGTAGATGCAGTTCTTTTATCAGGCTCAGGATCTCATCTAGCTCTGACATCCCCCCCCTCCCCACGTCCTCTCAGCTGTATTCTGAGTCTCTGTTACCAGGGATGGATCTTTCCTGACAACTGGCAGTGGACTGGAAGTGAGGCCCCTAGTGATCATGCCTTTACAGCTTTTTTTTAAGGTGAATACAGACATACTTTTTAAATGAATTGAGTTAGAAATTTGCTGGTCGCACCATTCTCTATTAGATAAAATGAAATTGTGTGACTCTCTAAGGCTTCTTTTTGAGTAGAAACAGCCCACTACTAATCTGACTGCAAATAATGTCAAGCAAAAATAATCCACACCACTTTACTTAAGCTCCACCCTTCCAACACACCAGCTGAAACACAGAGAGAATCAAGGTGTTCAAGGTCCCAACTTCTTCATCAGATTTTTACAGTAGTGCTTGTTCCTGAAGCTTGCAGAAACCAATGCAGAATGACAACTATTCAAGATTTTGTTTTTTTGTTCTTATTTTATCCTATTCATTTCTGTTCCCTTAACACACACAGCTGAACAATCTGAAAAACCTCCAGATACCTTCTTCTTTAAGACCAGATAGTTTACTATATTAGAATAACTGCTGAGTATTGGGCTGTAGCATTATGTTTTTATAAGATAAGCAGAGATTAATAATAACTTTTATGTTTTTGTTGTTTTTTGCAGCCCCCCTATAGGGAATGTCAGAAACAGAATGTTCTAATGTCAGTGTTAAATAGTCGTGTTATACAGGAATAGATAGAGATCAGGGCTCAGGCGTACACTTAATTGGTTCCTGGCGTGTCAGCCTGAAAACTTCATGGCCTAGTTTTACAATGCTGTTACCTAAATCTAATACTTGTGTTCCAGGATACAGTACTGAAAAGTTCAAGGAATGCATTCACTGTATGATAAAGCCCATTTTATATAGGTTAACAGGTATGAAAGTGTGGGGAATCAGTTGGATTGTTTAACCAGTGGGATACAAAGAAGAGAGGTGTCCCATGGCATATTTTAATATTGGCTCCTATAGTACCAGGATTTGCCATCCAGGACAGAAGGGTCTGGTGTTTGTTTCCTCCTTCATACCTTTCCCTTAAGCTTTGGGCCGTAATGCAAACCTTTAAGAACTCGGTGTTCAACCCAACAGATCAGGTACATCTCAGACTTGCTGTGTGCAAGTCATCTACTTTGCAAGAAGGATCATATCTTTCAAAAACATCTAAGAAGACATTGTCCCTCTAATTAGCTGCAAGACCGGAACACTTAGTACAAAGTTTTGCTCAAAACTAAACAAAAAAGTTGTTAATTTTGAAGTTGCTAATTCAGTGAAAGCTTCATGCGCTGCTGGGTAGGAAAATCTCATGGAGATATTTCCTATTTACTAGGAACTTTTGTGCAGGACCATGGGGGATGCTTACTGACAGGATATCCTGACCTACATGATCATTGTTATCTTTTACAGATCCACGTTGGGAACTTCATTTAATTTTTTTTAGGGGGCAAAATTTTGTTTGAAGGGACATAAAGTATGTGTAAGGGAGAAGGGATACAAATAGCAGCATTGCTATACCATGTTCAGAGGAGGCAGTAGGAGCTGCTGGAGTCAAAAACCCATAGATCCTCCATGCTGTATATACTAATCTTAGGGGCAGTCTGTTTGATGATCAGTGGAACAGATAGTGGTTAAACTTTGCTTGCAAGAATCGAGGGGCGTAGCTAGAAGTGACTGGGCTCCACAGCAAAATTTTGTACGCCCCCCCCACCACCACACTTCGCAACTCCATCCTTCCATGCAAACCTCAGCCCTTTGACCAGTCAAAATTGCAGACTGGGGGGGGGTCACAGGTCAGAGCCGGCGGGGCACAGACAAGGGCCAGGGGGCATATACAAGGGCCAGGGAGGTGCAGGAAGGGCCAGGGGGGGCACAGGCCAGGACCAGGGGTGCGCAGATAAGGGCCAGGGGTGCAGACAAGGACCAGGGGTGCACTGACAAGGGATGGGGGGCACAGACAAGGGCCAGAGAGGTGCAGACAGGGGCTGGAGGGGTGCAGACAGGGGCGCGGGAGGCACAGGCCATTGCCAGGGGGGTGCATACAAGGGCCAGGGGAACACAGGCCAGGGCCAGAGGGGTGCAGATAAGGGCCAGGGAAGCACAGGCTAGGGGGCACAGACAGGGGCCAGGGGGAACAGAGAAGGGCCAGGGGGTGCATACAGGGTCCAGGGGGGTACAGGCCAGGGCCAGGAGGTGAAGATAAGGGCCAGTGAGGCCCAGGCTAGGTGGCACAGGCCAGGGGGGTGCAGATAAGGGCCAGGGGGTGCATACAGGGGCCAGGGGGGCACAGGCTAGGGCCAGGGGGGTGCAGACAGGGGCTGGAGGGGTGAAGACAGGGGCGAGGGAGGCACAGGCCATTGCCAGGGGGGGTGCATACAGGGGCCAGGGGGACACAGGCCAGGGCCAGGGGGGTGTAGATAAGGGCCAGAGAGGCACAGGCTAGGGGCACTGGCCAGGGGGCACAGACAGGGGCCAGGGGGTACAGAGAAGGGCCAGAGGGTACATACAGGGGCCAGTGGGGTACAGGGCAGGGGGGCACAGACAGGGGCCAGGGGGTTGCAGACAGGGGCAAAGGGGGCACAGACAGGGGCCAGGGGGTTGCAGACATGGGAGAGGGGGCACAGGCCAGGGCCAAGGGGTTGCAGACAGGGGCTGGGGGGTGCAGACAGGGGGCAGAGAAGCACAGGCCATTGCCAGGGGGGTGCATACAGTGGCCAGGGGGGTGCAGATAAGGGCCAGGGAGGCACAGGCTAGGTGGCACAGGCCATGGGGGTGTAGATAAGGGCCAGGGGGTGCATACAGGGGGGGAGGTGTAGACAGGGACCAGGGGGGCACAAGCCAGGGTCAGGGGGGCACAGACAGGGGCCAGGGGGGTGCATATAAGGGCCAGTGGGGCCAGATAAGGGCCATGGGGGGCACAGGCAGTGCGAACATACCTTAAAAGCTGAGTGATGTGCACTTGCTGCTGTCATGCTGCTCCTCTAGCTTGCCGCTTTTCCTCTCTCACTCGAGCCACACCCTCCAGTCCGTACAAGAGCTTAGAACTTAATTAGCATAGCGCGCTAGTGGATGGCGCCGAGCGCTATGCTGACAGAAACCTGCAGTAAGAAGAATCACCGAGGGGGGGGGGAGGGTTGGGAGGGCGGAGTTTTAGAGGGAAGGCTGTGGGCAGTCAGGGACTGCATTGTGATCCACTGTATGTGAAGGTCCCGGCCTGAGATAATCCCCATGTTGTCTGACACTGAGTCACTGCTCCCGGGCTGACGGGCCCCTTGTCAGCCCGGGCCCCAAAGCAGCCACTTCCCCTGCTTCCCCGGTAGTTACGCCACTGCAAATCCTCTAAACTAGGAATGTCAAACTTGTGGCCCTCCAGCTGTTGCAAATCTACAGCGTACGTCATGCCCAGACAGCCTACAGCTGGGAGTTGTAGTTTGGCAACAGATGGAGGACCACAAGTTTGAGATCCCTGCTCTACATGGACCCACTTGAAATGTTTAATTGCACATTGCAGGGTTTTTCTTGTGGGTAACCAAAGTGATGTCCTAGGACTGCATTGTTACTGCTATGAGATGATGCTAGCAAGTTAGAAAACTGCCCATTGACTTCTGTGAGAGAGTTTTGAGGGCTTGCTCTGTGACATGTTTGATACTCTGCATGGAGGCTGTGGAGGCAGGAGGGTCCTCATCATCTCATATACTGTGATGCTATGTTATCTGCCTCCATTTTTATCATAAAAAGGGTAATCTTTCATTGTAAGCCCACCATTGATTTAATCATCATTTTCTGACAATAGATTCCCATTAGGCACAGAAAACCCCTGATGTTGATCTATGTACAGTATGAAGGCTATGTAGTTAGTATTTTTTGGTAGCATCACACATCTACATGTAGTTTGCATGTTCTCATGATGGGGTAAATTTCCGTTATGTAATCTCGTTTCCTCTACAATATAATTAAAATAACTAACTTCCGATAAAATTGGCCTTTGTGTCTGTAGAACTGAGATATGGAATTTTCATGTCAGAAGCAATCCGCACCGGGTGCATCCTGTGTCAGGGCTATAAAATAATGGCTAATAAATAAGCCTTATGAAGTTTACTAGAGAAAAGTGACAAGGAAGACAAAAAAATGACTATGCAAAACCAGTGCCAGTTTATTAGACTTTCAGGATTAATAGATTAAATATCATTACCATATTATTACTTGGAACGTGAGGTTTACACTAAAGGGATTGTCTGGGTTGAAAATTATTTTTGGTTAAAAATTAGGGATGAGCGAACCGAACCGCAACGAACCAGATTCGTTACGAACTTTCCCAAAAGTTCGGTTCGTCACCGAACCGAATTTTGAGAAAGTTCGTAACGAATCTGGTTAAAATAACGGCGACTCAAAATATACGCATATTTGAGAATGTTCACTAATGTGTACACGCATTTTATGAATTCATACGCATTAGCGTACGCATTAGTGTACATTATTAAGTAGCGTACCTTTGACAACGCTAGACTGTATGTTTGTTACTTGAGTAGGAATGTTCGCAGATGCAGTGTATGTGTACGCTAATGCGTACATATTCAGTTAAGTAGCGTACCTTTGACAACGCTACACTGTATGTTCGTTACTTGAGTAGGAATGTTCACAGACGCAGTATATGAGTACGCTAATGCGTACATATTCAGTTAAGTAGCGTACCTTTGACAACGCTAGACTGTATGTTCGTTACTTGAGTAGGAATGTTCGCAGACGCAGTGTATGCATACGCTAATGCGTACATATTCATTCATTTTTTTTCACTTTTTTCATTGTAATAGCAACTGCAAGTAAACGAAACTATACCCTATCAGACTCCCATTATTGTAGCAGCAATTATTCAGCCGTTATAGCAAGGTTCGTTTTAGGTTCGGTTCGTACGAATCCGAACTTCACGAAAGTTCGCCGAAGCGAAGCGAACCGAACTTTTCAAAAGTTCGCTCATCCCTAGTTAAAATGGCTAAAAGGACAATAAAATGATTGTAGAATATTCAATATTCATGTCAGATATGGAATTTTCATGTCAGAAGTGACCTGCACAGTATGCTTCATCTGTCAGGGCTAAAAAATAATGACTAATAAATAAGCCTTATGAAGTTTATGGCCATCACTATATTAGAGTATTGTTGACTGAACCCACCAAGTGGGTTTCTCCAATACTGTAATGTGTGTGGGAATGTCCTTACCCTCGCCAATATATCCTCATATCAAGAACATACCAGAGCTCGAGCACCCTGTCAAGGTCTCTCAAAGTGGCACGGGACCTAACGCTAACCAACCTATGCCGTATGGGCAATTAAGGATGGAGCATACAGGCCGATACACAGTGACCAACTAGTTACCTCCAGCATGAAATCACACATACAATGGGAGGAAGGAGGAGGCTGTGAGTCCCACTTACCAATGACTCATGTGACTCAGGCCGCACAGGCGCACCAGAATGTTGCCATAAGATCTAAGTCAAGGCACATTCAAACCTGGAGTTACCAAACCTCCAGGTGTAAATGTACAGACTAGGGATGAGCGAACCGAACCGTAACGAACCAGATTCGTTACGAACTTTCCCAAAAGTTCGGTTCGTCATCGAACCGAATTTTCAGAAAGTTCGTGACGAATCTGGTTAAAATAACGGCGACGCAAAATATACGCATATTTATTGAGAATGTACGCTAATGCGTACATATTCAGTTAAGTAGCGTACCTTTGACAACGCTAGACTGTATGTTCGTTACTTGAGTAGGAATGTTCGCAGATGCAGTATATGCGTACGCTAATGCGTACATATTCAGTTAAGTGGCGTACCTTTGACAACGCTAGGCTGTATGTTCGTTACTTGAGTAGGAATGTTCGCAGACGCAGTGTATGAGTACGCTAACGCGTACATATTCAGTTAAGTAGCGTAACTTTGACAACGCTAGACTGTATGTTCGTTACTTGAGTAGGAATGTTCGTAGACGCAGTGTATGCGTACGCTAATGCGTACATATTCAGTTAAGTAGCGTACCTTTAACAACGCTAGACTGTATGTTCGTTATTTGTGCGGGAATGTTCGCATTAGCGTACGCATTAGTGTAAATTCTCAAATATGCGTATATTTTGCGTCGCCGTTGTTGAAGTCACTTGGATTTTTTCCACTTTTTTCATTGTAATAGCAACTGCAAGTAAACGAAACTATACCCTATCAGACTCCCATTATTGTAGCAGCAATTATTCAGCCATTATAGCAAGGTTCGTTTTAGGTTCGGTTCGTACGAATCCGAACTTCACTAAATTTCGCCGAAGCGAACCGAACCGAACTTTTCAAAAGTTCGCTCATCCCTAGTACAGACAAAATCACTGAAAAAAGTGGTCTTAAATGGCAGAAAATGCTCAAAACCTCATATGCTGTTGCGCATTTCTAACCGGAGGACCACATGTACCATTGGCAACGGATCACATGTGCAGGATTTGCTCCCCCGGTTAGAAATGCGCAACAGCATATGGGGTTTTGAGCATTTTCTGCCATTTAAGACCACTTTTTTCAGTGATTTTGGATGTCCTTACCCTCCCCTGACAAATGATGTGGGGAAAGAGAAGGTTTGGCAAATTTAATATTTTCGCCCGATCCTTTTGTTCGCCCAGGGCAGTGGTGGCGAATCTATGGCACGGGTGCTAGAGGCGGCACTCGAAGCCCTCTCAGTGGTCACTCACACCCTTGAAAAAGCCTATGGTGTACCAATATACCTTAGACTTCTCCTGCCATTCATCAGCACAGGGTGCACTATGAACAGCACTAGCAGCACACTGAATGCAGTCAGGCTATTATAGCTAAATGATCAAGTACATGAAATATATTTTATATTGGACTGTGGTATTCAGGGTAAATTGCCGTGTTGGCACTTTATGATAAATAAGTGGGTTTGGGTTGCAGTTTGGGCACTAGGTCTCTAAAAGGTTCGCTGGCTTAGGTGATAAGTCACAGCCAGAAGTGTGTGACAGTGGCACTCTCCTCTCTACCCATTGAAATATTCACTCATTCATCCAAATCAAATGTGGATGTGTATGGGGAGGTCATGAGGGAGTTGGATAGATAGCTGTAGGCCAAACATTTGTTGGGTGTTTGTTGAATGTGTATGGCGGCCTTAAAGGAGGTTTTATTTTCAGCTCTAATGTGCTGCAGGACTACAACAGCAACAGCATTCAGGCAGACTACACACATTTAATAGCCATCTGCAGGACAGTAAATTGTCCAATCTCCCCATACACATGCATAGTCAGATAGTCAAGCATGCATATGTTCTTATCAGGGAGAGGACAGTAAGCCACTGCTAAATACGTGTAGTGGCTTGAGAACAAAGGGAGGCGGCATGTCGGAAGGCCCCATTAGAAAGTACATGGCTGGTCCTGCCAAAATTGTTTGAGTTCGGCATAATGTGTGTGGCCAGCTTGAATGGTTTCTTTAAATGTAATAAGTATAGGACTGGAGGCAATTGAGATACTGTACTGGCAATCTACTAATATAGTCTTCAGAAGTTCTGTAGCAAATTCCCATCCCATGGGCCCTTTCCCATCCTGGTCCAGTCTCTGGACAACCCCACCACACCTATTCTGCCAATGACAGCATGATACATCTCCATGAACCAGCACTTGCCACTGAAAGGAACTGTGTTGTTCGGTAATAATTATTTTTTATCAAGTGCCCGCAGCATACCCCCTGAAACAGAAGATTCATACATACCTACTCCACACCACTCCGTTCCTCCATGCTGGCCCTGTTGCCTCTATCTTCTGGCCCCTGCGCTGTTTACATCCAGCCATAGGTAAGGTCAAATGCATCATTCCAACCAATGACTAGCCTTGTTGCCACAAGGAGCACATCACCACTGAAGCCAGTCATTGTAGTCATTGCCTGGAAAGGTACATATGACCGTATCCATGGCAGCCTAATGCAAACAACTTGGGGACCAGTTGCAGACAGCCGGGGCAGCGAGGAGGTCCGGAGCAGCTTGGAGCAGGTAAATATGAATTTTATGTTTTTATGGGGCATGCTGTGGGAAAAAATTAATACCAGAATACCCCTTTAATTATGATTCATTTTAACTGCCCTAATTCTCATACAGTACTTACAACCTTTAAAAAAATCATCTACAGACTTGTAATGAATGCCACTCTAATTAAATACATGAGACATTCCCTCTAAGATCCGCAATCTTGAGAAATTCTGACTGTGAGAAGAATCTCTGCCTTTGTCTGTTTTATCTGAGCCATTTCGAGTGCCGGGAACCATGCCTCACCTCACGCCATTAAATGTTAGAGTCAGATATTGATTGGCTGTCATCTCCAGCGCACTGTTTCTCACACAATTGTCTATTTATTTAATCTACAATGGAGATAATGTCTTAACTGGTGAGAGAAGAAAAAAATATATTAAAAAATAACATTACTCCATCATTTTTATGACATTGGGTCGTTGTGCCAAATAGATTGCAATCTTGGGCTTTTTTTGGAAAAACTCCCTCGTCTACAATTATCTTCAGTATTGCTTTGGGGAATGTAATATGTTTGACAGGATTTGAGATTTTTTCATGCTTTGCTGCATGTTGTGATGTACTTATAAACATGAGCAAATAAAGAAAAAACGGTGAAAAAATTCCCCTTGGTTAACAGACCGCCAGCTGTTATACACAAGGTTCATAATGGAAGATGGAAAAAGCAGGTAGACAACCCAGAGGAAACGTGGCGGTGTTAATGGGACTGGTTTGAAAAAATTTTGTCTTTTGCCTACCACGTCAGTTTCGTTTGAACATACATACAGATATGGTAAAAGTTTTAATAGCAACAACATGTATTCAGGTCAAAAGGGAAAAACATTGTGTAAGCAAAGTGTAGATTAAAACCACATGTTGTGTAAGCTAAAGGGAGAAAGGGGCTTTTTTGTACAACATAAGGACCTGGTTTTGAAATAAAGTAAAAAAAATATTTTCTTTTATAATTTTTCATATTTTTAAAGAGCACAATGAAGAAAAATATGTTTGCACATTAAAAATTGCTTTTGAAAGGTCATTCATAAAGGTATTTTAATGCTACGTTATTGATAAACTTTAAATATATCTAACATTTTGGAAAAAAACTTTTCTATATTTAATTTCAGTTTTTTAACATTTTGAAAATTGTGTAAAAGTATTTTATGTTATAGAATTTTAGTCCTATCTCTTAATAATATAAAAATGAGTTTCTGTCTGTCTGTCTGTCTGTTCTCTATGCGCGACCAAACTACTGGACCGATTTTCACCAAATTCGGCACACAGGTACATCAGGTGTCCGGGAAGGTTTTAGACCAGGTCTCATCTCTCTAAGACGTACCGTTCCTGAGATATTCCCAAAATATGATCTCCATTAGCCAACATTACAACTGGGAGCTTTGGTTTTAAACTCCAACTGCCATTCTCTGCAAAGCCACACAGGGATGGCAGGTTTCCATAACAACCAGGTAATTATCAGCAGCTGAGGATCTCATCCATTTCTATTCACTGACACTGTTAAAGGTATTCCGGTTACCATAAATATAACTCATGTTTTTTTCTATTACTACAGTTCAGTAGTAATAAAAGATGTTTTCCTCCACTGCTGTCTATTGCGTGGGCTCATAAATAAGCATGGTATTGACCTTTAATTCAGGCCACCCTAAAAGAAGTACTTAAAACCCCCGCCCCAGGTCTCACTAAGCCACACCCCGACTCCATCAGGCCACACCCCCTTTCACTCCGCAGCCAACAGAGATTGAAAAAATAAAGGTAAAAATCAACTTCTGTCAGCTGCAGGGATGGGTGGGAGGTTGACTTTCTTTCTGCAACAACACACACAAACATTAAATAAAATAGATTAAATACACCCATGCGAAGCGTCTTGCTAATCCACGCCCCCGACTCTGTCAGGTCACGCTCCCTCCCACTCCGCAGCCAACGGGAATTGAAAAAATGAAGGTAAAAATAAACTTCTGTTTGCTGCAGGGGTGGGAGGGTGAATTTCTCTCTGCAACGACACACAAAAATTTTAGATGAAATAGACTAATTATAGACTACAACCGTTCGAAGCCTTTTGCTAAGCCACGCCCCATCTCTGTCAGGCCACGCCCCCTCTCACTCCGCAGCCATTCTGCAACGACACACAGAAACATTAAATGAAATAGATTAAATGCACCTATGCGAAGCGCTTTGCTAAGCCACGCCCCGACTCTGTAAGACCATGCCCCCTCCCACTCCGCAGCCAACAGGGATTGAAAAAATAAAGGTAAAAATCAACTTCTGTCAGCTGCAGGGATGGGTGGGAGGTTGACTTTCTTTCTGCAATGACACACAGAAACATTAAATTAAATAGATTAAATACATCCATGTGAAGCGTCTTGTTAATCCACGCCCCCGACTCTGTCAGGTCACGCCCCCTCCCACTCCGCAGCCAACGGGGATTGAAAAATAAAGGTAAAAATAAACTTCTGTTTGCTGCAGGGGTGGGAGGGTGAATTTCTCTCTGCAACGACACACAAAAATTTTAGATAAAATAGACTAATTATAGACTACAACTGTTCGAATCGTCTTGCTAAGTCACGCCCCCAACTCTGTCAGACCACTCCCCCTCCCACTCTGCAGCCATTCTGCAACGACACACAGAAACATTAAATGAAATAGATTAAATCACCTATGCGAAGCGCTTTGCTAAGCCACACCCCCAACTGTCAGGTCATGCCCCCTCCCACTCCGCAGCCAACAGGGATTAAAAGAATGAAGGGAAAAATAAACTTCTGTCAGCTGCAGGGGTGGGAGGGTGAATTTCTCTCTGCAATGACGCACAAAATTTTAGATGAAATAGACTAATTTCAGACTACAACCGTTCGAAGCATCTTGATAATCCACACCCCCAACTCTGCCAGGCCACGCCCCCTCCCACTCCGCAGGCAACGGGGATTGAAAAAAATCAGCTGCAGGGGTGGGAGGGTGAATTTCTCTCTGCAATGACACACAAAAATCGTACATGAAATTGACTAATTTTAGACTACGACCATTCAGTACTAATAAAAGATGTTTTTTTCCACTGCTACCCATTGTGGGTCCCCATAAATTACCATGTCATCGACCTGTAATTCATGCCACTCTGACCCCGGCCCCAGATCTCGCGAAACCACACTCTGACTCTGTCAGGCCACGCCCCCTCCCACTCCGCAGCCAACGGGGATTGAAAAAATGAAGGTAAAAATCAATTTCTGTCAGCTGCAGGGGTAGGAGGGAAGTTGGATTTCTTTCTGCAACAACATACAGAAACATTCAATGAAATACATTAAATATACCCGTGCAAAGCAATGTTTTCTTCCGCTGTTACCCATGGCGTGTCCTCATAAATTACCATGGCATCGACCTGTAATTCTGCCCACCATCAAAAGAAGGACTTAAAACCCCTCCCCAGGTCTTGCAACGTCACGCCCCCGACTCAGTCAGGCCATGACCCCTCCCACTCCGCAGCCAATGGAGATTGAACAATTGAAGGTAAAAATCAACATCTGTCAGCTGCAGGGATGGGAGGGAGGATGACTTTCTCTCTGCAACGACACACAGAAACATTAAATGAAATAGATTAACCCTTTCTACCCCAGAGGTTTTTTCGGTTCTGCATTTTCGTTTTGCGCTCCCTGCCTTCAAACAGCCATAACTGTTTTATTTTTCTGTTCACATAGCTGTATGAGGGCTTCTTTTTTGCGGGACAAGTTGTACTTTCCAACGCCACCATTTAATATTGCATATGGTGTAGTGGGAAGCGGGAAAAAAATTCCAAATGGGGTGAAATTGCAAGAAAACCGCTATTCCGCTACAGTTCTACGGGTTTCTTATTTACAGCGTTCGATGTGCATTAAAACTGACCAGTTACTTTCATTCTACTGGTCAGTACGAATCCGGCAATACCTAATATGTATAGTTTTTCCTGCGTTTAGATCAGGGGTGCACAACCTTTTCTAGTTGAGGGCCACATTGTCGGCCTGAACCAATTCCAAGGGCCGAAAATAAAACATAAAGGGGTATTACAAACTGAAATACTATTTTTAAGGCATATTAAACATGCAGTATATATTATAAATGTCTAGTTACACTTTTAGTACTCCCATTTAATGGGAAAAATAGATAAAAGATACATGTGAGCAGCCACAAGACATAGACATACATGTCTATTACCAAATGGTTGGGGGCCGCACAGAATAGTATTGAGGGCCGCATATGGCCCCCGGGCCGCAGGTTGTGCACCCCTGGTTTAGATGGTGATAAAATAATTAGAAAGTTGAACTTTTTTTTTTTCCTTGTCATATCTTGACCCCTATAACTTTTTGGTATTTATGTGTACAGAGCTGTATGGGGGCTCATTTTTTGTGGGGCGGTCTGAACTTTTTATTGATACCATTCTGGAAAAATGGTAGGAAAAAAAGCGACAAAAAACGGCGAATCGCCATTTGGACGCTTTTTTCCGCCACACAATTCGCTGTATTGGAATTTTTTTTTATATTTTAAAAGTACGGGCATTTTCGGTCACGGTGATACCCATGATGTCTATATTTATGGTTATTTAGGTATTTATTTTTTACTTATACGGAAAGGGGGGTGATTTCAACTTTTATATCTTTTTTATTTTTTATATATTTTTTTATAACATTTTTTAAAATTTTTTGGTGATTATTTTAAAGCTCAAATATGAGCTCATATATTGTGGTTGTTTTTTTTTCTTTATGAGCAATCATGGATTTACTAGATGCAGTTAAATCCATGAATTGCTCATTTCCTATCCTGGCCTGCCATCTAGTGGCCAGAATAAGAATTGCAGTTTGAAAACTGTAATCCTCACCAGCGAGGATTACAGTTTTCATATGGTGTACAGACACCCCGATTGGCCAATCGGGGCGTCTGTACACCACCCGGAAGCGTAGGCTTCTGTGTTCAGACGCATCCTGATGCCGTGATCACGTGTGATCACGGCATCAGAAGGCCCAGGAAGTCGCTGCAGACGGAGGTAAGAAGCGGCAAGTCTCTGCTGTTAGAAACAGCAGAGACTTGCCGGCCATGATGCCCGCCGCACCCGCGAGCGGGCGTCATGTCCCCGCACCGCCCGAGCGCCGTACATGTACGGCGCCGGTCGGGAAGGGGTTAAATATACCAGCGCAAAGCAATGTTTTTTTCCACTGCTACCCATTGTGTTTCCTCAAATTACCATGGCATTAACCTATAATTCAGGCCACCCTGAAATGAAGGACTTAACCCCCCCCCGTTTCCCATTAAACCACACCCCCTCCTACTCCGCAGCCAATAGGGATTGAAAAAATGAAGGTAAAAATCAATTTCTGTCAGCTGCATTGACTTTCTCTCTGCAACGACACACAGAAACATTAAATAAATAGATGAAATATACCCAGGCGAAGCCGGGTCTTTCTGCTAGTATTCCTATATTTTTTATACAGTGTATTTTGAAAATGCCACCAGGCAGTTTACATTCATCAGTGTCTTCATTCAATTTTGAATCAAAGCGTTACATTTTTATAGAAGATGTGCAAAGTTTATTATATCCAGCGCAGCAGCAATACAGAAAAGAGGCTCACAGTACAGAAGAGAACTACCGGCGCACCTCTTTTCTGTACTACACCTGTGGCGGATACTGAAGAGCAAGGTCCAGTGCCTATGAAAAGTCAGGGCCTGGTATGATCAGATTTAGGCTACATGCACACGACCGTATGTGTTTTGCGGTCCGCAAAACGGACAAGAATAGGACATGTTCTATTTTTTTTGCGGGGCTACGGAACTGACATACTGATGCGGATAGCACACGGTATGCTGTCCGCATTTTTTGCTGACCCATTGAAATGAATGGGTCCGCATCCTAACCGCAAAAAAAAAACGGAGCGCACGCGGAAACAAAATACGTTCGTGTGCATGAGGCCTTACACTGCCTGGCCCTTCTAAGTGCAGAGGGTGTGGCAGTTGCAGAGAGAACAGAGTCTCTACAGTCATGGCCAAAATATTATATTTTCACATGATCTGCTGCCCTCTGGTTTTTATGTGTGTTTGTCAGATGTTTTTATCACATACAGAAATATAATTGCAATCATATTATGAGTAACAAAAGCTTATATTGACAGTTAGAATGAGTTAGCAAGTCAATATTTGCAGTGTTGACGCTTCTTCTTCAGGACCTCTGCAATTCTCCCTGGCATGCTCTCAATCAAATCCTGACTGATAGCAGTCCATTCTTGCACAATCAATGCTTGCATTTTGTCAGAATTTGTAGGTTTTTGTTTGTCCACCCGTCTCTTGATGATTGACCACAAGTTCTCAATGGGATTAAGATCTGGGGAGTTTCCAGGCCATGGACCCAAAATCTCTATGTTTTGTTCCCTGAGCCATTTATGGCAAGGTGCTCCATCATGCTGGAAAAGGCATTGTTGATCGCCAAACTGCTCTTGGACGGTTGGGAGAAGTTGCTCTCGGAGGACATTCTGGTACCATTCTTTATTCATGGCTGTGTTTTTAGGCAAGACTGTGAGAGAGCCGATTCCCTTGGCTGAGAAGCAACCCCACACATGAATGGTTTCAGGATGCTTTACAGTTGGCATGAGACAAGACTGGTGGTAGCGCTCACCTCGTCTTCTCCGAATAAGCTGTTTTCCAGATGTCCCAAACAATCGAAAAGGGGATTCATCAGAGAAAATGACTTTCCCCCAGTCCTCAGCAGTCCACTCCCTGTACCTTTTGCAGAATATCAGTCTGTCCCTGATGTTTTTTCTGGAGAGAAGTGGCTTCTTTGCTGCCCTTCTTGAGACCAGGCCTTGCTCCAAGAGTCTCCGCCTCACAGTGCGTGCAGATGCACTCACACCTCCCTGCTGCCATTCCTGAGCAAGCTCTGCACTGCTGGTAGCCCGATCCCGCAGCTGAAACACTTTTAAGAAACGGTCCTGGCGCTTGCTGGTCTTTCTTGGGCGCCCTGGAGCCTTTTTGGCAACAATGGAACCTCTCTCCTTGACGTTCTTGATGATGCAATAGATTGTTGACTGAGGTGCAATCTTTCTAGCTGCAATAGTCTTCCCTGTTAGGCCATTTTTGTTCAGTGCAATGATGACTGCACGTGTTTCTTTAGAGATAACCATGGTTAACAGAAGACAAACAATGATGTCAAGCACCAGCCTCCTTTTAAAGTGTCCAGTGGTGTCATTCTTACTTAATCATGACAGATTGATCTCCAGCCCTGTCCTCATCAACACCCACACCTGTGTTAATGGAGCAATCACTGAAACGATGTTAGCTGGTCCTTTTAAGGCAGGGCTACAATGATGTTGAAATGTGTTTTGGGGGATAAAGTTCATTTTCTAGGCAAATATTGACTTTGCAAGTAATTGCTGTTAAGCTGATCACTCTTTATAACATTCTGGAGTATATGCAAATTGCCATTATAAAAGCTGAAGCAGCAGACTTTGTAAAAATTAATATTTGTATCATTCTCAAAACTTTTGGCCATGACTGTAGGTGTAATGACAATGACCCCGTTGCTCCTATAGGCTCAAAAATATAGATCCTCTCTGATTGTTTAGAGGGGAGATAACATGAAGAAAAGTATTCCACTCTAGGGTCACCGGAAGACTGTACGGGGGAGACATGACAGTATCAGACAGTGACAGAATATGGCTTTTCATTTTGCTCTCTCTTTCTGCTCCTTCATTTCCCTTACCCAGACACAGAACCAAGAAGTAAAACTTTTTACCCTACTCCTTAAAAAGGACCTGTCACCATGAAATTCAGAGCTATCTGCCGGCACGTTATAGAGCAGAAAGAGTTGAGAAGATTGATATGTAGTTTTGAGGAAAAATATGTAAATATGCTAGTTCTGAGTTCTGTTATACTCAGGGCCATATTATCAGTGATTGATAGCATTCTCTGTGTAAAAGTGTATGTGGAGTGAGCTGTCAGTCACTGAAAAGATGACCCTGTGTAAAACTGAGCTCAGAAAGCGCAGCGCTATAAATGTATAACTTGCAAGTTCTGCTGAATCTTTTCCCACATAATTATATAACAAATTCATTAGCTTCCCCTACTCTACAACATGCTGCCTGCAGATTGCAATGCATTTTCACGTTGACGGGTTCTCTTTAAAGGGGTTGTCCAGCCAGTGCATATTGACGACCTATCCTGAGGATAGGTCATCAATATCTGATCAGTGGGGGTCTGACTCCCAGGACAACGTGCTGTGTAATCATGAAGAGCTGATCATAGGGATGCTGGGTGTCAAAACCTCCACCAATCAGATGTTGATGACCTTTCCTGAGGATAGATCATCCACATGTACTGGCTGCACAACCTTTAACCTTAAAAGCTAGAGCTTTGATCCTGCTATCAAGGTACTGTAAGCTTGTTCTATTCTAGCCAAGGCAATCATGATCAGTGCACAAGTTACATGTCTTTTATAAAGCATAGCAAGTAGTCTTTTCAAAAGTTGCATTCAAAGAGTTGAGTGCAGACGACAAGAGGAAATTCCCAAAATCATAATGAGCTGCACCAATGTACTGTGAATTATGTTCTAGAGCCTCCTTTTATCCAGTCATTGCAGAATGAACTATGCAAGTTATGTGCCCTCTTAGCCTTCCTGTAAATGAGCAGGAATCCAACAATGACAGTTCATTTATCTGGAGTCTGTGATAGAAGTCATTCCAGCTTTAAATCAAAGTTTAAAACATAAAATTTCTGTTGTGCCATAAAAAAATGTAAATATCAAATATAAAATGAAACAAGCATTTCATTATTAAATATAAAAATATTAAATCAACAATAAAAAACAGTTAAATATGTTTTATATGGGCAACCCCGTCTAATTCAAGCCCTGGTGTTAACTGACTGCTATGGCTCCCACAGCTGAAACTCCTGTAGGGCATCATGCCCACTTACCACTCATGCAGTATGAATATCATCAGCTTTTCTATATTTAAAGATGGATTTAGATGGTGCAATAATCAGCCAGATTATCGGAAATGAATGCTCATTCCCGACAATCTGCTTGGATAAACATGTCGCAGATCACCTAATGATGCAGACACCTTAATTATCATTTCTGGGTAGCAGATTGTGCCGTCTAAACAGCGATCTGCTGCCCAGAAACAATGCAGATGTATGAGGATGAACGATCGCAATAATGACCGCTCATCCTCATACTGTGAAGGAGATCGCTGCATGTAAATGTGCGGTCTCCTTCACTGAGCAAGCAGCTGTCAGGAAGTAATGCTTCCTTCAGAACAATTAGCTTCTCATTGCCCTGTCTAAATGCACCTTTAGCGTCCATTCACACGACCATATGAATGGGTCTGCATCCGTTCTGCAATTTTGCAGAACAGGTGTGGATCCATTCATTTCAAAGGGCCAGAAAAGTAGTTCCATTCTGCAGCCCTGCAAAAATATACAGCATATCCAATTCTTGTACGCAGCCTCGGGCAAGAATAGGTATTTTGTATATAGCGTGCCCATGTACACTCCGGAAAATGCAGAATGCACACGGCTGGTATCCATGTTTGGGGCTCCACAATTTGCAGACCACAGAACCCTTATGGTTCTGTAAATGCACCCTTAGTCTGTTTTTATTTTTAAGTTGTGATGTTTTGATAAGCTGATTCTATACAAAAAAAATCAGTGGGTCATTCCAATCATCATTTGAATAGTTTTATAGCTTTTCAAAATCATATTTAGCAACTCAAAAGGTAAAAATAAAAAACTTTAGACACACTTACATGAGTTACTGAAGATAGGGGGTCACTTGGCCAAGTCCTATTTATCAGATGAAGTAGCTGCTTAGCAGGCAGACATAAAGGAGTTGTGTTTTTTAGCACTGTAAAAGAACATAGGTAAAAGTTAGATTATTTGTGGTAGTTAAAAAGCAAATGTAAAATTTTTGTATACTGCCCCTATGTAGACCTATGTGTATCCATAGTTGTTACAAACTAGAAAAAAGCCCTGTGTGGTTGGGTCCCACAGTCGTGCTAGTCCATTCCCTTTTTTAATGATCTACAGACACCAAAAAAAGAGGCAGAAGGAAGGGGGCAACACATGACTGTAGTCATGCTACATTACGTAGATTTGTAGTTTGTTACCATGTAGAACCATAGAACTGCATAGAAGCTACATAAAAAACAAAAACATCTGTACCTGAAACTAGTGTTTGTGTGGAGCTCAGTTTGTCAATTCACCAAGTGTGGTGCCAAATGTTGAAGACTCATCAGCATTGCTACATCAGTACATAAGTGTATATAAAATATTCATTAATGTCAGTGCCATTTAATAGGTTCCTCAGGAGAGTCATGCCGCATCCTGCAATTTGTGATCTTCAAGAAAATGGGTACAGCACAAAAAAAAGCCTAAACAATCCCATTTATCAGAAGACTAAACACGCCATATTTTACTTGTACGTATGCCAGCTCTTGTTTTGCTTCTAAGGAACTATTATCACATTGTCCGCCTCAGCCAAAATCAACAAATTAGGGACATATTTGAGACCTTGAGGTTTATTAAACCATGAAAAGGAAGCTAAGAATACATTAAGGGCCATTTTGACATGCTACGAAAAGCTCTCACAGAGGAGTACACCACTCAAGATCCAGAATGTGTAATGTGAGTAATTAAATACCTTAATACTGACCATTAAAATGCATTCTATGGTTTTCACATACCCTTTTAGGGAATTTTGAACTATTAGAGGAGGTTCCCCTGTTCAAGATCCCCGATTCCAGACAATAAACTAATCTGAAGGTCTTCTACTGCTTGAACCCTCAGCAAACAGCTCTCTGTAGGAACCTGGGCTTAACTGTTTAATTCTCCTGCATCACCACCACATGATAAATAAAGTATTACACAGTGCCTATTGATATTATACACTCTGGATAATTCTGGCTAAGGCTTTGAATGGAGGACCCTCTTTTTGTAACTCAGACAGAACTCACAGGGTATTTGAAACAGGGTTTTGTAAGCTAGAGAACTCTTTAAATCAACATGTGACCCATCCCATAATAATCCCATGTAGGACTATATCAGCAGACAGACATCTGTGGAATAAGACCTGCTAGATAAAGCAGACAGATCATTAGGACATTCTTAGGTCAAGGCCACACCTTGTATCACCAGATTATAGAGCCAAATAAGAGTGTATGACAAGAAATGGGGCATATAGGAGGATGATCATCTGAATTTTTAAGTTCTTATTAAGATTTTATAGCACATTGGGAGAGCTTTACGAGAGAGTAAGGTTCTATATGTGATCACAACTGTCCATTGGTCTATGACTAACCTACGTAAATTACAAAAATCATTAGATCTGTGGCCAATCAGATCATATAAAGCAGATGCAGAAGTTTTACAAACAAGACAACAAAAAACAGGATCAAACAGATAACTGCTTTAACATACACTTCAGCTCTTACAGGAGATGAATACAGGAACACACACTGGCTAGACAAGTTCCTGGGTACTCTATCAGCCATAAAACTTGCATGCTCAGACGCTATACAGCTCTTATTTGTTTTTACACATCTTGCCTTCATGCCTGAATGATTGTTTATGGGCATTCATATCTTTGCATGTGAAGGCTGTCCGTGATCATTGGCTTTGTTTCATTTTTCACAAAAGAAACCACCACAACTGAAACAAAGTCCATGACATTGCACGGCACAAGATATGCAACCTTTCGAATACAACAGGTTGAATATTTTAGCAATTTGTCCTGCAGTAATTGGAAGAACATTAACCTGGATTCTTTCAAACAGTACTCCAATCAGCAGACTAGGCAGCCGTACCTTTCAAAAGTTCTAAATTAGGTGCTGATATTAATTCTAGAACCAATCTCTTATCATTCTGGTAGGCGGGAGATTGGCCATAGACCGTACAGGGAAATTTCCCAGTGGGCAAATGCCCCAGGGAGCCACCCAAGTCCTCTCTGCCGCTGACAGGTACATAATAAGCTCTCAACAGTAATTAACACTGTGAGATTCAGGTACTCATGTACCCAGCCAAAGACTGCACATGCCCTCCTGAATTCAACTGCTGTGACCCACACCTCACCCTCTAAGCCCCTGCTCCATGGACAACTGGAGCAGGAGGACAGAAGATGGTGGCTATTGATGGCCACCAAAGAGGACCAGCTTTTGGGCGAGTATATTGTGCTATACTGTGTTATTTGGTTCTGCTGGGATGGTATTGTGCACGAAGGTATTGTTGACCCCACCTACTTGTGTTGCCCTGCCTTCTGTTAATTTGGACCTGCCTACAAAATGGGGCCAATTTTAGTTTTTTTTTTTCAGGGCCCCTGCCAGTAGGTATCCAGTTTCACAGGTTCAACATAGCAGATTCATTATCTCCACTAGTTAGGCATATGAAAAATATATGAAAGATTTATTTGAATCTTAACTCATCCCAAAATCTAAAAATTCTGAGATGACTGCAAATAACCCCATTTTCCCAATTTTATATCCCTGGAAGGAAGAAGCGTTATTAGGAGCTGTTTCTAATGATTGACAAAATGGTGGTCAGCAGTCATTTTATTTCTAGAACAGAGTAATTGCTCTGTTTATATTGGTGGACAAAAACTGACTGAACCCCAGTTAATCTAGGAAAGGGCCCACTAGTCTTGGACCAGCTACAAAAAAATATTCTGAGGGATTTGTTTATCAAACCATACAATATAGAACATACTGATTTGTTCTAAAGTCAGCTTGATATAGGGTTTTCTTATGCCAGAGTTCTGGGAACCAAGAGCCTGGACCAACTGGAGTATCTTGTAGTACTCTACTGGGCCAGTCAGTCAATAACCCCAGTTCAGCAACATACCAGCGAAACCTTGGTCATGTGACCAGGGGCGGACTGGCCATTGACCCTATAGGAAAATTTCCCAGTGGGCCAATGCTCATGAGGCCACCAGCCAAGTATGAAACAATCGGATGCTCAAAGCATTAGTTAATACTAGGAGCATCAGATATTTATGTACCTGGCTGGTGGCTGCAGGTGCCCTCCCAAGGTCAGCTGTATTGCCATCCATAGGACAGTAATACAGTTGAATACTACAGTGGAGGTGGGAGTATTTTGTCCTGCAATTTGGTATTTGGTTCTGCTGGGACAGTATTTTTTGCTGCACTATGGCATTGCTGGCCCCCTGCAAACTTCTTTTGTCCCTGTCTACTTGTGTTGGCCCTGCCTACTTGTGTTGATTCATATTTTATCAATTTGGACCCGCCTAAAGCATGGGGCCATGTTTAGGTTTGTTTTCCAGGACCACTTTAAGTTCCCAGTCCGTCCCTGCATGTGACCGATGTACATTGATGTGACTGGCCTATAAAGAGGCCTAGGCACTCATGGAGCGCTGCAACCTCTTTGAACAGCAGATCAGCAGGGGTCCTGGGAGTCAGGCCCCTGCGAATCTGAGATTGATGAGGATAAGCCATCTATATCAATTTCCAGATAAATCCTTTTACCCAGCAAAATGACCGCCTGCACTTGATTTCTCTGTTTCAATACCAACAGAAAACATCTGTTAAATTTATTGGTATAATTTTCTGGCAAACAATACCTTTCACAATATATTTTATAAACTTAAAATGAACTTAAAATGTTATCAGATTTTAGCTTTGGCAAATATAATTCAATTTTGAGGCAGCGTTATTGATCCTTCTTTACTACTTGTTAAGAATAATTATTTGGGGGGTTCTAGTATAAAGACTTACTGGCGGGCCAGAATTGCCTAGAAAATTATATAGTAATGTATAGTAATAAAGTCCACAGAATCTATTGGATAAAAAGACCAAAAATCATTTATTCTAGAAAGTACTAGATATTGCTCTATAAAGAAAAGTGTATTATTGATGCCATATCCTTGATCCAATGGAACATTTTACTATATGCCCACTCCTCTACAGTAATGTTTGTCACACCCCTGCTTTCTAGAGCTATACGCACACTCCATTAAACTGTAAAAGTCAGCACCATCCACTAGAAATTAGGTAGAGAGAGCACTGCTGGAGAACATACTTCATTTCTGACAAGGTGCAGGTCTCGTCAGGGGCGGATTGGCCATAGACCTTACAGGGAAATTTCCCGGTGGGCCGATGCCCAGAGGGAAGCCTGGGCCCTCCTCAGGGACGGCCAGTGGAAGTTTTTGGGGCTGTATTTCGTGCCGCTGTCAGTATTTTGTGATGGACTGTTGTATTTGGCTCTGTTGGGGGCGGTATAATGTGCCACAATATGGTATTGCTGGCCCTGTCTTCTATCAATTCGGACCACACTACAAAATGGGGCCACTTTTCATACTTTTTCCAGGGCCACTTTAAGTTCCCAGTCCGCCCCTGGGTCTCGTCATGAATTAGGTGCATCCTCCAGCAGTTGATGCGCCTAGACTGAAATCTTCATCAACTCTGAGGTGCCATACATTTCAGTCATCTTTTACGCCAGTCTTTTTTTACGCCCTATCCCCACAAGTGTAAACATGCCACTTGTGCCTACATTTAGGCACAATGCTATTTAAAAAGAGGTTCGCAACTTTTTTATGCCAGAAAACTGACATGGGGGGGGGATTAATACATCCCTCTATCTCTTTTAATGGGACACCGATATAGCAAAAAAATATTTCCAATTGTATTTCTAGTACAGGAATTTAGTTGCCTGCTGACGGTTTATTTGGTACAACTCCCAAATAAACTGCAGCGATTTCCAACTCAGGAACTAGAAAAGTCTGGCATTGGGCATGAGGGTGCCAGCAAGATACTTTGCCTTGACTATAGGGCTAGGGCATCCAACTAGTTGTGACTCAGGTGAAGGAAAGCCAAGGTACTACTGTTCTGCAGCTTTGCAAACTTTCAGGGAATGCTGAGAGTTATAGTATTGCATTGGTGATAGATTCACAGCCTGTATGTCATCCAATGGAGAATGCCACAGGATCTGTGTGAAAGAAACACAGTATATTTATCTATGAAACTGGAGGCGTATGGAGGTACAGTAAGGCTCCATAGACATCTGTGGGTGCTGTATTACAGCTACATACAGCTCGGAGATTATACAAAGGCATAATACTGTACAGTCATGTGTTTAAAGTCTCAAAATAAGGGTTTCTTAACATGCTTAATAGCAGTTGAGCTCTGAGTCACAACATAGAACATAAAGAAGGCCACCGTCAAGGGGACAAGTTCTGGACAGTTTCATTGTCAACCATGTGATTGGAGGATAGAGGCTGTTTCTAGCTAGGTTTAACTTTTTTTTTTTTGCAGAATCCTGGCTTATAGCCACATGGAAATAAAATGGATCCTGGCTAGGCCTTAACTACTCAAGTAGTAAGATATCATTGCATTTTTCAGTTTGACCACTTGGTATAGTCACTGTAGAGCAATGTTTCTCAACCAAGGTTCTCAAGAACTCCGGGCTTCCTTTAGCTCTGATCAAGGGCTCTCCAGAACACAGCAAAACAAGACCTGTCAATTTTATAATAGGGAAGGCAAATTATGAGAATGATGGAAACCCTGCATGAAGCATTGAAGCAGGAATTAATTTTTTGGCTTCTCCATTCTTGTCTATGTCAGTGTCTGGTATTGCAGCTGAGCTTATTCACTTGAATGGGGCCAAGGTGCACTTAGGGTACACACGTGTGATGCCTGTTTTTTTTTACTTGGTGTCACTCAGCCATTTTAGGAACCATTGCCATCTATGGGGCTATTCACGGGCCATTTTTTAAATGGCCACTGAATAACATATGTCTAAAATAAGAATTGTCCTTCTTTGATGGCCAAATTGACCCTATCAAAATCAATGGGTCCTGTTTAACAGCCATTAAAAATGGGTACACTTTGAAAAGAAACCATGGTTACTCTGTAAATCTGATGTTCCCAGAAATACCGAGAGTGGGAGAAAGGGGGACATTATATAGACTGAGGGCACAACAGGGGTGCATTATACATACTGAGGATGCTATTGAGGGGCCTTATATCCACAGGAGACACTGTGCAGGAGCAATATTTATACTTGAGGCACTACTGAGGGTCATTATTTATACTGGGAGCACTAGGGGGCCATTATTTATATACTGGGAGCACTATGGGGGGCATCAATATATACTGTGCACACTGTGTGCGGGGTATTAATATATACTGAGGGCACTGCAGTGGTTGTGGTTAAAAGTGAAATTCATCAATTTTTAACGTCCATTAAAACCAGATGCAAAACGGATGGGAAAAGGATGTTACAGATAGATGGCCAGGAAATGGATGCAAAATGACCATGAAAAACTGACAGTTTATCCATTTTTTACACCCATGTGAATGTACCCTTACAAAGGCAAATTATCATAATTTAAAGAGGCAAAATTCCATTCTTGGGCCATAAACAGAAAAGGTTGTACTTTTTGCTTTTAGTAAAACTGTGCATCATCAGCAAAATTAACCGCAAGCTGGACTCGGTTTAATGTTCATGTTTGTGTTGTCAGTTATATTATTTATAAAACAAAAGGTTTAAAATGTATAATGAAAGTTTGGAATGTACGTGAGTGTTATAGGATTGAATGCCCAATGGTGTCTGCACAATCTCACTAGACCGTAGCTTTGAGCATAAGGAATATTCTTTCCAAAGTATTATTCTGAAAAAATAAAAACATTGAAGTTTAAAGTGGAGGATTTTTTTATAGTCCTTTATTTTAAGTTTTTGTGAATGTTAATTTACTATATATTTGTTATTTTTAATCATTTTTATAATTATATTATAATTATTATAATATATTATTTTTCATTTCTTTAAATGGTCTAACAATCACGATTTATTTCTTAAAGAGCCAAGAATATATTTTCTGTAAAAAAATATGCATTGATGTTTTCTTAATATTTTGCTTCCCAGTTCAGTTTAAGAATTATGATCTTTTTTTATATTGTCCCTATACTATTATGTTATTTTTTTTCTTTATTTGGTCTAACAATCATGATTTAGTTTTCAAAACATCCTAATAAATCTGTTCTGTACAAAAATATGTATTGATGTTTTCTTGCTCACACTATTTTGCTTTTCCTTAGTTCAGTCTGGTCTCCAGTTTAAGAATCTCATTGTTTTTAGAAGGCTATATCATGAATAATGATTTTGCTAGTTTTTAGCAAGGGTTATCCAAGGACACTCGTATAACCCTGAACATGGGCGTAGCTATAAGAGGTGCAGAGTTAGCAGTGACACATGGTCTCTGATGTTTGAGAGAGCACAGAAGCCCCACTGCCACAAAAAAAACCCTGTATTATAGATGGTACATAGTAGGTCGGAAGTCTTGCTAGAGGATTTGCACTGGGTCACCAGAGCTTCTACGTAATTACTTATCTGTTCATGGTGATCCACAATGGATGAGCAGTTTAAGGATGGATAAGCACAAGTCATTATGCTAATTTTCAAAATATAATCCATTAAACTGGTTTGGGTTTAATTGAACTATTATCTGCTCTCTAAGGAATGCAACTTCAAAAATTTATGGGCAAAAAAAATGAAAGGTGCTTGAAGATCAAGGTAAATAAAATAAATAATAAAGCTGAACTCATATAGGGCTCATATTTTGGTGCTGATTTTGGAGCGTTTCTGCCCCAAAATCAGCTCCAAAAATCTCTCAAAACAGCCTCCCATTCATTTCAATGGGAAATGTGGAAAAAAGAAGCAAGCATGCTCTATCTTAGGGCAGAATCAGCCATCCTTTAAATGAATGAGAAGCACAAAAAACAACTCCATGTAAGTCCGTGTATTTTTTGTGCGTTTTCTGGGTGTTTTTTGCCACAGATTTGTGTCAAAAACCTCAAGCTGAAAATGCAGCTTTGTACTAAAGTGAACACACATTGACTAAAAAAGACACGTAAAAAACAGTATTAAAACGTGTAAAAAACACACAAACATGTGGTTTCCACACTGATTTGTTAACCATGTGTTTCAAAATCAGTCATGTAAACTGGCCCATAAATTACCAGTTCATAATAGCATGGCAAATATCAAACTGGAACCCTATTATGGCACATGAGCTTTTCCAATCGGAAGGGTCTGGTGTTTGGTTCACCCTCCATCCACTTTCCATGACCTTTGGGCAGACTTGGACTGACCCACAGAACAACAAGTTAATCCCCTGAAGGGCCTCTGAGCAAGGTGAGCCCCTAGTCCCCCACCCCTGCACAAGTGGTAAATGATAAAGTAGACTGACTGCACTATATATAAATAGGTGGCATACAGCTTCTCAAACAGCCCATGTTCATATAAAAACTACGAAAATTATTTAGTAAACTACCAAATGTATTGTTATGGATACATTAGGTGGCTAAGATGACTTAAAGGTATAGAGGTAGGCCAGTCAATATCCTCTTTCCCTAGGCACCTGTTTCCTGGCAGTTGCACGGACCCTCATAATCAGTCATCTTGTAGTGTCTTGCTGCTGTCTACCACTGTGTGGGCAGGTAATATTTGCATAGCGCTGTGCAGTGGGCCCCCAGAATTAATTTACCGGTGGATCATAGGCACTCCAGATCGACACAGCCTTTGACCCAGTTCCTCAGCCCAGTATTTCCTAAAAATACTGTTCCTTTGCAGTTGAGAGCCCTGAATGGGTTCTTGCCACCAAGCTAAATAGATGGGACCAACCAGGACAGTTGCCCATGGTCTGTCTATTGAAAGGATGAAAACACATAATATATACATAATATACAATAAAGTATACACAGGATCAAATCAAAGAAGGGGGCAACATACCCCACAAAACATCAACACAATGCTGTAGTAAATTGTGCAACCCTCTACTCCACAGCATGGGAGGTGAGGAAGGGGAAAGATTGTTGAATTTGCTGCTCTGTGTGTAGCCAACTATGAGCACTCTCCACCCACCTTCAAGAATTTTTTTATTTTTAAAATAGTTTTTATTGAGGAAGAAAATAAAACAAGATTGTCATCCAACTTTAAACAATAAACCAAACAAATGTGCAAATAAAAAAACTCAAAAGAAGAAAGGCGGTGAGAAGAAGGAGAGAGAAATCGGAATGTGGAAAAAGGAGGGAGGGAGTGTCCACCAATATTGAGAGGTTGCATGGCAAGAAGGCCAAAATAATATTCTAGGGACTAGAGAAACCTCTGAACTTTCTCAATGGTTCCTATACAGAGACAAACTTGTGATGTGTATGTAATTCCCAGTGGGCTATCTGTTCCAGAATATACAACTGGTCACGCCTATTAATCCAATGGGAGATAGATTTTCTTTCCAATGAGTTGAGGTCAAGAATCTCTTTGTAGCTGGCAATATCTGGCACAAAATTCTGACACTTAGTGTGCCTTTTATTTCAGTCACAATTCCGAAAAGGCATATTTTGTGAGGGAAAAAGTTTTATGGCACATATTTTTAAAGAGGTCTCACAGATGGCTTACCAAAAGATGGCTATGCCAGGGCATTGCTATCAAATATGGTAGTAGCATATCACTTCCCTATTACATCTCCAATACAAGGGGCTAACAGTGGGGAAAAATCATGAAGTTTCAAGGGAGTGTAATGCCATCATGTTACAATTTTATAAAAATTCTCTTGGAGCTTTACACACCCATGAAACCTTCCTCATCATAGATAATAAAAGTGATATTTCTGTTTTGGAGCACTTCACCTCCAGGTCACTTTCCTATAGGCATATAAAGCCGAATTCCAGTGGCCATATTTTGGATTAGTACATTATATAAAACCAAAATTTCCCTTGTGAGCACTTTTTTAAAGTAATGTCTCAAAGGTAGTGAGCTTGATAGCGACATTTGAGAAGGATATCTGAAATGTCAATTTGAAATATGGTAAATCTTAAACACAGAAAGATGTCTCAAAGATGGGCGAGTCTTAAGTTCTTCCATAGTGGGGGATAGCTTTCTTTGGACACAAGTCAAATATTGAAGACTGTAGTTGTGTCACCCCACTTGGTAAAGTAGCTCTAAAGGCCTGAGAAGAACTAAACTGTACATCTCGAATTTGTAGCAAAGATGACTAGTTATGAATTACAAGAGGTTTTAATTTGAGGACATGCCAAACTTTTAGAGTATGCCTAGTTATGATGTTGTTGGTAATTGTAGAAAAATTAGGGTCAACTCTTTCCATAAATAATAGCACTCGGAGGGACCTGGGCCATTAAGTTTTTGAACTGAATATCCAAACTACCTTGTGATGGGCAAAGCCATTTGAGACATCTAACACACTGAATTGCTTTTAATATCTGTAAGGCCCAGGCCGTTACTATGTTTGGTCAAATATCTATGTAACAATTACAAAAACTATTTTTTTTTAACTTTAAAGAATCTGGGGATAAGGTAATAAAACCAAACATAACTAGGAGCAAATAAGTATTTTTGTAGAAATGGCATTAGTTTGCTACATTGTATATTTGGATGCAATACAAAATACTACATTTTTAACAAAAAAACTCTATCTTAGAACATGACACATACAATGCTAGGCTCACACCATGTTTTGTGTATACTAAAGAGTATATTTTGCAAGCCTAGATAATAGTTACAGTTAGGTTAAGCTATTAGGTCAATGGAGTGGAAATTAACTGTTGTCTATTTCCAATGACAACCGTAAGAATTTTGAAATAAGACCATGCAATTAGAGATGAGCGAGCATGCTTGGCCGAGCATGCTTGAGTGCCATTTTTGCGTATTTGCGTACGCATTTTAAAATCGGTATGCTAATCATACGCATATTTTAATCTGTACACTAATGCGTACGCATTTTGACAATTTGTACGCTATGCCTACGCATTTGCGTACAGATTAAAAAATGAGTATGATTAGCGTACCGATTTTAAAATGCATACGCAAATACGCAAAAATGGCACTCGAGCATGCTCGGCCGAGCATGCTCGCTCATCTCTACATGCAATGCATTTGGAAAGTCTTCAGACCCTTGTACTTTCTTTTTTCACTTTTTTTATGTTGCGGCCTTGTGTTAAAATATACATAAAATTCAAGTTTTTCCTCATTCTGGACACAATACCCTATAATGAGAAACTGAGTGTTCAAAACCTTTACATTTATTGAAAAGGAAAAACTAAAATGTTGCATAAATTGTGACATAAGTATTCAGTCCCTTTACTCAGAATATAGTTGACAGCAATCACAGCCTCCAGTCTTCTCGGGTATATTGCTACAAGGTTTGCAAACCATGACAGCAATTTTCAGGTCTCTCCAGAGATATTTGAATGGATATAAGTAAGGGCTCTGGCTGAGCCATTTAAGGACATTCACAGAATTGCCCCAAGCCACCTTTGTGTTGTTTTGGCTGCGTGCATAGGGTTATTTTTCTTGTTGGAAGGGAAACCTTAGGCACAGTCTGAGGTCCAGAGCATTCTGGATCAGGTTTTCACTAGTAATATATTTGCACTTTGCTCCATTCAGCTTTTCCTCAACCCTGACCAGTCTCCCGGTCCCAGCTGCTGAAAAACACTCTGCCACCACCACACTTCACTGTAGGGATGTTATTGGGCAGGTGGTGAGCAGTGCCTGGTTTCCTCCAGATATTGACACTTAGAATTGAAGCCAAAAAGTCCTGACCATAGAATCTTGGACCATAGGATCTTTGGAGCTCACCCAAAGTGACCATTGGGTTCTTTGTGACCTTTATTACTAAGGCCCTTCTTCTCTGATTACTTTGTTACTACTTTGTTGGGGTGGCCAGTTATAAGAGGAGTCCTGGTTATTCCAAACTTCTTCCATTTAAGAATTATGGAGACCATTGTGCTTTTGGGAACTTTTAGCGTAGCATTTTTTTCTATCCTTCTCCAGATTTGTGCTTTCTCACAATCCTCTCTCGAAGCTCTACAGGCAGTTCTTTCCTCCTCATGGTTTGGTTTTTGCTCTGATATGCCTTGTCAGTTGTGAGACCTTATTCTTTTAAATACATTTTTTTTTAAAAAAATTCTAAAATTCTGTGTTTACTTTGTCATTATGGGGTATTGAGTGTAGATTGATGTGGGAAAACTTGATTTTTTTCTATTTTAGAACAGGGCTGTGACATAACAAAATGTGAAAGGGCCCGAGGACTTTCCGAATGCATTGTACATAAATAAAAAAATGAATGCAATACAGTATCTAAAGAATTAAAATGTAAAGATTGTCTTAATGAGATTGAGCATGAAATGTTCAAACTACAATTGCATAAAGTTTTAGTTCAAATATTCTCCATCATGATCTACACCACCAGCCTGATTACCTGGCTCTGTGCCCAATGTCCTGAATAATTATGAATTTATGGACACATGACGACATCTCATTTTTTGGCAAAACATCATAAAAGATAAGCAGCAATTCTGAATCATCTGTCGGCAGGTCACTGTGTATTTGTATCTGTCTTACAGGTTTGAAGAATGTTTTTTATTAGAAACTGAAGGACGTTTACAAAGCTGAAATGTATAAGGCCAGGTTTGCTGATTTGCTGGCTCCTGTCCCGATGGCCTAATATGGCAAAGTGTTTTTACGCCAAACCTAACAACCTTCCATTGAGTTGTGTGCCACGGGCATCTGTTTAGAATATGTTTAAATTAAAATGTCAAGTATACCCTAACTGTACTTTCATTTGTAACACAATGCAGGCCCCAACCCACCTCCACACCATTCAGACCAAGTCTTGCATAAATAAAAGTTTCAGATTTTTTTTTAATGCTGTCTGACAGTTAATTTTAGAGAACAGACGTAAATCCTAGACACAAATTACCATGTCTTCAAGGGAGTCTGTCAGCAGTTTAGCCTATGCAAAACTACTGTCAGGGGCAGGGGAATTCAAGCATACCTTTTCTAGAGCTTGTCTCATCAGGTATAGTGTGAATATGAAATTTTATTCTACTAAACTCCTTTCCTGCAACAGCTCATCCCCTTTACTCTGAGTGACTAAGGTAGCATCCAACCAGGAGACCACTATAGCTGCCACTCAGACTAACAGGAAGGAGCTGTGAAACAGCTTGATACAGAGAACACTTTACAGTAAAGCCCCTTCCCCCTGAGAGATCTGTAATTGACAGAATAAAACATCATATTCTCATTACTCCTGATTAGTGTTGATTGAGCACCCAGGTGCTCGGCCGAGCACCCGAGTATAATTGAAGTCTATGGGACTAAACCAGGCGCTCTTCCGAGCGGGGGGGGGCTGGTTTACACAAGTCCCCCAAATAAATAAAAAAAAAGGACACAGACACTACTTACCTTTCCCCGTAGCTCCCAACCTGTTCCAGCAGGAAAGACAGGGCGCAGAGTGGTAAGTTTTACCACAGCGCCACCTGCTGGAGGGAGGAGGGAGCTGCTGGGAAAGGTAAGGACGGATCCGTTATGAACTCCATTGAAAGTCAATGGAGGACGGATCCGTTTACTATTGTGTCACACCAAACGGATCCGTCCCTATTGACATGCACTGGGGTCATGACGGATCCGTCTTGGTGCGGGGACTCGAGCTTTGCGCTCGAGTACACTCGGTGTTCGGCCGAACACCGAGTGGACCCGAGCGCAGGCATGCTCGGCCGAACACCGAGTTCGGCCAAGCATGCTCGCTCATCACTACTCCTGATAACAAAAGGCCTACAAAAGAAATGTTTGTACTGCTGTCCTCTGCCCTCCTTAGTTCCTCTCATTTAACACATAATCATGTTCATGTGTGTGATTAGCATTAAAGGGTTGTATGGAACATTCTCAAATGCTGAACTCGCTTCATACATTGCAGGTGCCAGCTGTATAATACAGAAGGCAACCGCTGGAAGTGACTGGGATGAGCATAATTGTAATTAAACCTCTAAGATTCTACTGTCAAAAGCATTCATGGCATCTGTGATAATAGTTGAGATCACTGTACAACTGTAGAATACTTATACTGTACATAACGCTGCTCCAGAACTAAGAAAACTGTCTTATTTCATACCACCTTTTGGGGTTACTTTGTACATGAATGCCCAACCTTTTAAAGAACCTTGAAACAGATCTTGGGTCTGGCTGATGACCCCACCAGGTTTCAAAGGGTTGGACATGATAGCCAATAAAGACAGTTTCCTTTCTTCTGGAGGACAGTTATCATGTATGTATAGTACAAAGTAATCTCACACAAAACAGGTTCTCAGCTACCCGCTTAACTTTTGTATATTTTCTCGACCATTTCACCATCAGCAGTTCTGTCATTCTTTCCAATCCTGACTCAACAGCTTTGATTTATTACCATCCACCAAATGGGGAGGACACTTGCTGTTGAAATATGTTGTTGTTTCTGGATTTATGACTCCATGATGTGTAATGTACAAGAAGCACACACTTCCCATGCAAATGTACCATAGCAGAAGTGCATTTCAGAGGAACATTTCAAATATCTTTAAATACAAAAATCACACTAGACCTAGAAACCTGAGCACTGAAACATCTTCATCATCTGCTTTAAACCATAAATATATAGATTTCCCAACCAACATTGGTGGCTACTATAGCCAAAAGAAATTTATATGACCCATGAAGATCCCTTTTCAGGATAGCTACATGTATGTGTGGGATTGGGTCACTTCTAAGTACTGTTCTGAATGTCTCTAGCTCTTTACTAATACTCACTACGAATACTCTTTACTAATCCAAACCGCCAAATACATAGACTTATTTTGAACTGATAAAATTCAGGCTACCAACAGCCACCACTAGAGGGAGTTTAGGGACTTACTGCATATCGATTTTTTTTTTTTTTTACTTTGAACTTAATTAAAAAAAAACAGTTTTCAGTAAGCTCCTAAGCTCTGACTAGTGGTTGCTGTAGATAGCCTGAATTTTATCAGTTCACACCAAGTCTATGCAGAGGCTCTGCGTCAGAAAAACTGAGCACCAACCACTGTAAAGACTATTCCCTTTTTTGTGATACACACCTCTCTCTCAATAAATGTTTGGAAGCCTCAGTTAATGTGCTTAAAGGTCAATTTAAGAAATTAAGTAGCAAAGAATTTTGGGTCTATATAGAAAAACAAATGGCAATGTAAAACGTAAAACTGTAATGAAGTGTAAAGCAAGATTTATTTGTCATGTTTTGTATATAATTCCAACCGTTGTCCCATATTCCACTCTTACATAGGATATCACAAACCCAGTCATGTGTACACGGCTTACATTTTTATTGCTCTATAATAACAAATGAAATAAATGAGAACAATGTTGTAGTTTGCAGACACTCAATTAAGCGCATATTTAGGATTCCATAGGTTTACTGTAATGGTAAGGATTGGGTCAGGGTGAAATTCCAGCCAGTAGCTGAAAAAGAATTAGTGATATTGAGATAAAGTCTCCCTGTAAACGCCAACAGGTATCAAATGGCATAGAATGGAATGTACGAATATTGGAGAGTACAAGGTACGATGACATTGTGTTCCTTCTTTGAAGGATTTTAATATTTTCTTTATCAAAATAATGGTTACTTTTTTGGGGGTAAAATGCAATTCAAGGGAAATACACCTAAAATAATATGACAATGATTCAGTATAGAAATCCCCAAGCAGTTGCAAAGGGGTTTAGATAGCTGCATATTCCATGGTTTGGATATTGGTGGTGACTGACCTCATTTGCCTCGACTGATATTTTATAATATTGGGATAACATAAAGTAAATAACTTAAAGTGGTTGTAGTTTACAAAGTCCATTTTTGAATACCCAGTTAAGTGACTGAGAGGGTGATCGCAAAACATTTTGAAAGATCACCTATTAACCAGAGAGATGAGTGCGTTTCTCATTCTGAAGGACCAAAAGAGACCATTGATTTAATTGAGAACTGTGTAATTTTTCATTTCGCCTCTGGTAGCACTGTAGGGAAATTGAAGACTTGCAGACAGAGTCAACCAGAGTTTACAACTGATTGCTGGAGGTTTCAGCCACAAAACACTATGGGCAAAATTTATCAAAGGTGGTGTATAGGTCCTCATCACCTATTAAATGGAATGTGTCTTCACAAAATTATCAAATTTTTAAATCAAGTTTTTATGTTAACATATTTTTTAGAAGTTTTGTAATTGTTTTCCATTTTCCTTGTCCCTATCTATATTTAAAAAATAATCCTAAAATCATGCTTCACACTGACCACTTGGCCTAAAATGTGTCTTTGAGAGCAGCCACATGAGCCACAGACACGATGGACTGAAAGGGACCTCACTGACGTCTTTGGGAGATTTTCTAGGCATGCTCTGTGACCTGTGCACCTATTGTGAATGTAAATCCTACGCTATCAATACAGAGGTGATAACTGTCATTGTAATTCTACTTGTGCTTATAATGAGATGGCTACTGAAAGTTACCTGTAAGAACAGGAAGTCTCAACATATTATTAGTCCTAGTGGCCAGAGCAAAAATTGCATAATTTTACATATTAGAACAAAAAATCTAAAAACTAAAATAAAATAATATGTTTAATATAGAAACATGATTCAAACAATAGGTCATTTTTGATGACCTATTAAATCAAGGATCTAGCCAACCTGGGATGGGCTCGGCGCCTTTTTTTTAATGGCCCCAAAAGAACTAGATTTACGGCCTCTATGTTTTTTTTTTTTATTAAGATATGTTTGTTATTTTTTAATCTTTATATAATTTGCAATTCATGGGAAATATGCCTTAAACAGGTAAAATATGTAAGTATTGAATATACTGGCACAATTGTCATCTATAGCTGCCAGTTATTTGGGTGGAGTTACGCAAATAAAAATGACTCAGTGATTGAAACATACAATGAAGTATGTCTTGGGAACAAACATGTTACATGGCTGCATATTGGTTTTATGTTTTTATAGTGTTCTGAATAAAGCACCATTAAAGTATACCATCAGAAGCTCCATTATACAGTACAGAATCTCTGATTGCTGCTAGAATTTGATTTCTAATATCATTCATATCTGTATACTTTTTTTTTGGATGGCATATGTCATCCCCCCCACTTCTCCCATTTTCCTGGTGCTCAGCAGGGAGCCCTGCCTAATATAATGGCTGGAAGAAGCAGGCTGTCTTGCAGCAACCATTGTACAATACCCCATCCTTGTATTGTGCAATAAACAGCAAGAATTCCAAGTTCAAAGCTTGTTAAAAATCCTAAATGTTATCCAATCATGGTAAAGCAAGGACAACAAGTATGGCCGACTTTTCATCTAATTTTCTTATAACTCTTCCCATCTTCTGAAAGGCATGTCTGACTAGTTTTTCCATGATACGTCTTCTATTGACATATCACTATATACCATTGAGAAATCTATTGAGAGTTAGGTGACCAGTGGTGTCAACTGTAAATCGTCAGCCATCCAGCTTTCCCAGATGGAGAAATATAACAAATAAGTGTATGTGACTGGAGCAATCATATTGGACTTGCTGCTGCATATCGTCATATGAAAAATGTGTTCATTGCACACGTAATGTCATAATTCATATCTAGAGTTATTGCCTGTTCAATGCAAAGGAACAGGCGGTGTCCAGTAAAATCCCTTATTCCTGGAATACCTGAGGTCATTGGTAAGTGCTGTCATTATAGAAAAACGGCATGTTCATAACCCTGAGAATTTAGGGATAATGTGGGAATCACGTTACATATTAAGTCTATGTACAAAGCTTTTCGAATGACATCCAGGACATGAATCTTCCAGCATCTTAAATACAGTCCTAAGAATTATATCCAACCTATGACAAGATAAGTCATGTGGAGCATCCCGTACATACATCTTGAGTATACTATTGAAAATTACATAAGGCATTGTAAAGCCTCCCAAAGACCTCCCAACCGTCCTGGATACGGCAGACCAGTCCTGGATTTCAGTGGCTATGACACGGCCCCTAAACAGCTGAGGTATGTGCCTCCTTTCAGCAGTCGCTGGGTAATTAGGATGCGGAGACAGTTGAAACCCCTGCTCCATCATTCAGAGGCCAGTGTTCTGGCAAACAACAGTCGTGATGTGGGGACCTTATCGCACCTGCTGGACTGAAAAATAGAGTACACAGGCTGGAGGATGATGGGTGCTCAGCTCAGCAGGTGCGATGACGTCACTTTATTGAGTCTGCTTCTGGGGAGAGCAGAATGAGCTCTATTTCCTGGGGAAATGGGGCTATGTGAGTGTTATCTTTTTTTATTTTATTCTGTACAGGCTTCACTTTTGTAACAGGGCATTCTGCTCTGTGTGGGGGCACAAAGGGGGCTGTGTGTGGAGCAGTAAGCAGATATCACCACTGTGAGGGGAACAAAGGCGACATACCTACTATGTGGGGGTACCAAGTATAACTACTGTGTGGGGCATAACTACTACTTGGGGGTACTAAGAGGGTATAACTACTGTGCGGGGCACTAAGGGGGCATAGCTAGTGTGTGGTGTACTAAGAGTGTATAACTACTGTGTTGGGCACTAAGGGTGAATAACTACTTTGTGCACTAAGAAGGCTTAACTACTGTGTGGTAGCACTAAGAGGGTATAAACACTGTGTGGGGCAATAAGGGGGCATAACTTCTGTGTGGAGCACTAAGCAGAAATCACTATGACATGGGGCAGAAAGGGGGCATAACTACTGTGTGGGGGTACAAAGTATAACTACAATGTGGGGCACAAAATGGGCATAGCAACTGTGTGGGGCATTAAGTGGTATAACTACTGCGTGGGGTTACTAAGAGGGCATAACTACTGTGTGGTGCACTAAGGGGACATAGCTAGTGTGTGAGGTACTAAGGGGGCATTACTACTGTGTGGACCACTAAGGAGCTTAACTAATATGTTGGGCAAAAAGGGGGCATAAATACTGCATGGGGGTACTAAGAGTGTATGACTACTGTGTGGTGGCACTAAGAGGGTATAACTACTGTGTAGGACACTAAAGGGGCACAACTACTGTGTGGGGGTACAAAGGGAACTGGGCGGGATTTGCCGCATATAGATAGATATTGTTTGGAATTAGTGGTGTGGTTTAGTATCAAAAAAACTTGACATGGCATGTGTAGTCTTCTTTGACCTTTTTAAATGTTAAAAGTTGCCCTGTGTGCAAGAAATTGTGAGAAATTATACTGTGTAGCTTCCTATACTTGAGTATATGTTATATCTAGCATACAAAGCAAGATACTTTGTACTATGCAGCTTCCTTTACATGCACCATTAGTAATATTATAATAGTTATAGTTCTTTAAACCATTACATTGTACAAGGAAAGTCCCGCTGGTGTTGAAAATCTCCTGAACACCATATCTGCCAAGGGTTCTTCTAGCCCTGGTGAACCACGTTTCCTAATTGTTATCTAAACCTTGTTAGTTTGGATTTGACAGCTTAAGACAAGACATCTGGTTGATGGACCCAACCAATTGTTGTTCAAATTAAAAAAGAACTTGTTTCCTCAGCCGAGCGACTAGATCCAATTAAAAGGTTCCCTAAGACATAAGCCCAGTATACAAGGAAAAGCATTCCTCCGAGGTTTGTCATGCATTCTTGGACTCCTGCCGGCGGCTAGAAGGCTGCATCTCTGCTTCTGATTAGGCAATTGCAATCAGTCGACATGATAGAGAGATGAAATTCAAGAAGAGATAATGGAGACGTGTGAAGTAAAAAAAATTGTCTAGAATCTATAAATAATCAGTAGGTGGCGCCGAACACGAATTTAAAAAAAAAAAACATATATAACATTCTATTCTGCTAAATAGAGATGAGCAAATCTATTCGCCGCTTCGTAGATTCGAATCGAATCTTGGGATTTTTCAGCTGCGAAGCGAATCCGAATATTAGGTGATTCGCTTCGCTTTTGTATGCATTTGCTACGTAGTGTGTCCTATAAATTATACGCTATTCTACTTAGAATTTAGTTACTCTATACGCTGTCGCGTACGAATTCAATTCAGCGATGCAGACTTTTCCCTGGTAGTTACTCTATACACTGTTGCGTACGAATTTAATTCAGCGATGCAGACTCCTCCCTGGTAGTTCAGCCCCTTTTGCCAGCGCGGGAGGATGACGAGGCAACTCAGGAAATTAAGTTGCGCATTCGTGCGCCTCATCCCTTTTTCCCCGTTTTCAGGTTATTTATGAAGCCCCTTGAAAGAGGGTTTTTTAAGGAACCATTGCTGCTTTTTTTTACCCATTTGGATTACAATTTTACCTATGTGGATTACAAATTGCGACTAAGTTTGGGACTCTACTCCAGTTCTATGACAAGCGTCAGAAGAAAAGAGACTTAAACGTGTCCTTCAGCATACTAGGTAGGTGATATTTAAAATTTTTATAATATACCTATAATAATGTATTTGCACTTTACCATATATATGTCTCGAATATTCGCTCTGCCTCTGAGGAGTGCACGCTGCGGCCTCTCCTGGTAGGTGCCTGCGTATTACGTAATCGCTTAGACAATAGTACGCTGAGATTCGTAAGCTATTTGTACGCTCATGCGTACGTCTTCTAAGAAGTTGCGTACATTTTGTAAATGAACGTTCGTTATTAGTGAGCGAATGTTCGCTAATAGCACATAATAACGTATATTTTGTACGCAAATACAACAAATCTATTCGTCGAATATACGAATTTTAGGTAAAGTTCAGCGAATGTTCGTCAAATATTTTTTTAATTGATTCGCTCATCTCTACTGCTAAAATAAGGGTTACTATCATTTTAGATGAGGCAAATTAGGCAAATACCCCAGGGCCTACTCTGTCAACACTGAAATAATTTGAGGTCTACTTTTTCATCTTTTTCATCACTGATTTGTGGTGAAAAATTTCATTTCATGAAACTATAAAAATGTTATTTGGGCAGGATATGGTTGAATAGTAATTGATGACAGTTTACAGTGCTTTTATTCAGTCACTACATTGCGCTTTTATTTGGGTTGGGTATCGCAGATTTATCCGGGCATTTTTAGGTATTGTCATGTGTCATGTTGAGGCGCTGTTTGATCACTGGGTAGTATATGATGCTATTGTTTGGGCTCTGTATGATGGTGTATGTAGTCACCGTATGGCACTTTTTAAAATCAGTGCTTGTTGGTATTGTTTGGGGACTTTGCGGTTATATATTCAGTTACTGTGTGGCATTATCATTTTGGCAGTGTATATTTTTTGGTAATTTATTTGGTCATTATATGGTAGTGTTGATTGTCCTGAGGATAAGTCATCAGTATTAAAGTACCAGAAACCCCCTTTAGCATGCCCCTCACAATGTTTGGCGCAGTGGCTCCCATAGATAGTGATCTGGCTAAAATAAAATATATATTGGGGAAATAAAAGACACATGAAACGTTTTACAAGCTTACTGTAGATTACCAAGTTAAGCTAAAGAGTACAGGGGGTCTATTGAGGAGCTAATAAAGACTTCCATTATGACAAATATAGGATCCACTTGACAATTCTTCTAATAACTTTGAGTTTATAAGGAACTAGCTGAAGGACCCGGCTTTGCCTGGGTATATTTAATTTATTTCTTTTACGGTTTGTGTGTGTGTGTCGTTAAAAGATATCGAGAGTGCCCTCTACAGTGCCTACCCCTTTAACAGTGACCTCTACAGCGGCCCGCCCCTTTAATAGTGACCTCTACAGCGACCCGCCCCTTTAACAGAGAGCTCTACAGCGGCCCGCCCCTTTAACAGTGACCTCTACAGCAGCCCGCCCCTTTAACAGTGACCTCTACAGCAGCCCGCCCCTTTAACAGTGACCTCTACAGCTGGCCACCCCTTTAACAGTGACCTCTACAGCAGCCCACCCCTTTAACAGTGATCTCTACAGCAGCCTGCCCCTTCAACAGTGACCTCTACAGCAGCCTGCCCCTTTAACAGTGACCTCTACAGCTGCCCACCCCTTTAACAGTGACCTCTACAGAAGCCCGTCCCTTTAACTGTGACCTCCACAGCAGCTAGAGTGGCCACTGTCTTCACCCCAGAAAGCCAGACTTCACCGGCCATTCCCCCAAACGTGAAACAGCGCCTCCAGTTCCCATGAAGACACATCACTAAACATGAGGCCACGCCCCCCCCTGGCTCCGTGAAGACATGGAGGAGAAGCTGTCTGAGTGTGAGCTACTGAAAGGGTGGACATCCCTGTGTCTGTCCAGGCACTGCGTCGGACGGAGAACAGGTAGCCATAAAACTGGACTGTCCAGCCTAAAGCCGGACATCTGGCCACCCTAACATCAGCCTGCCCCTAGGGTGGCCAGAGGTCTTGTTTTAGGCTGGACGGTCTGGCTTTCAGACTCCCTGTCCTCTGTCATGCGCAGGGCCTGGATGGACACAGCAGCAGCACTCTCAGCAGCAGCACTGTGCAGTCTGAGCAATGAGCTGCAGGGAGAAAGTCACCCTTCCCCCACCCCTGCAGCTGACAGAAGGTGATTTTTACCAATATTTTTAATCCCGGTCAAATGCAGCATGGAAGGGGCGTGGCCTGACTGAGTCAGGGGCGTGACTTAGTGGGATCTGGGGGTGGTGCTTTTAAGTCCTTCTTTTGACGATGGCCGGAATTACAGGTCGATGCCTGATTTAGGAGGAAGGTGGGTAGCAGTGGAAGAAAACATCTTTTATTACTACTGAACAGTAAATATGTAAAATTTACATTATATGAGGTAACGATTGATGATGAGTTAGTCTAAAACATAAGTTATAGTTATGGTAACTGGGAATACCCTTTTACCATTGTCATCCACAGTGCTCTGCCTCTTTAATGCAGACCTAAAGCAGTGAACTGGCTAGGTTGTCATAGAAATCTGATGTGTGCCTGTGAGCTTCTATTGGCTGATAAGGGTCATGTGACCAGGCTACTATTGGCTAATGCATTTTTTGGGAATATCTCAGGAATGGTACGTCCTGGAGAGTTGAAAACTGTTCTAAAACCTTCCCAGACACCTGATGTACATGTGTGCCAAATTTGGTGATTGTAGCTGGATTCCTTTAGCGGACATACACACACACACATACACTCAGCTTTATATATTAGATTATTTTTAATAGTAAGTTATTGTATTTTATGTTTTATGATGACTACAGTTTGCCATACACTTAAGAACACTTGTTCAGTCTATATCACTCCCATTTTCCCTACACCCAGGCTTGATTCGACTGAGCATGTTTCTTTTTTTCAGAAGGAAAAGTGAGGGAAGCCTCTGTCTTCCCAAGAACAAAAGGATTGAAAAATTCAACATGTCTCCTACCATCTGCCATCGGGGAACGGGGAAGAGAGTCATAAGCCCCTATGGTCCATTTGGCAGGTTCCGTTGACAAACATCTAATGTTGTATGGCCATTTTTAGACTTTGCAAGGGTTGTCCAGGGCTGGAGAAGGAGATCTGCTTTTTTTCCAGAAAAAGTGCCACTCTTGTCCTTAGTCTGTGTTACTTAAATGTGGATGGGCTGCAGTATCAGACACAACCCTTGGACAACTGTGGTGCCCATTCAGGAAAAAGAGCAGATCCACATTTTTTAATATTCCAAGAGATTTGTGATCCTTTTCCTATTCCTACAGCAGCATTAAGCATCCAGCTGTCATTTTTTTAAATGGAACCTGTCATCTGGTTTGAGGCCACTAAACTTCCAGCATGCTGGTATTAAGATTCCCATAGCTGCCCATAGCAAACCCTTTCGAGCCTGAAAAAGAAAGTAATTTAATTTTAATAGGAGAAAAGTCCAGGACTCTTCTCCAGTGGTATCAGGAATATTTGCACTGGCTGGATGGAGCTGAGGGCGGTATACTTCTCTTCACTGCACATCAAGCACATGTGTAGTGACGCAATGTGTGTCACTGGCTTCACTGGTGCATTGTGCGTGTGTCTGTCGCTAGGAGAAAAGTGCTGGACTCTTCTCACAGTGAGTTTGCATTTTATTTACTTTTTTTTTTTGGGGGGGGGGCACAGATGGGTTTGCTATGGGCATTTTGGGGTTCCTAAATCCTAGCTATATATCAGCAGGCTGATGGTTTAGTGTCCTTAAACCAGGTGACAGATTCCCTTTAACCCCATTACACCTTGTTACGATACCGGTTTCTAATATCCTTTTCTAAGCAATGCTAATGACACCAAATAATTCTATAACAAGCTGATGTTTTATAGTTTATTTTCCAGTCAATTATCCAAAAATAATACCTCTTGTTTATTCAAATAATGACTGGGATAACGTGGAATGTTGAATGTAAGAAGGAAAAAAAATTTAATATTTTATCAGACTAGAAAGTACTTGCCAAAAACTTAAGGCCAGGCATTTGATATCTCACCCGAAATAAAATGACTGGATTTAGACTGTTAAAACTGGTAGGCACAAAACTTTTGGCTTCTTTTTTTTTTTTTTAAAAAAAGACCCCTAAGCACTCCTGACTCCTGTTTTAGTAAACACTTATATCCCTTATGAAAAAATAATTTTGGAGAATCATTTTTTAGAACTGGATGTTTTGCCACTCCTCTCTTATTCCTCCTGGAAATATATGAGTAGGGGAGTACATACAGAGTCTGAAAATATCAGTACTGCTTGGACAGTGTTTGAATATAGTAACATACCCAATTGACAATGGAATATTTCCATGTGGAATAACAGGCGAACAGTACAAAGCAGAGTTCTAAGGAAAAGTGCTCTGGAATTATTTAATGGGGGATACAATATTTATGTGGTTTCTTTGTTTGCTGAAATGGTAGATGTTCCAACTTACCTGTTCTTATTGTGAGAATTAGAGATGAGCAAAACACTCTGGTTCCTTTCTGATGAATCAGTTAATCGATTTGATTCGGGTTGGAATGAGTTCTATCCAAAGTGTTCCAATATGCCAGAAAATTTGGGTATGACACCTTGAGTTCTCCAAGGACTCATATTTTTTCTCTCTTGTCTCTCAGTTTTTTTAACATAATTTTATCTCTCTTACATTCTCATTCTCCAACAAAATTGCCCGAATCAGCATAATTCAGATGCAAATCAAATTAGTTTATAATCCATTCACTCATCTATACTGACTAGGACCAGCAACAGGACTGTACTGCCATCACAGGCCTGGGCCCATGTGACATGCACAGCATTATTAGTGTCCACTTCAGTGGAGTGGATACTAATAAAGCTCTGTGACCCTTTGATATGGATTGAGTGGGGGGGGGGGGGTGTTCCTTTGGTCCTCCAAAACACAGACATTTACTAAAGAAAAGAGTTCACAGGTCTGTGTTGGGAATCGATTCCCAGACCTTTTTTGCATGACAGGCATCACATTTACCAGTACACTATAGAACTGCACAAGGATTGGATTTTCTGTGCCTAAAAAAAGCTACTAAACATTATTACTACAGACATAATATTTAATAAATAATTAAATTTAGTATATTTTTAGGAACTTTTACTTTAAAGCTTCTAAGGTAAAAGGAAAAGGTGAAAATAAAAAATAAAAATGTTTCTACAAAGTTAGAAAAACATTACAATAAATGTGTTTTTTTTAAGCAACTTACTATTAAATATCACAAAACAGCATTTGGTTCTAGCATTTCTGTGATTATAATAATCTGTACAATATAGTGATCAAAAAATGTATGGTTATCTGTAAGCAGTTTAAATAAAAATATAAAAAAAAAATAAAATTAAAAAGTAATAGATAATAAAAGTTGTGGAAGTTATTGCTATGAAAAGGATCAGTGAGAGGCCCACCCAGTTTTCTTGTATGGGGCTCTGAAATACCTTATAACAGCCCTGCTACTGAGAAAACAGTTCCTCTGGAGATGGGAGTTCTCAAGCGCTTGGCACCACAAAGGGAAATACAGCAGATGGATGAGCTGCCTCCATGGTGTGTATGATTTTGTGATTATTTTCAGTTTTATTGTCCAGTTTCTTGTCAATTTCTATGGCCACTTGATTTTGCTCATTCTTTCACATATAAGCATTACAGGGAAATAGTTGACTACTGTGTGTAATGATCATTCTGGCCTATATAGGAAAAATTAAAACCTTGTGTTTCTTAATCCCATTTCTGCTTCCTTCTAGATATTTTTAACATGTCCTGTGGTTGATCTTTGACTACTCATTATTGCATCTTGATTCTTGACATAAATTGGCCGAGCACTTGATGAAAATCAAGCAGCATTATTGAATTCCAGTGAAAATCCATTTTGCTGCATATCACAGATTCTTTCTAAATTACATTCTTCAAGTAAATGTGGTCTTTATGAGAAATCCTTAATTACACAAGGCAACCAGTTCCAGTGATAGCTGAATTCTAGAAATGCTTTGTGTTATCAGATTCAGGTTTATGCTATAAAATGCGATGAACATACTTTTACCCAAAGCAAACAAGCATGCTAATTTGGGGTGCATCAGTGCAAGTGCCCCCGTTATATTACTTTCATGGCTTCCATAATAATGCTAGCCACACTGAGTGCCCCAATAACATCTCTAGCCACAGTTATTGGCAGCCATATTCAGTGCTCTCATGAGGCCACATTCACCATAGCTCTAGTTTTTTCCTTTGTTCTCCTGAGCAGAACCATGGGAATACTGTAACTGAAGTGCCGGGTTTGGCACACTCCTGAAACCAATGGTACAGAAAATATCATATTGACTATATTAGGGTCCACTTGGATGTGGCTGAGGACCGAACAGAGCCTCCAACGCAGATGTGAACATGCCCTAATATTGGCAGCCACAGTAAGTGCCCACATATTAACTGCCATAGTCAAGGCTCCCATAATATTGCCAGCCACAGTCAGCGCCCACATATTACCTGCCATAGTCAAGGCTCCAATAATATTGCCAGTGAGAGTCAGTGCTTGCATAATATTGCCAATCACAGTGAGTGCTACCATAATATTTCCAGTCATAGTCATTGCAACAATAACACTGCCAGTCATAGTCAGTGCTCCCATAGTGTTGGCAGTCACGGTCATTGCTCCATAATATTGTCAGCCATAGTCAAAGCTCCAATAATATTGTCAGCCAGTGCCCCCATAACATTGCCAGATACAAGGGGCACTCCAATGATATTGCCAGCCACAATGTTGCCATAATACTGCCGCCAACAATAAAAGGATAACCGAAGAACTTATAGTTATTGGGGGTATTAGAGGAAAAGTCTATTTAATAAACCCTGACATCCTTGGGCATTAGCATGAGAACAAAAGAAGCAGTAGGCAATGCTCCTCTACAAAAAAAAAAAAAAAGGAGTTGGTGGTCTTCTACAAGAAAATCTTAAATGTAACATTTATACATTCATAATAACAGGACTGGAAGGGGGCCTCGGGATCTAAAAATGTTTGATATTAGAAGTATAACATTTCATGGGAGCCCAGAGCTGCTTTACATTAGACTGATGTTGATGGAAGGCTGGTCCACTGCCTGAAGCAACTGTTTACACAGTAAGAAAACACTCTTAGCCTCTGCTGCCATCTAAGGAACACTGCCCAATTTTGGAAAGTAAGAGCTTGTGCAATACTTTATACATATGTCTTAAGCTGAAAATTCAGGTGCGTCTGCAGGACACAGAGATTTGATGTGTGGAGGTATTTGATGGGTCATCACATAATCAGAAACTCATCCATGTTCTGGACGATAAACATGGATGAGTTTCCAATCGTTCATCTGAAAGACACCTTAAAGAAGAAATCCACTTTTGTTAGGAGCCACAAATAAAAAATAAACCACATGATGCTCCACTACTGGGACCCTTGGTGATCAACAGTAATCTAAACGGGAACCTGGCAGCAAGCGTATAATTTCACTGCAATGCCCCCCACAATGTAAATAAAGCATTACATGGTGCTCATTGACATGTGCATTGCACAGATGAGCCAGGTCCTCCGGAGCAGGAGATGTCCCTTGTAGACACTCTCTGCTCCGGCTAATCTATAAGATACCTAAATAAGGAAGCCCCGATCTATCAGCTCAAAATTCCTTAATAAAGTATTTAAAGGGGAAGGGGAGAGTATTGTGGCAGCAGCATATATTACCAGTCCTCTTGTCGTGGCATTGTTAATCAGATTTTTCTAAAATAAATTTAGACTGAGAATCTCTTTAACATGACTTATAGTAGCATGAAAAAATGAACATCAATAGTGAATGGTTCTCTTATAATGCACACTTTATTACAATCCAGACCCTGTTCATTTTTATATAGAGCTGTAAAACTTTTTTTTCATGTAGCCTTATGGCAAATGCCTGTGGAGCAAGAGAGTCAAGTAAGGTAATTTAAAATAGTATAAATAAGTAATTTACGCCCCATACAGAATGTTCCTGCAGCACTCATATCGCACCTGTACAAACGCACAGAAAACATCTGGTTCATAAATCTGTCCTCTCACATTCTCCAGAGAGTGTCATTAATGTACAGTACAAATACTTGGGAACAGGATAAAGCAATTTTGGACTTGCAGCCCTCCAGTAAACTCCCATCAGCTGTCTGCTGCTCAATTACTCACCTGAGGTTACTGACCTGAGGGGGAGAAGCACCAATTAAAAGACAAGATGTCATGATGACATGGGCTCTAATGGCAATTTACATTTGATGGCTTTGATTAAGTCAACAGTATGAACACTTCATGTCAAAAACGTCCCATTACACAATCCTGTCCTCAATGTGCCTGGCGAGACTATAACTACAAGGTGTGACTGTATGGGTGAAATTTGGAAATGTATCAAAAAGTTAATTAGTCTGTTTTGAAATATAAAGTAAAAAGATAATTATCCAATGAAAGTAGAGAAATCATGTTGGTAATCTATACTATGCGGTGTATATAATTCCTTTAATCCTGTTAATTCAGACTCAAGACTGTTCTATAGGTAATCATCACTTTCAACCTTTATACAGCTGACAACTACTCAGGTCTTTCCTCAGTGTGACCAACAGGACCATTAGCTCCCTTCAGTGTTGGACATGGATTCCTTTAGGCACCACAGTATACAATTTTGAGGGCCCATCCTCCTTCCATACAGAACATATATGTAATGCCCTGGAGCAAGGGTACTTTGGAGCATGGACATTTGTAGATATTTACCCATATTGCTACTAAGTCATCAACTCACTACTTGCTTGCACTTTGAAGGGTTAGCTTAAACTGTGATTTATATAGTTCTTTACACTCATACTGTTTGCATTGTTGAACTGCATTTTATGTCTATTTTAATATATCCTGCTTATTTGCACCGTTACTGCACTATATCTGCACTGCACTGCAAAAAGTGTTAATACACAGCCAACAAATGCTGAGCGACTTTGGGACTTTCTATCTATGCGCTGAGAAGGTCAAAATCTTTCAAAGTTACTATAAGGTCTCATGTAGACCTTTTTGCTACATCTGAAGATCTGTTTAGTTATTCCCATAGACTTGTACTGAAAATCTATACACATCTATGAGAGACTGAAGTTGCAAAATTGTTTCAGTTAAGGCTATGCTTCTCCACTTCACCTCTCCCACTAGAAGATTCTGGTTCAGTTAGAAACTGTATAAAAGTGGAGCAGTCAGAGTTATCTGCAGATAGGGACCAGTGTTTACTAGAAGAGAGAGTACACGAGTGACCAGAAGAAGACACTGAGACTAGGACACTCTAGATTCTGGCTAACAAGCCCTTTGACTTGAAGGCCAGCAAGATGACTGGGCCACCAGCCCTTTGGCCAGGCTACTACCAGCCTTCTGCGAGAAAGAGAGCTCATGCCTTACAGGTTTCTATTGTTTTGCACTTGAGTTCCTCCGGCAAAGACACTGGTTTACTGAAAACCCTGACTCTCTGGACTTATTTCGCATTGGCGTGTACCACATCTTATCATCCTCTCTGGCAGGCATGGGATTCAGCCAGTTCCCTCAGGTTCTCCAGATCTGGTTGTTAAAATTACAGATCCGGTTGGCAGCTGAAGATGAGCCCTTCCATTCCATAGTTTAGCTCTTTAGGCTTTTTAAAAGTTGGGTGGTATGTGTGTGTAGTATATATGTGGTGTATTTATGTATGTGTACCATGCTTATGTATATGGGGTATTTATGCGTATGTGTGTTGCATATATGAGATGTATGTAAACACGTGTCATGACGCCGCAGGTCTGCCGTTGAGTAGGGAACCTGTTGTTAAAAATTTGAATCCCACCCCTGCTCTCTGGAGACAGATACCAGCAACACGTGGTAACATCTCGATGGTGTCCAGAGAATCTAGTGTTGCATTGTGGCCCAGGACCCCAAACTGAGATATTCTCTTGTAATTGCATCAGAACCTTTATACTTATCAATGCACATGCCAGACATCATCAAGAAAATCTAATAAATTATAAGTGAAACAGACGCAAGTGGCTCCAAAGTCACATCCAACTGGAGCTATGTTCTACTGGACCTTTTGGGACATGCTATATTATTGAGTTAGAGCCTGAGCGCACTGTAGTCCTCTGGTAATGGATTCTCTAGTCCTTTGGTGGGCTAGTCTAAGCAATTCAATATAGACTAAAAACTTCACTCTTGTTTTCGGCACATACTTGCAATCTTATTATACCAGAAGTATGAAGTATTCCTCTAATTTACAGCGTTAGCAGCACATTGTATCTTCAAATGTGTTCCCAGGGGATTTCTTTCCACCCAAGTCCCCAAAACTGTATTGTTTTAGTTAGAATGTTAAAATTCATTTCTACCCTCAATCAAAATATTATTTGTCAATCAATATAAATCCTTGAAGTGTGGCCACATTTTTGACCATATGTAATTTCAGCTTCTATACAGGCCGCCACCCAGATAAGCTGAATTACTGAGAAGCAAGTCTGCCTGTTTATGAAAGAATGTGGATGCATGGCATGTATAATTGTGTAAGTGTTATGAGCAACAGGGATCTCTTGCCTGTTTGAGGCATTGCTGTGCACCTGAATCTGGTTCTGTTATCAACATGATTAGTCTGATGTTTGCTGGAAGGGGCCTATGGATTATTATGCCTTTAAATACATTTACTTTCTGTGCCTCTTTGCTAGGTATAGCAAATGCTATGTGCAGGTTTTTCCAGAGTCTTAAATCCCAGTCCACTGACTTTGATTGCATGCATCCTGGGAACTTATTGGTTTTATTGTTGTTGGTATCCCATTTGTGTTTGTTGTGGGTTCAGCTTTCTGCTTGTGGTTTGGGTTTTGAATTTCTTATTATAATATTAGACTTGTTCAGGGTCAGTTATTCCTCTCATCTACATTCTTCAATCTTCACCTGTACATCATTGCTGTCTGCAGCATGTTCCATTGCCAGACTCCATCTCGCTCATACTTTGCATCCACATCCAGTTTCCTGTCATCTATCAGTGAGTTTATTATTCTGAATTTGTTCTCTGTCAATCTGATATGTGCGTCATATTTTCCTGCAACCATCCGGTTGATACGTAATTCTGCTCTACTCTAGTCCTGAGTGTGCCTGATGTACCAAGAGGCATTGGTTAGGAGTAGGGAAATCTGTGTGACTACCAATGTTAAAGTGGTAATTGTGGCCATATTTGCAGCCACCTAGTTTTCAGTGAACAGATAGATACAATCTGACAGAAAAAAATGACTCAAGAGCTTATATTTACTGGTGATTTTTTTGTCCGTATGGAGAACCTGTCACCACAAAATGCAATCTAATCTGAAAGCACCATGTGATAGATCAGGAGAATCCGAGCAGATTCATAGATGGGAAAAGATTCAGTAAAATCTATATGTTATACATTTATATGCTTTTTTGCAGCCCTGTGAATACATATTGGTAGAGGGAGGATACAGTGCCCTCATCATCAGTGCTGGTTTATCTAAGGATAGTGAAGGAAGAGGGTGTGTCCTAGACTTGCTGGGAGCAGCCACATTGGCAAATTTAAGACTCTGATGGTCACTTTCGATAGAAGTTGGGGGACCATATGTCAGGAGCTGAAGCACCATAATTTAGGCAGAGGTCATGAGGTATAATGACAAACTATGGGGCTGAAGGGTCGCTCTAAGTAAGACAATTTTAATCAATTATATTGAGCTTATCTTAGATAAAGATGTATAAATATATTGTAAATCAGATTCTCTGAGGGACCCAATACAGAAAACTATTGTTTCCTGTCTGGCAAAGTTACAGCTTTGTATCTGTCATAATTATTGTTTGTCTGGAAGCTTTCTTAAGACTTCAAGAGTATACTACATAAAGTACTCTGGGGAGGATAATTAATTGATTTTCCATTTTAGAAAGATGAAGCAAGACATGGAAAATCCTGCTGAGGAGGACAATTCCAATATACAGAGTAGGACAGAAGGTAGCACATCACCATGAGGAGAACGGAATCTGAAGTCATCTACTGATTGATAATGACAAAGTGTAAACTACAGTATTTTCTATGAAGTTCCAAAAAAATAACAGAACCTGGGTATAACTTGAGTGTAGGATTTTTATTTTTACTGATTTGGTAAACTATATTAGGAAGGAGACATTGTCACTCATCCCATCTTAAAGACAGAGGAGGCAGGCAGGGGAGGCAGTTGTGTGCCCAGGACCGTTGCCTCTTTCAATCCTATTACCCCCACCATTCCTGTTTTGTAAGTGCCAAGTACCTTGCAGTCCAACAGATTACTTGTTACTACTTTGCACATTCTTAAAGTGGGACAACCACTAATAGATGACATAAATTTCCTACTGAAGTTATCTACAACATATGGAACTGATCTGAAAAGATTAAAGACTGTTTGCACTAAATGTAAAATATAATGCAAAAAAATTCTAAACTACTAGTGGTTCACTGAAGCCAAATATGCTCTGGCCCTTACAAGGAGCGTTATTTGATACAACGGGATGGAATGACTGAGTTAGCTAGGACTTTGTACGGGTAAGCTGCTGCTATCTTTCAAACTCAATAGGCCATAATTTATTTCTGTGACACTGTAAAGGACCTCTTCCCTATTAGGCAAACAAATGCAGATTTTCCTCATATGGCAAGCAATATTGCAAATGGTTTTCCAAAGATTTAATCTCCCTGGACATATCACCAAATCAAAAACATATGACATTTTGACTATGTTAAAAAAAATTCCACTTTCAGCTCTAAACTTTAAAGACGCTGTGGGGCACGCATATCACTACAGGCTCAACTGATATACAGCGTACGTCAATATGACTTCACAGTTTGAACATTAGTCTCTACTGAAGACGGTGCCCCCCATGGCATGATCACACAAGGCTCGTGCCATATTTCCAGGCTTGGAACTGAAACCTCCAATTTTTATTTGGTACAGTGTTCTAAAGACCACCAAGGATATTAAACCCTAAAACACACAGGACTAACAAAGATATTAACTCCTAAAAACAAGATACTAGATAGCCAGGGATATTAACATCTTCAGGTCATTTTAAGTTATATTTTGGCAGTGTATGTTATCATTATTTAAACACCGTACAGCGGTGTTGGATGGAACTGTTAATTAGTAGTAGTATAGCACTGTTATTTAGGTGACCATAGGACACTTTTCTTTGGCCAGCATATGGCACTGTTAATTAGCCTTCATACTGCTGGTAATTAGTTGCTCTATGATATATTATTTGCAAACTTGATGGAATTAGTATTTGCACAATACAGTGTACAAAATATAGTAGAGGGGGTATTAGCAGAAGATCCCACACGGGTCATCATCCAACCTAAGGCCATCACCACTACTATTACTTGTTGCAACTGAAAATGTTCACATGCCAAGTTAGGTGGATAACACATAGTATGGCAGCTCTGAGCCACCATCTAGAAGCAGCTGAGGTATGTCAATATTGTAAAACAACTGGATGCAGAAGGTGGCCACCCCCGCCAGGCACAGTAAACCCTGCCCCTTTGTAATAGATCTATCCTATCAGCAAAAACAGCAGTAAACATGTGCAAATTAACGGCTTTGTTCTATGCAAATCTGTTTGAGTAGCAGTCATTTTTAGATCTGATCCGAAAAGATTAAAGCTTGTTTGAGCTAAATGTTCCTTTAAAAAGTTTCTTAGGGAGCAGGAGGTCATTGATCCGAAGTGAACAAATGGAGCATTGAACCAATGATGCATAAACTGAAGGCACACTTTGAAAATCAAATATTACAGTAACTTATTCCTATTAAAATATTTTGCAGAAAATAAATTCTGGGCTGTACTTGGCTTCCTAAGTTCAGTGCAGAGGAACTAGAGCACCTCCTAGATCCTGTGCCCAGAAAACGTGTTTCCTGCTCTCACGAAGATTACTCAAACTGCTGATTTAATCAAGGGAGTTCCCCGTATGAAACGTGAGTTCATATTGTAAACAGGAGCTAATGTACCGGCAGTGAAAGCACAATCGTCTTACTGAACAGTGAATGCAAAACCCTCACATATTAAAGGACTTCTCCACCTAGAATACAGCCTGCTTCATATCACAGTGACATATTTAGGACTTTATCTTCACTTGAAGACTATATGCACATTTATTGTAACAGCCTTCTACGATTATCAGACTACAGCTCCAGTGCAGACCCATGTTTACATGGTTACAGACTACAAATCCTGTGTAGTCTGTGCAGGTTAACCAATCAGCAAGGCCTCTTCATGGGCCGTTATAGTTAAATCATTGACAGAGGTTTATAGATAGATAGATAGATAGATAGATAGATCCTAGCTTTTTATGTTACCATTATTATTATATAATATTTGTATTGTATTTATTATACTCACTTATATAGCGCTGACGTATTCCGCAGCGCTTTACAGGCATTAGCATCACACTATCCCCAGTGGGGGTTCCCTATCGGTATGCCTTTGGAATGTGGGATAAACCGGAGTACCTGGAGGAAACCCACGTAAAGACTGGGACAACATACAAACTCTGTGCATATTTTTATGTTTTTATTTATTTGAGTGCATTGCTAAGAGATCTGCTTAAACATAAACCTGAATATCACGACAGTGAAGGATCTGAGTAGAGGACTGGGATGACTAGTTTGTGGCTTGGCTCGGAATGTGGATACCAGGATGAATAATATCTCCACTATTTAATGAATGGAGAGTGTGACTCTGTCCTTATATGGAAGAGATTTCTAGTAACTAAGTAGCAAATAAACACTGGAATTTGTTGGAGCTTTTTCCTTTCCAAAGCATCACACTTAAAAAATAGTTGTGATTACTTGGCTTTTATTTTAATCAATGGCCCCCTTAAAGCAGCTTGCCACTTTCTGGCTACTTTGACCAATGTGTATGTAAGCTGAAAGTAACACTTACTAATATAACCTTTGTTGATGTTCTGTGCAGTTTGCTATGTTTCAGAAGTCATAACCCTTGGTGGGCAAATCTTCTCTGTTGTCCGCACAGATATCCTGACCATAAGATGGCCTTCTCTACTGAAATACACCATATCTGCCTTATGTACTTGCAACGTTGAGAGGTTAGTGCAGGTGTAGCGTATTTTAATGGAGGAGACTGAGTGATTTGCCTGGTCACATGACCCTCAATCAGCAGCCATCTTATGGACAGGACCTCTGTATGGACATCACAAAAGACTTGGCCTACAAGAGAGAATAACTTATGAAATATTCAAAATCAACAAAGGCTATATCAGTAAGTGCCATATAGTCATCTTGCAAACACATTGAACAGTAGCCAGAAAGTGGCCAACCCCTTTAACTTGTATGGGTGCTGTTGGGCCATGAAAATGGACAAAAAAAGACATGTCCTAGTTTTTGATGGGTGATTTTCACAGTCATGTAAATAAGGCCTTAGTCTATACTACGTTTTCTTATATTCAGTTAGAACAGATAATATTTAAAGTTTAGTAAATATGCAGTAGCCTACATGGAAAGAAGGGGACCCCATAGTACACCTATATGATACAGAGTTTTGCCATCACAGAATAGCCTGATGTGCTGTGTCTATAAATCTGGAGACAATTCTCTATCCTTGTGTCTACTAACAGTCAGAGAGAGGAGTCCTGCACAGGTTCAATCCACCTTGGAGACGGGATTAACCACTGCTGGGCCCCTTCTCCTAAAGGGCCCTTTATCGGCCATGTGTTTAAATTCTAATCACATCTGCAGGGAAGTCCTACATAGGTTCAATCCACCCTGGAGACGAGATTAACCACTGCTGGGCCCCTTCTCCTAAAGAGTCCTTTATTAGCCACGTGTTCAAACTCTGATCCTATCTGCATTGTAGAAACTGCAACATAGTGCCAGGTACCAATTGCACCTGTTGGAGCCCAATAGACTTATAATGTGGTTTGTCCAATCTTGTCATGTTTTTTCTTTTTGCAAGCAGCACAATTTCCCCATCTTACGTGATGAAATCTTCAACGGATGGTCCAAACACAGCCTAAAGCTGGCCATACACATTTTGGCTGACTGTCGTTTTCAAAATTAGTGTGAACGATCATTTGTGATGGCCAGTGGCAGACTGACGAAAATATAATTGAACCCACATTGAAAACTTTTCCCCATTGTCGGCCAAAACTGAGCGTTTATAGCATGATCAGCTGAATGTGGCCAATCATTTGCCATTGTACTCAAAGACCAGGTAGCCCATTTTTAAAAACTGATTCCTTGGCCAGCTAATGTAGTCTGGCATGTTGCTCCCACAAATGACTGATCATCCACTATGCAGCCAATGACTGTTCCTAGCATATGGTCAGCTCAGCAATTGAAATTGATACATGTCCCCTGGTATCCTAGATGACTACAATAAAACCACATCTCACTCAACAAAACTGTCTACCAGAAGATCTGCCCTTGTTGTCTACAGAAACTAATCATCAAAATTTTCACATATTATGGAGCAGGACCTGTCAGGAGCTAAAGAGGGTGTGAAATCACCCCAAAGGAGGTTTCTAAGTTGATGCATCTTTATTTTACAATAAATGTCTGAAAACCCCCTATAGGGCAGGCATGGCCAACCTGTGGCTCTCCAGCTGTTATAAAACTACAACTCCCTCCATGCCCTGCTGTAGGCTAATAGCTGTAGGTAGTCTGGGCATGCTGGGAGTTGTAGTTTTGCAACAGCTGGAGAGCCTCAGGTTGGCTATCCCTGCTATAGGGAATAATTCATCAAAACTGCCCAAGGCTTTTCACATCTCGCTCTACCTTATACATACTGTATGCTTCGGATATACAGACTATAGTATGGTCACTATTGCATCCAGCACATACAGTATAGCATAATTGATGCTACACATTCTGAATATATTAGCCCTGTGGAGGGTTTGTTTTATAGTTTTCTTGTAAGACACCTTTGATAAATCACACCTATTAGGTTAATATTCCACTTTAGTCACATTTACTTCCAACAAACCTGCCTTATACCAATAATTAAGTGACAATTAACCCCTGAAACAAGAAACTATAATAATAAAGGGAAGGTAATCCTTCTCCTCAGCTCTCTAATATCTTACTTCATCATGAGCCGTCAGCATTCCACAATGTTCCTCAAGCATCTGGAATACCCTAAGGCAACTGACATTCCTTAAATATCTTAGGAATAGACCTGACTGGCTCCAAAGCCCCTAAGACTTCTACCCATTAACCAGGAAGTCTTCCACCTTTAACCTAAACAGTTCAAAACCTTCTGTAGCAAATGTATATCAGGGGGTTGTCTGAGATGTAGACAATTGTATGCCCTATGTTCTGAGTACAATGCCGGGAAAACACCTGGAGCATTAACTGCCAGAAGGGTATCTTTTTATCATCCATCTGGCTGGAATACATTGAATTCCCTTTTTTATCATTGTATAGAAAAGTTTTTCTATGCAGAAGCATCACACAAACAAAGAAAAATTATACGAGCTGACATATGCCACAGTATTCCTATTATAGGGACATCCATCTGAACCTTCCACCAATGATAGACTTTGTGAAAGCCTCCTGAAATAGACCTCCGAAAGAAGGCTTCAATGTGATTCCTTTTCTAACCTCATGCTAGCTAGGTGTTTAGTAGACCTTGATGACATTACCTCCATGATATCGTAATCCATGCTTGACTAACTCCCCCTAAACATCTGGGAGGCTCTGTTAAATATTAGAAAATTTCCACAGTTCTGGAAGAGTTGGGAATTCTTCCATACACTGTTACTATATGTGGCACCGGGATTCTGCATAATTAGACGCAGACCCAATGACCATGTCCCAACTGGAGGGAGCATTGGGTACCACTCAAAAGAGAGCAGGGCCTGAAAAATGGGGCATGGCATTTGGAGAAAAAACTTAGGGCTGCAACATCACACCTCCTGGAGGCCACAGTTGCTGCCCTCCTCTGGAAAATTCAGGAGGTTCCTGGAAAAATTTGAGAACTACCACACCTCCGGAACACTTAGGAAATCTCCCATGCACTGTAACTATATGTGGCACCAGGATTCTGTATCATTACATGCAGGCCCAATGCCCAACATAATTGGAGGTGGCAGAGTGCTGCTGAAAAGAGGGCAGGGCTTCACTAAAAGGGTCCAGGAGTCACTCAAAAAGAAGTGGAGCCTGAAAAAAGGAGCATGGCATTTGGAGAAAAAACTTAGTGCTGCAACCTCATACCTTCAAGAAGTATGTCTTTGTCATGCCATCCAATTGCTGCAGGTCACTGTGATCGAATGGCACAAGAGTTCTAATCAATGCTCAAGGAATAACCATTGGTTCTAGCAAACTTGGCATGTTACAGTGGCACACAAAATCACAATACTGTTTTTAATGTATGCCCTGCTCATTTATATATAAAACATGATCACACCCTGCAGGAATTAATTTACAATTATTATCCCAAATATCCCAAAAGGAATACACACCCAGACCAAACTCCTAAACAAATATAAAACCCAAACTCAAACAGGCCAATTAAAGTAGACTTTTGACTATAACCTTTAAAACAGGCTAAAGACCAGACTCCTTAAACAAAGTCCCAAACCTGATCCTCTAAACTGTGGCGTACATAGAGAAGTAAGGGCCCCGTAGCAATTCTCAAACCAGGCCCCCATACAGGACAGAAGGGTTTCTGCCTAAACCCTTTACAATGACCCTTGGGCCATTTTTCCACTGCTTCATTTGCTAAAAGTTGTTCCTTTAGAGGGTAGAGTCCTGACCAAGTTTTCACCTCCAGTAGAAGAGGAGATAATCCCAACTAATACTGGGCCTCCTCTCGCTCTGGGCCCCCTAGCAGTCGCATAGTCTGCTGCTATGGTGGTTACGTCACTGCCTCTAAACTAATACATTCTTGATATCACACCCCTAAGCAATTACAGACCCAAAACCAGACCCCCTAAACTAATACAGACCCCAGACCATGTATTCAACCATTTATAAAAATTTGTAACATAGGCCCATAAGTTCCTCTCACCAGTGATTTTTTCCCCTAATTTTAACCCAGCCTTTTGTATTTTTCTGGGCTACCACTGTGACTGTCATCAAGCTTTCCCGAGCTCCTGACAAGAAAACACTGTATATTTCCATAGAGGACTTACACACCTATAAAAGATGGCAGTCATATTGCTCATTTATGGTTATCAGTTATATTTCTTTCAGGGAAAGCTGGGAGGTGACAATCAATATGGCCTCAGTTGAAGTTTCCATTGTGCGTGCCAGAAATGGAAAACTCTAGAGGGAAATTAAAATTTAAAGTGATATGTTTTTATGATTGATGGATACATGCTGTACTTTAGCTGACTATTATTAGTCTTAAACATGGCTGGTCTCCGACGTAGCTCAGTGCCAGGCTCCAGTAGAAAAAATTACAGTATATTAAGTAACAAATTAATATAATGATATAAAATGCTGCTTTGCAATAATTCTGCCAGCTTGATCTTGGCATAAGAAGTAGTATAGGCAACAGTACTAGTCTGGAGGACAGGGGTACAGCTATAGAGGATGCAGAGGTACCTGTTGCACCCCTTCCCCAAACATGCTGTGATGGTAGGTATGGGCTCAGTTACAGCTTTAGGGTCCTGGAGCTTCAGTTTTGAGTTTCCCCTCTTATCACTGACCTCAAAACCTGTTCCCAAAACCTTGCATGTGGTTTATCTAGTGTCAACCCAGGGAAAAAATATGTTCAGAAGTCTCCAAATAGTGCCATTGGAACCACAGTCAGCCTCATGGCTGGAGTGTGAGTTGAGGTCTCTGAGGGAGAACCTGTAACAGGGCCCTACAACCCTCACAGCAGTTTCAGAGTACATTTGGAGGAGATACCACACCAAATATCAACTCAGCCCTTTATTATGGTGCTGGCATTTGCCACCCAGGCCATTGGGGTTGCTGTTTATTTCCATGACTCTTGGGTCAATCCTCCACCCCTGGTTTGCCAACAATACAACTCCTACAGAGATGGAAATCCTGCACAGGTTCTCACCACCCACCACTCTCTAATGGCTTTATAGAAGCCGGTGTGGTACATGACCCCGGCAGTACTCCTTTTTGGCAGAGAGGGACTGGGTATAATCGTCCTTTAAAGGGGTTGTCCCATCTTACAAAGTTGCTTTTATTTTGTTCCTTTTAGTATAATAACCCTATGCATGTGATTTTCATATGGCCTTCTTCTCTCCCTACTCCTGACTCTTGTTCCTGTTTATCGTTCATTATCAGGGATTAAAGCCACCTTCTGCAAATCTGCATCGGTGACCGATCTGGGCCTTGATCTGGGCTGTGGTGGCCGGGACCATGGAAGCGTGCATATTCAGGAATGCGTGGCATCTCAGATCCTGGCCACTTCTCTGCTGCTCCATAGAAATCCATTGAACAGCTCCTGGGCATCCTGGAGCAACCGCTCTTACCATGCCTGGTTGTGAAGACCCTGTAGAAGCCCTGCACTGGTGACACTGATAATTCAAATAGCTACTAGCTGCATTGGGAGCATGCCAGTGCAGGCAAGTGGCGGGATGACATCAACTTAGCGCCGCTTACTTGTACTATCAGATTTGTTGGTAACCACCCCTAGAAGAGTCAGGAAGGTGGAGGAACGTTAGTGAAAAGCGCAGATGGGACAACCACATTAGGTTTCCAAAAAATGAGTGGTTGCTATGGTCAACAACATTAATTTTTTGTTTATTTTTGATGAATCAGGGTGTACTATTAAATGTATAAATTTGCTTGTGGGGCTGCTGGACACAAAAATACTTAAAGGGAACCTGTCAGCTCCGAAACACCCCCTGAACTAGAGTAAGCGGTGTATAGTGTAAGTGACGCTGAATCCGAATATGTAAGTTTTATCTTCATACTCACTTCCATTCCGACGCTGTGCTCCCACAAACCTGCAGTAAAATACATTGACAGGACTCTTCTTTGAGTCCTCTCCATTATGTGAGTGAGAACTGGAGTCCACTGAGTGCATTTTACTGCAAGTTTGTGGGAGCACAGAGTCAGAATGGAAGTGAGTACGAAGATAAAACTTACATATTCGGATTCAGCATCACTTACACTATACAACGCTTACTCTAGTTTAGGGGGTGTTTCGGAGCTGACAGGTTCCCTTTATGGGAAATGGATACACACTTCGATTACAGCATATTCATGGTCCCATGTGATCTTTCTTGGCCATCCAGCATGGGAGGAACACCCATTGTGTGGGTGGTAAGCCACCCTATAGCATAGTGCCAATATATACTCCCCAGTGTTCTTGAATATAAAAATTTAGTCCCGACACAGCAACCACCACAGCAGGAAAGGGGTGTGGTTCTTCACATATGTCTCATCCAAAAACACAGGATGAATCCGTAGAGATTTCTCTTAGCATCCTGTGGATACAGGCAGTGCATGTAAACAGACATCCCTCCCCCAATCCTCTTCCCCTCCGTTTCAGCTGTGGCATCCTTAAAATCCGCAGAGTATATTGGGAAGTTAGAGTTATTTCATATATTGTTGGAGACGCCCTTTAAGAAGTTCCTATTCTTCTACCTGAACACGGCAAAACCAATCAATTCACACACTTGTTATTACCCTATAAGAATAAGGACAGTCGCCTTTTATGGCCCAATACAGTATATAAATAGTATAATAGTAACTAAGGCATATGTAAAAATTAATTTTTAAAAGCTTTATCAACATAAACAAAAAAATATACAGTACTAGAGTCCAGACAAAGGTTATCAGATAATCAATGTTTTCTAAGCAGGATTGTATGTCTGTAGGAATTCCTGCCCACAAACACTATCTCCCTCAACCATCAAGTCTGCTGCTGGGCCAGAACTGTCTCAGCATGTCTCAGTGGCTTCTGCTCTCTCGTTTCCTTTATTCCTGGAATAACTGCATGACATAAGGATAGTGATGTTCCTATAGTAGGACCCACCCAGTTCAGTGGCTTTATTAACAATGCAAACTTCATGTACAGATGTAGCAGGGCTGAATTTGTAGTTAAACGATGGCATGGCGTGGCTTGTGAATTGGAATAAAATAACAGTAGGTTACGTGCATTGAAATTCTGTATCTCGCACTTCATACACACAGCCGTGTTTGTATTTGGATCCACAAACCACACATCTGCAGAATACAGATGCCTTCCATGTGCATTCCATATTTTTCTCATTCCCATCAATTTCAAGGGCAATACGGACAAGAACAGGACATGTTCTAAATATTGCCACATAGATCTACAAAAAAGTGCATGGTCCCATAGAAATGATTGGATCAATCTACTATCCACAAAAAAGACGGGTAGCACACACATGCAAAATATGGTCTTGTGCTTGAAGCCTTAAGAGTTTAGCTCTGCAGCATCGCTGAACAAATAGATTCATATTGCAAAAATGCACAATGCAGATGCTATAACCTAAAGAACGCTACATCTTCATTTTATCAGATCTCCATTTGCTGTGTGGTGGAATAAGATCTATTGTCCCCTGTTATCAGCTGTTTCAGGCTAGGAGAGGCTGAGGGTAGTAGCATCCAATGGGATGAGTAACAGGAAGTCTAGAACAAGCCCTATCCCCCCCACCCCCCTTCCCATATATCCAATTCTGGGAACCTCCAGAAACATTCACATACATCAGCTGCTTCTCTTGCTGCACTTTTAGAAGCTGATATATATGGTGTAGTGTTCCTTTAAATAACTAAATGATCAAATGCTAGTGCTGCATTAAGTCCCATAATTTTAGAGCAGAGGTTGCCCAGTTTGAAACCCCTATAATCATTTGTGGGTAACCAGTAACCACAAGGTATATGCTTGTTTTTTCCTGCAACGTAGCATTAAGTGGCCACCATTGAAATCAATGGGTATCTAGTGGGCAACAATCAGTCCTCCAGAGCTGAAAGCCTAGTATGATATACATACTGCCTGAGACATATCTACCTGTACAGGACATTTAACAAAGGGGACATGCCCCCAAATCTATAGGAAGAGTAAATCAATTACAAATATAAAATGAATTATTATTTGGACTTTACCATAAAATAAGATATTATTACGGGTGCAAACGATCCAAACATCCTTCTATTAATATGAAATATTTAACTTGACACTTTTACTGTCAACTACCATTGACAGTAAAGTTAAAGTTTGCAGCAATTGCATATTTAAAGTGTTGTGAGAGTTAAGTTAACAATTGTTACATCTGTAACATCAATATATACAAATGCAAAAGACAATAAAGAAGTCTATAATATATATCATGCAGGGAAATTTCCAACGACTCCAGGTCTGCAGTAGAAACAATGTACGGCTCCCTTACCTTTCTGATGAAAAGTTTGCAGCTGGAAGAAAGTCACTGGCTGCTTTGTAAAGAGGCACAGCTTAAAACACAGCTCTACTGAATTAAACTTGCAGACTTTCTTGAAGCCCCTCCCCCTCAGAGGAAAAAAAAAGTCAACGCTAGATGAATTCTTATTCCTTATGTTTACCATTGGCAGCCAGTAAAAGCCATTGTCCTCCTCAGCATATTCTAATAGCCGGCCAATGGGGTCTCTCCCAGCGAAGAAAAGGTGGGTTTAGCCCTGGCTAGAAAAATGCTTGTCATTCCCCAAGCATGCTCAGAGACAGGGCTCATCAGAAAAACCCAAATTCATGCAGTCTGCCAATTTCAGTAACATATCCTTTTTTGGTTATGCTTTCAGGGCCTCTGTAAGAAAATCCTCTGACAGAGAAGATCATAAGAAACCGTAATCTTACAAAAAAAAAAAAGAAAAATAGGATGTCTTGTGGAATGCAGCTGCATAAAAATAATCTGCTGCAACAAAGAGAACTGAGAAAAAATGTGTGCAGTGATGTAGCAGAGCGGAGTTTGTCATCTGTCGAAACTCTTCTGTTGTTTTGGACGTTATCACAAAAGCAGAGATCACCTCGAAGAGTTAAATGACAAATTCAGCTCTGCTACGTGAAAGAAAGCTGAGGGGGGGGGGGGTTAATTTGTTTTAAATTAAAACCACATGTTCGCTGGGAAACCGGCTTGAATGAATCTGGAACAATTGAATGAGAGGCTTTGAAAGACTTGTCTGCCTTCAAGGGCTGCCTGAAAAAAGGCAGTATTGTAATGTCATAGTGTTGGCTACTGGCCCAATAGGTGTGTGTTTTAGGAACTGCTGTCCTACTTACTGTAGGTTCCCAGAAATGTATGTACAAGACCTAACATATAACGTGTATATACAAATCAGATGTTAAGAACTTACATGACATGAGTTTATGAGATCTGGGGAGGTCAGCATAAAGCTTAATCCTCTTACTGAGTGAATGTGTACAACTGGGTAATGTAGGGAGAGATCTTCACTATTGTTATGTCATATCAATTAATAAGGACGTGCTTAAAGGGGATGTCTGGTTTAGGAATCCCATTTATGTTAGTTTAGGAAGGAATAAAATAAAACCTTTAAAGGCGTTTTCTGCTATTACTATGGTGTTTAACAGATCTGCTCATGTAGTGGCCCATGATGCACTCCTCTTTTCTCTGCCAAAGCTCCAGCACCGTCCCTAACGACTCCCAGCTAGTTTATAGCCTCTCCCACCCAGATAGTTACATAGACACTCCTCCCCTATCACATCACTTAACATTGTCAAGCTAGTTTATAGCTGTCTACCACCCAGCTAGTTACATAGCCACTCCTCACCTATCACTGCCCCTAACATCACCCAGCTATTTTATAGCTCCTCCCACAGAGCTAGTTACATAGACACTCCTCCCTTATCAGTGCTCCTAACAACACTCAGCTAGTTTATATCTCCTCCCACCCAGCTAGTTATGTAGACACTTCTGTATTACTGCCCTCATCCCAGCTAGTTTATAGCTCCTCCTACCCAGCTAGTTACATAGACACTCCTCCCCTATCACTGCCCCTAACACCCAGCTAGTTTATAGCTTCTCCCACCCAGCTAGTTACATAGCCCCTATGCTTCTCTGATCCAGCTAGTTACAGAGACACCCCCCTATCACTGCCCCTAACAACACCCAGTTAGTTTCTAGTTGTCTACCACTCAGCTAGTTACAAACACACTCCCCTATCACTGCCACTAACAATGTCCAGTTAGTTTATAGCTCCTCCCACCATCTAGTTACATAGACACTTCTCTCCTATCACTGCTCCTGTTGATGCTTTGACAGGCCAATGGACATAACACCACAGGAAATAGGAAAGATCCACATGGACATGGTCATGTGACCACAGCCCAGACCTAAAGATAGGAGCAATAAAGGTAAAAGAAATACATTACAAAACTACAGCAACCTTCATAAATGATTATTTTATAGGATGTCGATGTAAACTGGAAAACTACTTGTATTTGAAATTCTTTTTTGACCATCTTTACTTATTGGGTAACAGATGCTGGGTGTGACAACCATTATTTGCAGCAATTACAGTACAGTGACCATTGTTGTTGTCAAAGATGCATTGGACATAGTCCTATAGCAATTGGCTGAAGCATTTTCTTTCTATTCTGATTCTTGAAAACATGCTTATTAAAGAGTAATTACACTTTTTGTCACTTTTTGATATGTCATAGGGACATATCAGAAGTGTTGGTTGGCAGGGGTCCCAGCTCTGAGATCCCCACCGATCGCTAGAACGAGGGGTCAGAAGCGCTCAGCCGAACACAGCTTCCTCTTGCTGCTTAGTATGAGACTGTAGATGAACTCAATGGACCCTCGCTGATCAGCTGTTTGAGAATGCACTGACGCTCACAGTAGGGCCCCGGCCTTCTCTCAACTCACCAAGCGGTACATAGTATATCGGATGTGCTTGCTATTGCAGCTCAGCCCCATTCACTTCAATGGAACTGGACTGCGCCTAGGCCATGTGACCGCTGAACGTTACATCACTGGCCTAGGAAAAGCTGCGAAAAGGCCATGGCACTACTGCGAGCACCATTGCCTTCTCAAACAGCTGATCGCTGGAGGTCCCGAGTGTCGAACCTTCACCGATCAGATCCTGAGGATAGGCCATCAATATAAAAGTCTCTGAAAAAAACCTCTGTGGCGTGCCATCAAGTATCCTATGGATACTCTTTGAAGACCTTTTAAGACTTTGGATGAATTTTGCCACTAGTTTATCTCTAGCAAAGTGATATATAATAAATCATAATCCAGCTGCCAGCAGACAACGCAGTGAATATGTTGTATACAGAGGAGATGCTGATATAGTAAAACAGCAGATATGAGTCAGTGCAAGGAGTGACATAATTCTCATACACTGCTGCCTTTCATAGCACATGTTCTTATATGGAGTAGTGCAAACTGCAAATGGTGACTTTTTTCAAATTTATATAGCTCAGCATCCTCCATCATGTAGCTACAAAGGCTTAAAGGGGTTGTGCAAGAATGACCTGTAAAGGGAAGCTTACCTGCCTCTGGGGCTGGCTCTCCAAAATGCTCCTCTGGGTTCTCACGCTGAAAACATCCAATTTGACATCGCCTGTAACCAATCACTGGCTGCGGTGGTGACCTTCTCCCCTTATGTCATGACAAATAGTCACATGATGCAAGGGGATCCAGACAGTGATTGGATGTGATGATTTCACACCAGATGCTGACATCGAGGGAGCCCAGCAGATGTTGACATGGATGAGAAGAAGCAGGGAGCCAGCGCTGGTAAGCAGGTAAGTAAGCTTCCCTTCAAATGTCCAAAATGATCACAGTTCTGATAAATATAGACATCAGAAGTCAAATAGTCACTAGTGCAATCCTATTATAAATTTATCACAGAGTACCTTCACCAGTGTAAAACGTAAACCTTTACTGATGATCATTAAAAATCACCCATGTTGTGCATAACATAGAGCAAATGAGGCTGGGCTGGACAAGAAAGGAAATTATAACTCTCCCTCAGATTTGCCCTATTGAACTATAGGCCCTGCCTACCAAAAATGGAATGGCCGCCCCGATAGGGGCGATCCCATGTCAGGAACCTCCTATTTAGTATCCTTTACATGTCCAGCCAAGTTGAGTGTTTGCTAAATCAGCAATGACAATCAGCAGTCTATCATAAACCCAATGTCTATCATATCTCAATTTGCTATGAGGCTGAAGGACTTCTACTAGTGCAGGTCATGTAGTTTCATTATGACCTTGAAGCTTTCCTCTGGAGGTCATAGAACACCATAGGGCACTGGAGTTTTCATTCTGCCCTACCTTACATAGTGGTTTATGAGGAAAGAAGAGCTCTTATCTGGGCGGAGGACCTTCCCAACAGTTAAATTTGGTGCTTTACTAATGATGTCCACACCATAGAGGCAGCCACACGGCTACTATCTTTCCCATGGAGACATATAGGTTTGGTCCCATCCCCTCTGCAACTGGGTGCCAAGAACCTGAGAAAGGAGGATGAGAAGGGCTAACAAGCACCAGGTCCTTCTACCCTGGTTGGAATTACCAAGGGGGAAGTCATTTTAATGCCTACAATTAAACACCCCTGGCCTTCACCAAACTGAATCCTAATTCCATGAATCTTTAAAGGGAATGTGTTATCAGAAAATGACCTATTGTTTAAATCATGCCTTTATGCTAACATATTTTTTAAAATGTATTTTTATGTTAATGTATTTTTATAATCTATTTTTAGCTTTCCATCTCAATATCTATATTTATTTAAAAAATACTAAAATCCTGCAGTCTCTGCACTGGCCACTAAGTCTAATAATAGGTGCCACTTCTTGGTCTGTATAGACCACTTTACTGTAGTTATCTACTTATCATTACAGGTAGGATTAGAATTACAGATATCAACTATATGCAGTGATCCCTCATGAAACAATGGCCTCAGGATACAATATTTTCAACATACAATGGTCTTTTCTGACCCATCGTAAGTTGAAACCAGACTCAACATACAATGCCTCAGATCCAACCAATCAAGGCCACTTCTCTGATAAAATAGCTGTATTAGTTGCTAGTTAGCAGCCATTCCTGACTGTTATATGTAAGGACTTGTTTTATCTGTCTTAATTATCTGCTTATATTTCTTAAATCTTCATTTTCTCTTATCTTGGATGACATTTTGGGGCTTTGGAATCGATTACTCAAGTTACAATGGTTTCAACATACAATGATCGTCCTGGAACCAATTAAAGGGGTTGTCCAGGCTTTTTAATATTGATGACCTATCCTCAGGATGGGTCATCAATATCAGATGGGCGGGGGTCAGACACCCGGCACCCCCGCTGATCAGCTATACGGGGAGACAGCGCGCACTATGCGCACGTGTCGTTTCCCTTCTCTCTTCCTGCCCGCTGCAGAAGTCCCATAGATATACAGCAGCAGGCAGGAAGAGAGAAGGGAGACAGCACGTGCACACAGCGCACGCCGTCTCCCCGTACAGCTGATCGGCGGGGGTGCCGGGTGTCGGACCCCCGCCAATCTGATATTGATGACCTATCCTGAGGATAGGTCATCAATATTAAAAAGCCTGGACAACCTCTTTAATATTGTAACTTGACGGACCACTGTATAGATAGCACAGGATCCACCGTTCACAATAGGTGATTGTCAAAGCTTATCTACTCCCACCACCACTCCTTTATGTGGCTAGCCCCTCCCTGGCTACTTGATTGAGCAGCTGACCATAGAAGGGAGCGGAGCTTGGGTGCAACTAAAGCAATGGTGACATCCTCATTGGACCAAATGCCTAATTCACATGTTAAGGTATAACTTGGAAATAGAGCCTTGGATCAACAAAAGAAAAGCAATGTTTTAACTACAGCTATGTGTCTATGGCAGAAGTTTGATAGGAAGGTCGCTAGTGGCAAATTCCCTTTAAAAAATACAATAAAAAAATCTAAAATCAGAAAATGAAAACAGATTAGAAAAAAAGGATATGGGTCGTTATCTGATTTTAACTGAAAGAAAAAAATTTCTGTGACACTTTCCCTTTAAGACTTAATCTGGAGCCATGGAAGTAGCATTCATCATTTTCTTAGGTAGCTAGGTGTATTAGGTATCTTAGGTATCTGATGGTCCACCTGGAATCTTTATACCCTAGGATTGATAAATGGATATACAGGGAACCCCTGTAGCTTATTATCTTTATGTCTACAATAAGGAAATCACACACACATTTTTAAGGTTGGTTAAGTGCCATAACAAACAATTTAGACATTCCTTAAAAATCCATCTGGGATTACTGGCTCAAAAAGAAAACGGCCATCAAAATGTGCAATTCTATTTTTGAAGAAAACATTGAATAAAGGTTGGGTTAGTGTGTTTGTTGAAAAGAACAAAATCTAATATTGTTTATGATAAGAACCCAAAGAAAGGAGGATCTAGTTTTCCAAAAGGCCTAATTTTTATATAACAGTGATCATTTTTGGAAATTATGGGGGTGGGGATTCTAAACTTTAACAAACTGTTCCTCTAGAGGCAGCAATAGGCGATAGGATTAAACTCAAATATAGACCTTAACCCAAATGTGCTTCCCACACGGATCATGGAGAGCTATAGAAGAGCAGATCTTGGAAATCTCATCAAAAAATTTCTCTGTTTTGTACAGATATATTAGATATGTGTTATAATAGAGGCTTTTGTGCACCGGCATGTTCCATGAGGAGGAAGGCTGGCTCCATGAAGAGGAAGACATGTTCCTGTTCCATGAGGAGGAAGAATGCAAGCAGCTATCGCTGGCTGGACACTTCGAACCATGGTTGATCATCCTATCATCCAAGCAGGGGTGTAGCTATAGGGGGTGTAGAGGTAGCAGTCGCTACTGGACCAGGAGCCTGAGGGGCCCAAAGACCATTGTGTCGTATAAAAAGACACTGGTATGATAGAAAATGCATGCTGGTCAACAGGGACGGACTGGGAACTTAAAGTGGCCCTGGAAAAAATACTAAGAGTGGCCCCATTTTGTAGTCAGGTCCAAATTGATGGAAGGCAGGGCCAGCAATACCATATTGTGGCACATTATACCACCCTAACAGAAGGACCTGCAAGAGGACCTTTGGTGACGTCACCGCGCTCACCACGTGGTGAGCGTGCTGACGTCATCGAAGGTCCTTTTGCAGGTCCTGCAAGGCCGGGAAAGAAGAAAGAAGATACCGGACCGGCTGCGCCGCAAACAAGTGGAGGAGGTGAGTTTGCCTTTATCATTTTTAACCCTTTAGGGGTTAAAAGTATTCCATTAGTCTCTCTCCCCCCCCAACCCACCACCTACTCCCACCCCCCGGGCCCCAGAAAAATTGTGGAGGCACTGAGGGGGGGGGGGGAGGTGGAGGCACTGGGGGGGGCACAAGATGCTGATCTGAGGTCTGATGAGGGCACAAGACGCTGATCTGAGGTCTGATGGGGGCACAAGACGCTGATCTGAGATCTGATGGGGGCACAAGATGCTGATCTGAGGTCTGATGGGGGCACAAGACGCTGACCTGAGGTCTGATGGGGGCACAAGACGCTGACCTGAGGTCTGATGGGGGCACAAGACGCTGACCTGAGGTCTGATGGGGGCACAAGATGCTGACCTGAGCTCTGATGGGGGCACAAGACGCTGATCTGAGGTCTGATGGGGGCACAAGACACTGACCTGAGGTCTGATGGGGGCACAAGATGCTGACCTGAGCTCTGATGGGGGCACATTGTGTTGATCTGAGGTCTGATGGGGGCACAAGACGCTGACTTGAGGTCTGATGGAGGCACAAGACGCTGACCTGAGCTCTGATGGGGGCACATTGTGTTGATCTGAGGTCTGATGGGGGCACAAGACGCTGATCTGAGGTCTGATGGGGGCACAAGACGCTGACCTGAGGTCTGATGGGGGCAGAAGACGCTGATCTGAGGTCTGATGGGGGCACAATGTGTTGATCTGAGGTTTATTATCCCTGTACGGTGACATCACTGTGTTTATTATCCTTGTACGGTGACATCACTATGTTTATTATCTCTGTACGGTGACATCACTGTGTTTATTATCTCTGTACGGTGACATCACTGTGTGTATTATCCCTGGACTGTGACATCATTGTGTTTATTATCACTGTACGGTGACATCTCTGTATTTATTATCTCTGTACAGTGACATCTCTGTGTTTATTTTCCCTGTACGGTGACATCACTGTGTTTATTATCTCTGTACTGTGACATCACTGTGTTTGTTATCCCTGTATGGTGACATCACTGTGTTTATTATCTCTGTACAGTGACATCGCTGTGTGTATTATCCCAGTGCAGGAAGAGGTAAGTGGTCTGTGTTTGTGTGTTTGTTTTCTATTTTTCAGGGTCGTGAATGCAGAGGACTACGTGTGGATTTGGTGGACTACGTCGGACCAGCTTTTTTTTTTTTTTTTAAATAAAATGGTGAAACAGGGGTCTGGGGGAGTGTTTATTTCAATAAAATGTTTTAAACTTGTGTGTGTGTATTTTTTTTTACAATACTACAGTTTTAGTAATTACGGCTATCTACAGACGGCCCTGATTACTAATACTGGGCTTAGTGCTTGCCGGTATGGCAGGCCAGCACTAACCCCAACATCTATTACCTCAGCACCCACCGCCACCAGGGGTGCTGGGAAGAGCCGGGTACCCGCAGGACCGGACCTTCTAAATTGAGGGTCTGGCTCTGGGGCGGCTGCAGGCTGGTACAATTAGGCTGGGAAGGGCCAATAACCCTGTCCCTTCCCACCCTGGTAGTGCCAGGCTGCCGCTGCTGGTTGTATCTGGCTGGCGAAGGAAAAAAGGGGGGGACCCTATGCCATTTTTTTAAAATTATTTAATTATTTTTTTTAAAAAATGGCGTAGGGTTCCCCCCTTTTTTCCTTCGCCAGCCAGATACAACCAGCAGCGGCAGCCTGGCACTACCAGGGTGGGAAGGGACAGGGTTATTGGCCCTTCCCAGCCTAATTGTACCAGCCTGCAGCCGCCCCAGAGCCGGACCCTCAATTTAGAAGGTCCGGTCCTGCGGGTACCCGGCTCTTCCCGGCACCCCTGGTGGCGGTGGGTGCCGAGGTAATAGATGTTGGGGTTAGTGCTGGCCTGCCATACCAGCAAGCACTAAGCCCAGTATTAGTAATCAGGGCCGTCTGTAGATAGCCGTAATTACTAAAACTGTAGTATTGTAAAAAAAAATACACACACAAGTTTAAAACATTTTATTGAAATAAACACTCCCCCAGACCCCTGTTTCACCATTTTATTTAAAAAAAAAAAAAAAAGCTGGTCCGACGTAGTCCACCGATTCCGACGTAGTCCTCTGCATTCACGACCCTGAAAAATAGAAAACAAACACACAAACACAGACCACTTACCTCTTCGTGCACTGGGATAATACACACAGCAATGTCACTGTACAGAGATAATAAACACAATGATGTCACCATACAGGGATAATAAACACAGAGATGTCACAGTACAGGGATAACAAACACAGTGATGTCACAGTACAGAGATAATAAACACAGTGATGTCACCGTACAGGGATAATAAACACCGTGATGTCACTGTACAGGGATAATAAACCTCAGATCAACACATTGTGCCTCCATCAGACCTCAGATCAGCGTCTTCTGCCCCCATCAGACCTCAGGTCAGCGTCTTGTGCCCCCATCAGACCTCAGATCAGCGTCTTGTGCCCCCTTCAGACCTCAGATCAACACAATGTGCCCCCATCAGAGCTCAGGTCAGCGTCTTGTGCCTCCATCAGACCTCAAGTCAGCGTCTTGTGCCCCCATCAGACCTCAGATCAACACAATGTGCCCCCATCAGAGCTCAGGTCAGCGTCTTGTGCCCCCATCAGACCTCAGGTCAGCGTCTTGTGCCCCCATCAGACCTCAGATCAGCGTCTTGTGCCCCCATCAGAGCTCAGGTCAGCGTCTTGTGCCCCCATCAGACCTCAGGTCAGTGTCTTGTGCCCCCATCAGACCTCAGGTCAGCGTCTTGTGCCCCCATCAGACCTCAGATCAGCATCTTGTGCCCCCATCAGACCTCAGATCAGCGTCTTGTGCCCCCATCAGACCTCAGATCAGCATCTTGTGCCCCCTCCTCAGTGCCTCCAGTTTGACCTTCCCCCCAGTGCCTCCACCTCCCCCCCCCCCTCAGTGCCTCCACAATTTTTTTTGGGCCCGGGGGGTGGGGGTAGGTGGTGGGTTGGGGGGGGGGGAGAGACTAATGGAATACTTTTAACCCCTAAAGGGTTAAAAATAATAAAGGCAAACTCACCGTCATCGAACGTCCTTTTGCAGGTCCTGCAAGGCCGGGAAAGAAGAAAGAAGACACCGGACCGGCTGCCCCGCGAACAAGTGGAAAAGGTGAGTTTGTTTTTATTATTTTTTTAATGTCACGAATCCGCGCTGCCTCGGGATGCCGAGCTGAGCCGAAGCGGGCAAGATTCGTGCGAATCCCGAATCTTGCCGCTCCGGCTCGCTCATCACTAACCAGCATCTATTAAGTATTAAATCCTGCTAAAATCTTTCCCGCCCATAAGAAGTTGCCTCATTTGAGTCCTATCATTATTTCTAGGTTTCAAATAGATATAACGTTTTAAATAAACAAAGTATAGGCTAATTAATTTGCAAACAACTGTCCATTAACGAAAGAACTGTCTATCAATCAAAGAAATGTTCTTTAAGGCCAGTTAAAGAATGTATTGTTGTGTGCTATCACTTCACAAGTTCGCAGCCAGTGAGTCTACACCTGACAATAGAAAATTATAGAGTGAGAACAAGTACTGAATATCATTTGTGACTGCAATGCTTTCCAGCTGGGTCTCAGCCGGCCAATTTATACATCTGAGCTCCATGGACGTGCCAAGACACTTGCTTATATGCAGGAAAGTTAATTGATTGATTGCAGGTTAATTAAGGAAATCCTGCAAATCTGGCATACTAGTGCCCTTTGAGGATAGAGCTGGATAAATCCTAAAATGAGTAAACAGAACAAGATTATGTCCCTGCTTTCTCCTTCTAGAATAGGTTTGTCCTTGGAAGCACAATCTCCACGCCTCACATTACATTGTTGGGAGTTAATGTAGGTTGTGTAGGTGAAATTTAGACAGTGAGTCTATGATATTCGTCTCTCTGATAGTTGTTCAATTCAGCCCTGGGGTTACCTTAGGACTCAGTAATTATGATATACGCGTACAAATTCAAAAATGTAGGCCATAGACAGAGAATAATTGTCTGATGAAACATTAGGAGGGTTCTTGACAGTTACTATGCATGTTAGATTGTTAATGGATCCATAAAACCCTACGGAAGGAGCACATAGGGATTAAGCTTGTAAACTTTTTTTCTGCTAGCAAGAGTAGCCCAAAGAGTATATTCTTCTGTTGTTGGTGATGATAACCAATTGTTGTGTATATGTTTTTGTGCATTTGACTCTTTAGCACTGCGCGTTTTATGCTTTACATTTCATTATGTTACTGTTAAGTGATGGCACTTGTCCTAGGCAACGAGTCAAGTTGGGCGACTGACAAGGCAACCTCCTGTGGAAAGACTTGCCATTCCACATGCGGTGCTGTCTCTTTCTGGGACCATTTCTAGGGAACCCTGAGTGATGTTAGAATGTATGGGAATATAAGCATTGCACCACAGCATTTGATAGGAGGAGCTGTAGACATAATATATATATATGGTACTTTGGCACCAAGAAGCTGGTTTGGTGTGTACCTGAGTATATGCACATCTTCTATGTCCAGCAAAGAGTCTCTAGGGCAACTCGATCTCAAGAGTCAACAGAGGTTGGAATTTAGAAACAGAGGATATGCTGGGCTCAGTGCATATTCATGGCCTGAGGGATGACTGTGAGATGCCTGTTCTTATTGTGTGGAGGTAGTGTTGTCACAGAGAAGCTTAACTACAGATAAGAAGTTACAGGTACAGAACAGGTCAAAAGCAGTCTGACACAGGAGCACGGAGTAGAGAGAGACTGTGTGATGGTAGCAAAGCCCTATTGATCGGATGCAATCATCTCTCCAGGTCTGCATGGCAGATGCCACGAGTGTACCAGCCAGATCGTGAGGGCTGTCATTTTACTGGTCAGAGGCAGTTTAACTGGTTTAGAGACTATTCCATTACCATTACTGTTGTGGTTGAGAAGACTTTTTTCATAACCTTTGGCCAGTTTTCTGGTAAACTTTTTGTGCAAGTGGAATTTCTCCACTGTCTTCACCACTTTCCTGAAAAGGGGGTGTGGTGAAGGCAGAGAGGGTTTTGAGTGCAGCAGTACCACTAACACTGTGGCCGCTGGTCTATGATAAATCAAGCCTTGCATCCTAACACAGTTGTGTACCTGTACAAAGTTGTACCTCTACGTGATTGTAACTGAGAAATGTTGTGCCTTATGATTGAGTCTTGTGTCTCTTCTGAAAATAAAGACATTTGTTCACCTAGAAAATTTGTGTGACATCACCCACTTCTGCCATCTTACACTGGGAAAGCACCAGCATGAGTACTTGACTAATCTAACCAACTTCACAATACTTTTTTGGACCACATTTTTGGAGGGGCAGGTTAATGTGGTTCCTACAGGTGAGCAGGGCAGCTAAAGCAGAATACCACAAAGTGCTTACTTTACCTGTAGCATAATTATCAGTCCGGGCCATCTTCAGTAGTGCAGGGGTCCTTGGTTGGCAGTAGGCCTTATCTGTATCCAACACTCCCCTCAACAAGCTTCAGATATACGCAGGTTCCTATGAGTTCCTAAAGACTTTTCCTGGTGCTGATGTCAACCCAGTACAAAGGTCTTCAGAGGGAACATTTCAATATGTATTTGGCCAGGCTGCAGTAAATGTGGTTTGACATCTAGCTTCAGGACCAGGACTAGAGATGAGCGAATCGATTCGTCGATTCGTATCGAATCTTGGGAATTATTAGCTGCGAAGCGAATATTAGGTGATTCGCTTCGGCTTTGTACTCATTCGCTACATAGTTTGTCCTATCAATTATACACTATTGTATAAGTTACTCTATATGCTGTTGCGTAAAAATTCAATTCATTTGCGATGCAGACTCCTCCCTGGTAGCTCCGCCCCCTTCTCCAGCGTGCGAGGAAGACGAGGCAACTCAGGAAATTAAGATGGCGACACAGCGAGGTCCTGACTGGGTTGGCATGGTGTGGGGCACCGACCCCTATGAGGAGAAGGAACCGGAGGAGATCTATGTCTCTCAACATGTCCGGCAGCCTATGAAGTCCGGCATGGCGGAGGCGGCAGGAGTTACCGCTCCGCCGTGGAAGGACTACTCCCTTCGGCAAAATTCAATGGTCTCCGAGGCTGTCACCTGGAATGCCCTGACCCTCTGGGAATACAAAAAGCTGGTAGAGGAGTGGGTTGTGCAGGTTTTGGAGCTCCCATGGTCCGGTGACCCTAAGCTGGAGCACCAAAGGGGTACCGTTATTTGGTTCAGCGTGGAACGGGGAGTAGGTTTTATCGGCGATGAGGAGACGGCGAAAAAATTATATGTAAACCGCCATTCTGTAAAGTGGCCGTATCTTCCACCCGTCCGCCACAATCTCCACGCAGGGGATTACGTGGAGTATACCCCCATGAAGAGCCTCCAAGGCCCATTTGCTACTGGGGTGAAACGCCTTAAAGGGAACCTGTCATCTCCGAAACACCCCCTGAACTAGAGTAAGCGTTGTATAGTGTAAGTGACGTTGAGTCCGGTTATGTAAGTTTTATCTTCATACTCACTTCCATTCCAACGCTGTGCTCACACAAACCTGCAGTAAAATCCACTCACTGGACTCCAGTGCTCAGTCACATAATGGAGAGGACTCAAAGAAGAGTCCACTGAGTGCATTTTACTGCAAGTTTGTGGGAGCACAGCGTCAGAATGGAAGTGAGTATGTAGATAAAACTTACATATTCGGATTCAGCATCACTTACACTATACATTTCTTACTCTAGTTCAGGGGGTGTTTCGGAGATGACAGGTTCCCTTTAAGTGACCAGCTACTCCTGCAGCACCCCCGGAAGACTGGACTGAGGAGGCCCAGGCTGCAGAAGAGGCTCGGTGTTCCCATGAGACCAATGATGGGACTCTGCGATCTGAGGAGAAATCCCAAGCTCAGCTGGAACCCCTGATACCAGATTTGCCACCGCCGCCAATCCTTCATGTGGGACATATGACCACCAACAGTTTTGTGTACGAGCCATCGGTGGTACAATACCAACTGCCATGGCAGGTGCAGGCTCGCGGAAGACCGTTACCAGAGCCCTTACAGCCGGAGATTCTGTCACCTTGTATGCCTGCGGGAGGATCTGGCCACTACAAGGTAATGGGCAAGGCCCAAGTTGCCACGGCCCTTGCCAGTGTGGCCGCCCGGTCACTACCAAGACCATCCCTGAGAGGTCGTGGGGGTCTACTGCCGCAGCCAGTGTCACTTTCATGAGGCAGGAGCGCCCTCTCGTGTCTTTTAACTCCAGCAGCAGTGAAGAGGACCTGCTGGCCCTTAAGTAAGGATCCTGCAGCTTTTATGGGAGCCACAACGTGGACCTAACTTGAAGGGTGAGCACTAGTTGGCGTGTTTTTTTTTTGTTTGTTTTTTTTGCCCTGCGTTTGTCCTCACCCAGATAGACATGGATTGTCAGGAGTCCCCCCATCAAAAAAAAAAGTTTTAACCAAGTTGCGCATACGTGCGCCTCATCCCTTTTTCCCCCTTTTCAGGTAATTGGGGAGCCCCTTGAAAGAGGGTTTTTTAAGGAACCTTTGCTGCTATTTTTTTACCCATTTGGATTACAATTTTACCTATGTGGATTACAAATTGCAACTGAGTTTGGGGCTCTGCTCCAGTTCTATGACAAGCGTCAGAAAGAAGAAAAGAGACTTAAACGTGTCCGTGAGCATACTAGGTAGGTGATATTTAAAATGTTTACATTATACATATAATGTATTTGCACTATATTGTTTGCACTGGATTGTTTGCACTAATGTTTTTACTTTTCAGCAACATTTCAAGTATGTTGCCCATTGTGTGTATTTCTTTACAGGTACCGCAATGTGTCCTCATATTCACTTTATAGTATTGTGGATGATTGTACTATGCCCATAGCCGGATAGACAGCACCTTACTTGTTCTACCTCAAATATACATACTGCCTCTGAGGGCGATTTCAGATCTGACCATTTACGCTGGATCTGGCCCGGGGTCCGCAAGGTGTTGAAAGGATGGCGCAAGCCTCGGATCACCTGCTGGATCACCTCCTTTTTATGCTGGTTCGGGTGGCGGTGTGTGCCATCATAAATCGTAATTCTGGCAGTCCATCAGCCGGACTATGTATTTCAGTTGTGCAGCATAGCTAAATGATGAGGATCGTCTGGATGCCATTTTTGAATATTCGCTCTGCCTCTGAGGAGTGCACGCCGTGGCCTCTCGTTGTACGTGCCTTCGTATTATGTAATCGTGTAGACAATAGTACGCTGAGGATTCGTAAGCTATTTGTATGCTCATGCGTACGTCTTCTAAGAAATTGCGTACATTTTTTAAATGTACGTTCGTTATTAGTGCGCGAATGTTCGCTAATGGCACATAATAACGTATATTTTGTAGGCAAATACAACAAATCTATTCGTCGAATATACGAATCTTAGGAAAACTTCGAATAATTTTTTGAATGATTCGCTCATCTCTAACCAGGACCACTGTTTTGGGGACCCATAACCAAACATCTCAACCTTTTCTTGGAAATGACAAACCCCTGGCATCAACGACATTTTATTTTGGGAGAACTAATTTAAAATAAAAACTGGGGTCCTTCTTTTTAGCTAGTGACTAGCTTTATATATTTTGTGGGTGGACAATGAGAATGCAGAAATGTGCAAATTTTGTGATCAATGATCCAAATGACTGAGTGGTTCTGTCATGCTCTTCAAGATGACTGGCCAAAATGCTATAAGTCTACTGACTAGTGTCTAAAAAATTAAAATTATAAATGATACAAATTAGATGTATGGTTAGGTGGATTCCAAAAAATGTTGTACTTCAAAACATTTTCAACCTCAAAGTGATGGAACATTTATAACCAATTATATGAAAATGTGGTTTTGTCCTTCAGTGGAGGAAACAGACTTCAGTCTGAATAAGGCAAGAGCTGATGTCATAGCGATATTTCTGCCAGCTATTAATTGGCCAAATCTAGTGATTCTGTCGGCAGTTACTTTTTGTTTTTGTTTTGTCTGCAAATTCCACCTTTGTGTTCTTAATTGTTCTCAGTGAAAATATTTTCCATGATCAATGATATAGTAAAAATATAAGATCATATATAATATAATTTGTTTTACATGACATCACTTCCATTGCAAATCCTAAACATTAGAGGGTGAGGCTATTCCTCATTTTAGGATTGTGTGTGGAGCCATACAATTTCTGTCTTTTTGCACTCATAAGTGCTGGTACACATGGCCAAATAATGGTGGGTGAAGCAAATGCCCATAAGCCTCAACTACCAAGACCCCACATCACCAACAATTTCCAGTAACTTTCTGCTTTTTTGAATATTATGAGTCCAGTGGGCAGTCCTACCCAGACACTTACAACTACCTCTGTATTCATAGCCACACAGAGATGGCTGCCAATCACCGGGTAGCACTGCCCACTGGACTCATGTGTATGAGCAGAAATTTCAGTGAATAAATTACTAGTTTACTAAATATTTATTCAGAAAACCATATATCAATTTATTCAGTTTCTCTGGCTCTGTGCCATGCTGCCCTCCGCTCAATCTGCATGTTCAACTTGACAGGTTTGTTACTTCTGATCACTGGTCACCAACCAAATTTTCCAGTAGCACTCCATATGTGATTAAACAGCAATGGTAGGGGTCAAAGGTCAGAGTGGACAGTAAACCTGCCTTCTCATGACCAATGACCCCAGGGCACATCCAGCTGCATTGGATGAGTGTTCACAAACTTACAGCTCTGACCTTTATTCTTAAGGAGTGCAAGGGCCAAATATTCCTAGCCTTAAGCCATGTAAATCCAAGGACATCTGTAAATAATAATGCAACAATTAAAAATTTATGCAAATAGCTTTGTTATCCACTGAAATTCAAGTCATATAAGCAAGCCAGAGCACTACTATGGAAGCAGGAATGGTCAGAGGCTTCCCCGAAACTCTTATTCTAAAATCCTGAATAGTTTTTACTCCGGACCTCATCTTCGTGTGTTGTAGCTGTAGGAATGTTGACCACCTTGGTGGGGGATTGTAACAATTAGGAATTCTCTCTCTTAGGCTACTTTCATATCTGCATTTTTGCTGGATCCATCAGGGATCAGCAAAAACGCTTCCGTTATGATAATACAACTGGCTATATGCGTTCTGAACAGATCCGGTTGTATCATCTCTAAAATGACCAAGACAGATCTGTCACTAAACCCATTGTAAGTCAATGTGCACCAGATTTGTCCAAGAACACGGATATGGAACCATTGACTTAAATTGTGTTTCATGCTGGATCCGTCCTGATCACAGGCAACGTTTTTGTGTGCGGCATGGTAATGAAATGGAATGTAATGCATTCTGGTGCACTCCGTTCTGTTCAGTTTTGTCTCTATTGACAATGAATGGGGACACAACTGAAGCGTTTTCCTCCAGTTTTCAGATCTTATGAGAAATCTCAATACCGGAAAGGAAAACGCAGATGTGAAAGTAGCCTTAGTTGCATCTGTTTCTGGGAAAGCTGAGTTAAAAAGCTATGCAATATGGTCACCATTGCACAGTCAACTGTCTTTCCTAGCATCTAAAATAGCAAATCTCCCTAAGTATGCAAGCAAGGCTTAGATTTAGAAGGTGCTGATGTAGAAGTCACATCTGGGCCTTGGGGTCTAAAGCGCCCCAAAGACACCAGTATTATAAATGGTAGGTGTCAGGGTATTGCTAGAGATTTTGCTTGTGGACCCATGAGCTTCAAGTTACCCTTCTGCACATATGACCTGTAAGGCTCTGGAGCGTGGTAGGGTAGTGTGGAGGTGACACAGACGCAGCAGTCCTGATAAAGTAACGCAAGGATTTATTTCAGCTCCAAAAAAGGATTAAACAACAAAACAAAAATAACAACAAAAGGTTCGCCTGGCTTGGCTCGTACAGTGATTGAGCACCCCTGCCTCAGGTTCCCAGGGGTGCTCGTGTCCCTCAGCTAGGTTCTTTTCAGACAGAAAGACTTACTGCTGGTTACTTCAGGCTTTTATGCGCCTGTAATGAGGCAACTTTTCTTAGCTGATCGGGCTGAGTCTCCCACATTCTCTGTACTGGAGCAGGAGTGGGAGTGGTGAGTCCCAATACCAACTTATTCACTACTCCAACAAAGCCGGCCCGGAATTTACCATTTACCAATGGTTCAGCAACTAGGCTGCTGAACAAAACAACATTATCCGACTTTTAATATCTCGCCCAGCTTAAAGAAGAACTCCCGCAAACATTTTTATTCCATGTCCTGCTAGAAATGTACATGATGTAATCTGTAGTGAATGTAATTTTCTTACCAGTAGCTGAATTTTTGAGTTATATCATCCTGAAGTTTCTTATCTGTGTCACGTGACTAGGAATTAGACCCACCAACTCACACAGCACCTTACGTGTGGACAGGAAGTCTAATTTTTTATGCATTCCTATGGGAGCCTCACTTTCAGTCTCATAGGAATGAATAGAGAAGTGACTGGCTTGCTGTCCTGGGTCAGTTGGAGGTCAGGGAGTTGGTCACATGACCCAGCTACAATAAGAAGCTGGTAAGAAAATTACATTCACTACAGATTATATCATGCACCTTTCTAACAGGTCAGAGAATAAAATGTTTTGCGGGAGTTCTTCTTTAACTTTCTGGGTTAGATATACACTCCCTCCAATACAATTCCTGCTGTCTGCCTAGACTGCATAAACAGATAGATATAAAAGTACAGTCTAAAAAATCTGGTTGAGGTCTAGTGGCAGCCATGTCGATTGTTCAAGAGCTTTCTTGGCAACAGCTATAGCAAAGAATAACTGAAACGAATTTTTAAGGTGGAATTCTCTTTCAGTCATTGTAATTTTTTGGAACTCATTGTGGACTGGATAGACTCACTCTATTAATGTCTATGAGAGATACAGAAACAGTGAGTGAGCTTAGCTGTGGTCAACTTCCTGCTGTGACTAGCAGGGGCCAGATGTATATATTTTTGGATTCTACGTTCAAGGATACTGCATTCAGACCAGCAGCAATCTGACATTTTCACTATGCCATAAATCCCCCTCATGTGCCATGACGACAAACTTGTCTAAGATGCTTTAAGCAACACAGTGTGTGCTACTTTTCAGTTGAGTAGCACCCCTACTCTAATTCAGGGCTCCTATCACCAGTCTGTAGTTTTTTCATTACATGACCCTCTCAGCCTAATTGGCTTGTGACTAGAGATGAGCGAGCACTAAAATGCTCGGGTGCTCGTTATCCGAGTCGAATTTTTCCTGATGCTCGGGTGCTCGTTTCGAATAACGAACCCCATTGAAGTCAATGGGAGACTCGAGCATTTTTGCAGGGGACCAAAGCTCTGCACAGGGAAGGTTGCCTGAAAACCTGGAAACCTCAGAAAATGATGGAAACACCACGGAAATGGAGAGGAAACAGCAGGGGCAGCATGCATGGATGCCTCTGAGGCTGCCTAATCGTACCATTACGCCAAATTCTGGGCAACAGCCTGGTGGTGACCCTCAAGACAATTGTGCTGACACAGCATAGTGGTGACACCACCAAGTGACCAAGTTAGATGAGGTAGCAGGTGAGCCACCCAAACATGTAACCTGACACAGCATGGCGGTGACACCACCAAGTGACCAAGTTAGATGAGGTGGTAGGTGAGCCACCCAAAAATTTAGCCTGACACAGCATGGCGGTGACACCATCAAGTGACCAAGTTAGATGAGGTAGCAGGTGAGCCACCCAAAAATTTAGCCTGACACAGCATGGCAGTGACACCACCAAGTGACCAAGTTAGATGAGGTGGCAGGTGAGCCACCCAAAAATTTATCCTGACACAGCATAGTGGTGACACCACCAAGTGACCAAGTTAGATGAGGTAGCAGGTGAGCCACCCAAAAATTTAGCCTGACACAGCATGGCGGTGACACCACCAAGTGACCAAGTTAGATGAGGTGGCAGGTGAGCCACCCAAAAATTTACCCTGACACAGCATGGCGGTGACACCACCAAGTGACCAAGTTAGATGAGGTAGCAGGTGAGCCACCCAAAAATTTAGCCTGACACAGCATGGCGGTGACACCACCAGGTGACCAAGTTAGATGAGGTGGCAGGTGAGCCACCCAAAAATTTAGCCTGACACAGTATGGTGGTGACAACAGAGTGACCAAGATAGACTGAGGTAGCAGGTGAACCACATAAAAATTTACCCTGACACAGCATGGGGGTGACAACAGAGTGACCAAGTTAGACTGAGGTAGCAGGTAAACCACATAATAATTTACCCTGACACAGCATGACGGTGAACCCAGAGTGACCAAGTTAGACTGAGGTAGCAGGTGAACCACATATAAATTTACCCTGACAAAGCATGGCGGTAAACCCAGAGTGACCAAGTTAGACTGAGGTAGCAGGTGAACCACATATAAATTTACCCTGACACAGCATGGCGGTGACAACAGAGTGACCAATTTAGACTGAGGTAGCAGGTGAACCACATAAAAATTTACCCTGACACAGCATGGCGGTGACAACAGAGTGACCAAGTTAGACTGAGGTAGCAGGTGAACCACATAAAAATTTACCCCGACACAGCATGACGGTGAACCCAGAGTGACCAAGTTAGACTGAGGTAGCAGGTGAACCACATATAAATTTACCCTGACAAAGCATGGCGGTAAACCCAGAGTGACCAAGTTAGACTGAGGTAGCAGGTGAACCACATATAAATTTACCCTGACACAGCATGGCGGTGACAACAGAGTGACCAATTTAGACTGAGGTAGCAGGTGAACCACATAAAAATTTACCCTGACACAGCATGGCGGTGACAACAGAGTGACCAAGTTAGACTGAGGTAGCAGGTGAACCACATAAAAATTTACCCCGACACAGCATGGCGGTGAACCCAGAGTGACCAAGTTAGACTGAGGTAGCAGGTGAACCACATAAAAATTTACCCTGACACAGCTTGGCGGTGACAACAGAGTGACCAAGTTAGACTGAGGTAGCAGGTGAACCACATAAAGATTTACTCTGACACACCATGGCGGTGAACCCATAGTGACCAAGTTAGACTGAGGTAGCAGGTGAACCACATGAAAATTTACCCTGACACAGCATGGCGGTGACAACACAGCGACCAAGTTAGACTGAGGTAGCAGGTGAACCACATATAAATTTACCCTGACACAGCTTGGCGGTGACAACAGAGTGACCAAGTTAGACTGAGGTAGCAGGTGAACCACATAAAAATTTACTCTGACACAGCATGGCGGTGAACCCATAGTGACCAAGTTAGACTGAGGTAGCAGGTGAACCACATGAAAATTTACCCTGACACAGCATGGCGGTGACAACACAGCGACCAAGTTAGACTGAGGTAGCAGGTGAACCACATAAAAATTTACCCTGACACAGCATGGCGGTGAACCCATAGTGACCAAGTTAGACTGAGGTAGCAGGCAAACCACATATAAATTTACACTGACACAGCATAGCGGTGAACCCAGAGTGACCAAGTTAGACTGAGGTAGCAGGTGAAGCACATATAAATTTTACCCTGACACAGCATGTCGATGACAACAGAGTGACCAAGTTAGACTGAGGTAGCAGGTGAACCACATAAAAATTTACCCTGACACAGCATGGCGGTGAACCCAGAGTGACCAAGTTAGACTGAGGTAGCAGGTGAACCACATAAAAATTTACCCTGACACAGCATGACGGTGACAACAGAGTGACCAAGTTAGACTGAGGTAGCAGGTGAACCATATATAAATTTACCCTGACACAGCATGGCGGTGACAACAGAGTGACCAAGTTAGACTGAGGTAGCAGGTGAACCACATAAAAATTTACCCCGACACAGCATGGCAGGGAACCCATAGTGAACAAGTTAGACTGAGGTAGCAGGTGAACCACATAAAAATTTACCCTGACACAGCTTGGCGGTGACAACAGAGTGGCCAAGTTAGACTGAAGTAGCAGGTGAACCACATAAAGATTTACTCTGACAAAGCATGGCGGTGAACCCATAGTGACCAAGGTAGACTGAGGTAGCAGGTGAACCACATGAAAATTTACCCTGACACAGCATAGCGGTGAACCCAGAGTGACCAAGTTAGACTGAGGTAGCAGGTGAAGCACCTAAAATTTTACCCTGACACAGCATGTCGATGACAACAGAGTGACCAAGTTAGACTGAGGTAGCAGGTGAACCACATCAAAATTTACCCTGACACAGCATGGCGGTGACAACAGAGTGACCAAGTTAGACTGAGGTAGCAGGTGAACCACATAAAGATTTACTCTGACACAGCATGACGGTGAACCCATAGTGACCAAGTTAGACTGAGGTAGCAGGTGAACCACATGAAAATTTACCCTGACACAGCATGGCGGTGACAAAACAGCGACCAAGTTAGACTGAGGTAGCAGGTGAACCACATAAAGATTTACTCTGACACAGCATGGCGGTGAACCCATAGTAACCAAGTTAGACTGAGGTAGCAGGTGAACCACATAAAAATTTACCCTGACACAGCCTGGCGGTGAACCCATAGTGAGCAAGTTAGACTGAGGTAGCAGGTGAACCACATATAAATTTACACTGACACAGCATAGCGGTGAACCCAGAGTGACCAAGTTAGACTGAGGTAGCAGGTGAAGCACATAAAATTTTACCCTGACACAGCATGTCGATGACAACAGAGTGACCAAGTTAGACTGAGGTAGCAGGTGAACCACATAAAAATTTACCCTGACACAGCATGGCTGTGACAACAGAGTGAACAAGTTAGACTGAGGTAGCAGGTGAACCACATATAAATTTACCCTGACACAGCATGGCGGTGACAACAGTGACCAAGTTAGACTGAGGTAGCAGGTGAACCACATAAAAATTTACCCTGACACAGCATAGCGGTGACAACAGAATGACCAAGTTAGACTGAGGTAGCAGGTGAACCACATATAGATTTACTCTGACACAGCATGGCGGTGACAACAGAGTGACCAAGTTAGACTGAGGTAGCAGGTGAACCACATAAAAATTTACCCTGACACAGCATGGCGGTGAACCCAGAGTGACCAAGTTAGACTGAGGTAGCAGGTAAACCACATAAAAATTTACCCTGACACAGCATGGCGGTGAACCCAGAGTGACCAAGTTAGACTGAGGTAGCAGGTGAACCACATATAAATTTACCCTGACACAGCATGGCAGTGACAACAGAGTGACCAAGTTAGACTGAGGTAGCAGGTGAACCACATATAAATTTACCCTGACACAGCATGGCGGTGATAACAGAGTGACCAAGTTAGACTGAGGTAGCAGGCAAACCACATAAAAATTTACCCTGACACAGCATAGCGGTGAACCCATAGTGACCAAGTTAGACTGAGGTAGCAAGTGAACCACATATAAATTTACACTGACACAGCATAGCGGTGAATCCAGAGTGACCAAGTTAGACTGAGGTAGCAGGTGAACCACATAAAAATTTACCCCAACACAGTATGGCGGGGAACCCAGAGTGACTAAGTTAGACTGAGGTAGCAGGTGAACCACATATAAATTTACCCCGACACAGCATGGCGGTGACAACAGAGTGACCAAGTTAGACTGCGGTAGCACATGAACCACATATAAATTTACCCTGACACAGCATGGCGGTGACACCACCAATGCCTTGGTCAGACTGAGATTGCAGTCAAATGGCTGTAGGTGAGCCTCCCAAAAAATTGTTTTAGAGTGTCTGAAGTTGACCCTCCTGAAAAATTGTTTTTGAGTGTCTGTAGTTGGCCCTCCTAAAAAATAGTTTTTGAGTATCTGTAGTTGACGCTCCTAAAAAATTGATTGGAGAGAGGGCCTGTAGGTGGCACTCCCTAAACATTGTTTGAAAAGAGAGCCAGTTGGCCCTTTGAAAAATTGCCTGTTGGCTCAGCGTTTGTGTAAAAAGAGTAGGAGGAGGAGAGGATACATGAAGAATCTTCATGTTGAGCTGCTTTCCCCCGGTGGACATTTGAATTCTGGTGAAATCCAGGCTTTATTCATTTTAATAAGCGTCAGCCTGTCAGAGCTGTCAGTTGACAGGCGTGTACGCTTATCAGTGATGATGCCACCAGCTGCACGGAAGACCCGCTCTGACAACACTCTAGCAGCAGGGCAGGCCAGCACCTCCAAGGCGTACAGCGCCAGTTCGGGCCACATGTCCAGCTTTGCAACCCAGTAGTTGTATGGAGCAGAGTGATCACGCAGGACGTTGGTATGGTCAGCTAGGTACTCCCTCACCATCTTTCTGAACAGCTCCCCCCTACTCTGCCTAGAGTGGGGACGGGTGACATAGTCTTCCTGGGGTGACATAAAACTGGCAAAGGCCTTGGAGAGTGTTCCCCTGCCAGTGCTTGACAAGCTGCCTGCTCCCTTCCTCTCCCCCGCTAGTTGGCCCACAGAACTACGTCCTCTGCCACTAGCGGTGTCAGATGGGGAGGATAGTTTCAGCTTGTGCACCAGGGCCTGTTGATATTGATTCACTTTCATACTCCTTTCCTCTACAGGAATGAGAGTGGAAAAGTTCTTCTTGTCCAGGAGGGTGAACACCCAGTAATCGGTGTTGGCAAAAATGTTTTTAACGCGACGGTCACGGGAAAGGCAGCCTAACACGAAGTCAGCCATGCGCCAGAGTCCCAACACGCAAGAATTCCCTCTCCTCAATAGGCTGACTCTCCATTTCCTCCTCCTCCAACTCCTCCTCTTCAGCCCATGCACACTCAACAGATAAGAAGGAATGAGCATAGGTACCCTCTTCAGTCTCGCCAACAGTCTCCTCCTCTTCCTCCTCATCCTCCAATACGCGCTGAGAAACAGACCTGAGGGTGGTCTGGCTATCAAGCAACGTATCTTCTTCCCCCATCTCCTGTGACAAGCGCAAAGCCTCTGACTTCATGCTGAGCAGTGAGTTTTTCAGCAGACAAAGCAGCGGGATGGTGACGCTGATAATGGCGGCATCGCCGCTGACCGTCTGTGTTGACTCCACAAAGTTGCTTAAGACCTGACAGATATCAGACATCCACGTCCACTCCTCATTGTAGACTTGAGGAAGCTGACTAACCTGACTACCAATTCTCGTGGAAGTTGTCATCTGGCAGTCTACAATCGCTCTGCGCTGCTGGTAAACCCTGGCTAACATGTGTAATGTGGAATTCCATTGCGTGGGCACGTCGCACAACAGTCGGTGAGCTGGCAGTTGTAAGCGCCGTTGCACTGCCCTGAAAGTGGCAGCATCTGTGGTTGACTTGCGGAAATGCGCACAAATGCGTCACACCTTGGTGAGCAAATCAGACAAATTGAGGTAGGTCTTGAGGAACCGCTGAACCACAAGACTGAACACGTGGGACAGGCATGGCACATGTGTGAGTCTGCCGAGTTGCAGAGCCGCCACCAGGTTACGCCCATTGTCACACGCAACCATGCCTGGCCCCAGGGTCAGACTCGGTCCCAGCCTCCACCAAGTTAACCCAATGTGCCGTCAGGGAGATATAGTGTCCCTGCCCGCCAGCACTTGTCCACGTGTCCGTGGTTAGGTGGACCTTATCACTAACCGCGTTGGTCAGGGCACGGATGATGTTCTCTGACATGTGCTGGTGTAGGGCTGGGACGGCACATCGGGAAAAATAGTGGCGGCTGGGGACCAAGTACCAAGGGACAGCCACTGCCATCAGGTTGTGGAAAGCCTCAGTCTCTATCAGTCTATAGGGCAGCATCTCTTGGCTCAGCAGTTTGGAGATGTGGACGTTTAGGGCTTGTGCATGTGGGTGGGTGGAATTGTATTTGCGCTTGAGCTCAAATGTCTGATGTAAAGACAACTGAACGCTGCGCTTGGACACATTGGTGGAGGGTGTGGAGGATTGTAGAGGTGAAGGGATGGTTGTAGGGCGGGAGGCGCTCGTGCCTGGGTCCAGGGCGGGGGGTTGACTCGCAGAGCCAGCATGTGACACAGGGGAAGGAGGAGTGGTGTGACCCGCAGGAGGTGAGCGGCCTTGGTTCCACTGAGTCGGGTGTTTAGCACTCACATGCCTGCGCATGCTGGTAGTGGTTAGGCTGGTAGTGGTGGCTCCCCTGCTGATCCTGGTGTGGCACAGGTTGCACACCACAGTCCGTCGGTCATCCTCACTTTCTTTAAAGAACCTCCAGACTTGCGAACATCTAGGCCTCGGCACGGGAGCTTCACTCCGTGAAACAGTTGCTGATCTACTTGCTCTGGCCCTGCTTCTCCCTCTGGCCACCCCACTGCCTCCTCCAACCTGTTCTGGTGCTGCACTTGCCTCCACCTCAGTAGCACTGTCTTGACTAGGCTTACCAACCCAGCTCGAGTCAGTCACCGCATCATCCACTAGCTCTTCCTCCGATTCCTCACTCTGCTCCCCCCTGGGACTTACGGCCCTGACAACAACGTCACTGTCTGACAACCGTGTCTCATCATCATCTCATCCGACACCTCTTGACACACTACTTGCACTAAGTCCACACTCTCATCACCCACAAACTGCGAAAGTTTGAAATATTGGGCATCGGGACAGAGCAACTGCTCCGGTTGCTGCTGAGCAGTGGTTTGTGACTCTGGGAAGGGTCCTGAAAAGAGTTCCTGGGAGTATGCCAGATCTGAATCCATATTTTCCATGGGGGGGCAGGCTGGGGGGAAGGAGGTTGAGCTGGAGGAGCCAGAGGTCTACTCCCTTGGCTAGCGTGGGTGGACTGCGTGGAAGACTGGGTGGTGGATAAATTACTGGACACATTATCCGCTATCCACGTCATCATCTGTTCGCACTGTTGTGGTTTCAATAGTGCTGTACCACGTGACCCTGTAAGTTGCGAGATGAAGCTAGGGAGCGAACCTCTGCAGCGTTCCAATGCTCCCTCATCAGCAGGTACTGTGTCACCCTGCCCAGGACCACGGCCTCTGCCCCCTACATAACTTGGACGCCCACGTCCTCGTCCCTTACCCCTGGGGTTCACCATTTTGTATATTCACTAAACTGTAGAATTAATATCTGAGAGCAAAACAGTATTCAGTAGACTGTAGAATTACTATCTGAGGCCAAAACACGTATTCTCTAGACTGCGGCTATTGTACTGCACACCACACAATTTTTCACTGGACTGTAGTATATATAACTAAGAGAAAAAAGGAATTCTCTAGACTGCGGCTAGTGTACCGCACACCACACAATTTTTCACTGGACTGTAGTATATATAACTGAGAGAAAAAACGTATTCTCTAGACTGCGGCTAGTGTACCGCACACCACACAATTTTTCATTGGACTGTAGTATATATAACTGAGAGAAAAAAAGGAATTCTCTAGACTGTGGCTAGTGTACCGCACACCACACAATTGTTCACTGGACTGTAGTATATATAACTGAGAGAAAAAACGTATTCTCTAGACTGCGGCTATTGTACCGCACACCACACAATTTTTCACTGGACTGTAGTATATATAATAATAAAAAAAAAAAGGAATTCTCTAGACTGCGGCTATTATACCGCACACCACACAATTTTTCACTGGACTGTAGTATATATAACTGAGAGAATAAACGTATTCTCTAGACTGCGACTATTGTACTGTACACCATACAATTTTTCACTGGACTGTAGTATATATAACTGAGAGAAAAAACGTATTCTCTAGACTGCGGCTAGTGTACCGCACACCACACAATTTTTCACTGGACTGTAGAATATATAACTGAGAGAAAAAACGTATTATCTAGACTGTGGCTATTGTACCGCACACCGCACAATTTTTCACTGGACTGTAGTATATATAACTGAGAGAAAAAACGTATTCTCTAGACTGCGGCTAGTGTACCGCACACCACACAATTTTTCATTGGACTGTAGTATATATAACTGAGAGAAAAAAAGGAATTCTCTAGACTGTGGCTAGTGTACCGCACACCACACAATTGTTCACTGGACTGTAGTATATATAACTGAGAGAAAAAACGTATTCTCTAGACTGCGGCTAGTGTACCGCACACCACACAATTTTTCATTGGACTGTAGTATATATAACTGAGAGAAAAAAAGGAATTCTCTAGACTGTGGCTAGTGTACCGCACACCACACAATTGTTCACTGGACTGTAGTATATATAACTGAGAGAAAAAACGTATTCTCTAGACTGCAGCTAGTGTACCGCACACCACAGAATTTTTCACTGGACTGTAGTATATATAACTGAGAGAAAAAAACGTATTCCCTAGACTGCACTACAGATCCCAGCAAGCCAAGGTACAGCAGCAGCAAAAATGAGTACTGAGAGGACTTTGGGCAATTTCATTGGGGTCTGTGTGGACCATGTGCTGTCCCCTCTCTGCCACCAGTCGCTGTGCACAGTGTGCAGCCAAGATGGCAGTAGCTGCACTACAAGTCCCAGCCAGCAGCCGAGAGGAGGCCAAAAAAAAAGGTCGTTGTAGCCCTTAAAAGGACTGTTGGGTTCTTTGTGGATGATTCCTGCCTAACCAAATTCTAAATTGAGGCCCTAACACTCTCCCTGACAGACAGCAGCTCTATCCCTAATCTCATCCAGGCGGCGTCTGAGGCGAGCATCGCAGGACCAGATTCTTATATTCTCAGGTCATCTGATCTGTGACCCAATCCACAACACAATTAAATAACCTGCTGATAGGATATGCAGATGTTATAGAGGAGGTACCTTGCACAACCTTCATACTGAGAAGCTAGAGCTGAGAACCACAGCAAAGAGTGTTCCAGCTCTGGTCATTCTTGAAAATGCTATAAAGACTTTTAGGGTCTGTAGCTATGCTTGTCCTATATGTGATGTTTATATACAATGTGATAAGACATGGAGGTATGTGTTCTTTACTACAGTGAATAAGCAAGAAGAAGAAATGTTCAGTCCAGCCTTTACAGTGCATTACTCTGCTCATGGTGCTCAATGAATCTAGAGTGCTTCTGGAGACACAGATGCCACAGGTGAAGGACTTCTGAAGAAACTAACAGGGGGTTTCCTACTGCAAACAATTAAAGGTTTTACAGGGTGAGGCACAAGTCTGGACACACCCTTTTAACTGGTGTAATTAGTAGAAAATTAACTGGCAATATGTGAAAGTAATAATTGGGAGGCAGGCTACATTATTTGGTGGAGGACATTTTTTTCGGCTATGATTTGTAAATCCGCCATACTTAATTCAGCTCAGGATTTTACAATGGGAAGCGGGTCATGTGATATATAAATTTTGGCTAGAATTTACAGAAACCCACTGAAAGTTTAAGTTTTGGCCTAGCTTTACTGGTTTAGGAGTTAAAGGGATTTTCCGAGATTTTAATACTGATGACCTATCCTCTGGAAAGAATTTCTTAAGAATTAGATTTGGCTGTATCTCCAAATTTCAGCCAAAAATTTGCTTAGGTATCAATTACTTTGTCACAAAGCACATTTGTAAGTAACGGGCGCAATTGCGCTGCCCCCATCATTGAACCCTTAAGATGCCGCGTATATCACAGCATCTGATATGAAAATGGAAGCCTTTCAGGGGTTCAAAAAATAATTAAATGCTGATCACTTTATTGGCCTTCGCGATCTTGCTTGATGATCTCACGCAAAATATCGCATGGTGCGTGATGATGTCATCCCACTGGGAGGTGTGGTGACATCACAAGATTTTGCATGGCATCTTCAAGCAAGATGACTGTGGCTGTCTCTTTGCGCTCAAATGGATGAGGTGACTATGTTTTTTTTAATTTTTACCGCCATTGATTCGTTACCACAAAGCATGAGGAAATCCGGCTTTGCTGTAATTTGAGTTTCCCTCCCACAATCCGCGGAAAAAATGTCTTGTGGGTACCAGTGTCTTAGGCAATCTACTTTTAAAGAAGTTGTCCAGGAATAATTACTTTTTATCTAATGTTTGCAGCCTGCCTCTGTAAACAGAAGATTCACACTTAAAGAGGTTTTGTCACTTCAGCAAGTGGCATTTATTACGTAGAGGAAGTTAATATAAGGCTCTTACTAATGTATTGTTATTATCCATATTGCCTCATTTGCTGGCTGGATTCATTTTTCCATCCCATTATACGCTGCTTGTTTCCATCGTTACGACCACCCTGTAATCCATCACTGGCACTTGTGCTTGCAAACTATAGGAAAAAATGCCGGCCTCTCTGGTGGTTGGGACTGTGTGAGCTCACATAGGCTGGTGTTTTTTATAGTGCTTGCACACTATAGGAAAACACATAGGCTAGTGCTCTTTCCTATATTGTGCAAGCACGACCACCACTGATGGATTGCAGGGTGGTATGTAACCATGGAAACGAGCGGTGTATAATGTGCTAGAAAAATTAATCCAACCAGGAAACGAGGCAATATGGATAATCAGTATACATTAGTAAGTGGCTTGTATAACTTTCTCTACATCATAAATGCCACTTACTGAAGTGAGACAACCCCTTTAAGGCACTAGTTGCTCTCTTGTCAGTTGCACAGATCATATGTATGTCCACCCTCAAAAATTCATATTTATGCTATAATTTTCAACTTTTGACACTTTTCAACACTTTTCAAAATTGGTGAGAAAAGTATGTGGGGCTTAATAGGAGGGGCATGGCCTCCCACAGTAAATTGATTTTCAACTATTGTTCACTATAATTTACACCAGAAACAGGCTAAAATCTGGAGTAGATTTCATTTTCTGGTACGTAGGCTTCAAGAAGATGTGCCAAATTTATGAAGAGGCCTGTACTGATGGACTTTGTGAATCAGTCCAACTATCTGCATCTGAAATGAAAGCAGTGGACACTGGATATTTCAGTACACTTACATAAATGTGTTCCCTTTGGAAAATTTAGCCCCATTTTCTACTTTAAATACAGGCTCTTATTTTTTGGACTTTGTACAGGTACAGCCACACGGTTTCCTGATGCAGTTTTGGAAGCCAAAATCAGAAGTGGGTTATAAAAGTAGGGAAAGCATTAAAGGGGTTATCCAAGACTATAAAAATGTCCCCCATATGCCCCATACCCATATACCAATGCTCCCCCCCAACACTGGATGTTTTCATCCGCGCACGGGGACAAGCTGTAGCAGCGGTGCGGGGATCAGGAGCGGTGCAGGGAGCGCGGAGCCAGGTAAGTATATCAATTGTGAAGGGCCCGGCATATGGGGGAGCATTTTATAGTCTTGGATAATTCCTTTAAGGGTATATATACAATTTCTACCACTTTTTTTTTATTCACTCCTGGTTTTGGCTTCCAAAACTGCATCAAGAAACCCAACAGTAGGACCATACCCTAAATGTCATGAAGGAAAAATAAGATATGTCTATGAGATTTCTTCAGGAAAAGTTCAGAGGGTCCCTAGATACTACCAAGCATTCTTGCTGTCTCTGAAGCTTGTCACTTAATGAAAAAAGTCCTTGTAGCGGGGGCTTTTCATGATGCCTGCAAGATGAACATCGCAGCTAGAGCTTAAGCGCTGACCTTTTAATACTTGCCAAGCCTTTGCTTGGATCAACAGTTCGCCGTTGTCACCCCAGACACTCGTCCTGTGCAAAGAATCAAGCAATGAAGCTTCTTCTTTTGTAACAATCTGATGATTCACTCGAATTTTTTGGCTTGGACTGTCATTTGACGCCAAATTTGAGGCCGTAGGGGACATAAAGCCTGTTGTTTCAGAATTGAAAACACAGAGTGCGGTAATGTGTGTACAGTGAAAGCAATGCGGGAGAGAAAGGATAAAAGAAAACAGGTCTCGACTTCATGTGTCTGTGTATGACAACAACACAGAGTAGGAGGAAAGTTTTCTGTTCATGAGGATCCAGCAAAAGCAAGATTCCATTACCTCATATTACCAATACCAGGCTGTAAAAGAAAAACTATCTTTGTTGCCTATAGCAACCTATCAGAGCTTAGCTTTCATTTGTTATACTGCTCAGGTAAAATGAAAGATGTTATTGGTTGCTATGGGCAAAAAAGAAGGTTTTTCTTTTAGACAGCTTAGATAAATCTGTCCCTATGTGTAGTCAGCTCAGGACTGTCACCATCACAGTAGTGAATGGTTAGTGGGGTCTGTGGTGGCCATGAACATTAAAGGGGTTGTCTCACGAAAATACGAAAATAGTTTTCAAACCGGCACCTGGATCTGAATACTTTTGTAATTGCATGTAATTAATTTTATTGTTCAATAAAATGTATCTGTATAGCGCCACCTGCTGCATGCTCAGTTTCATCCTTCAACTTCCTCCTGAGCTGTGATAGAGAGAATATTGGCACGCCCCCTGAGCTGCATCAGAAAAGACTCTCCCCTTGAGCTGCCAGCTTGATATAAATCTAGCAGAGCAATGAATGGGGAAATCTCTGGATCCATGTGAGGTACAGGGCTGGTTCTATAATAATAATTGTGCCAAATTGAGGGAGAAAAACAATCGAAGCTACTCAACCTCCGTACTCGCCACAGAAACCACAATATATCAAAAAAGGGCAGTACCATTCACTAAAATATAACTTTTAATGATCACATTAAAATAGAGAAAACCTCTTCAACACCGTAAATATTATAAAAACATTTAAGTCTTACCCGATTCTAGCCGCTTGTGACAGTTTGTGTCAAATAAAGAGCAATTTCCAGCAATGGCTGTAGAAATAATCATTCATTATAGGTAAACACTTGTTATCAAAAACAAATACACAATGAAAAACGTACGGGCACGGGGCTATGCTGACCCTGGGACAATCACTCTCTCTGACTCAGCCCGGAGACGCGACTAGATGGTAGCCGCACTCCGTCCCCGTACCTAAATATTCTTGACCCTAATGAAACCCTACTGATTCAATGTCCCAGTAGTTCCAACGCATTTCATCTAATATCAATCTATATAAATACTTTGCCCCTGATTCAGGGGACCAGGGCAAAGTATACAATGGGAAAGAGTCAGTAGAGGGCATAAGAGTGTTTAAATATACCCATCAACAATTATACACAAACTTTATGTTAATCATGAAGATACATAAAGCTCTCATAAGTCACACAGACGGCGTATGGCCCCCATGTAGGCATGAGGAGGGGATGTTGCCCGCACCAAGGCGCCTCTCCAGTGTATTTGGTGTCCGGTAGGACTATAGACTTCACTAATGTACCGACACCATGCTTTGTTCTCTGTACATGATTCTTGCCCATTCTTCCTTGCAAAACAGCTCGAGCTCTTTGAGGTTGGATTGAGAGCGTTTGTGAACAGCAGTTTTTAGCTCTTTCCACATATTCTCAATTGGATTCAGGCCTGGACTTTGACTTGGCCATTCTAAGACCTGGATACGTATTTTTGAACCATTCCATTATAGATTTTGCTTTATGTTTGGGATCATTGTCTTGTTGGAAGATAAATCTCCGTCGTAGTCTCAGGTCTTTTGCAGACTCCAACAGGTTTTCATCCATCTTCCCATCAATTTTAACCATCTTCCCTGTCCCTGCTGATGAAAAGCAGGCCCAAACCATGATGCTGCCACCACCATGATGATGCCATCACCATGTTTGACAGTGGGGATGGTGTGTTCAGGGTGAAGAGCTGTGTTGATTTTATGCCAAACATATCGTTTTGCATTGTTTCCAAAAAGTTTGATTTTGGTTTCATCTGAGCACCTTCTTCCATATGTTTGGTGTGTCTCCCAGGTGGCTTGTGGCAAACTGTAAATTATACTTTTTATGGATATCTTTGAAAAATGGCTTTCTTCTTGCCACTCTTCCATAAAGGCCAGATTTGTGAAGTGTTTGACTGATTGTTGTCCTATGGACACTCTCCCACCTCAACTGTAGATCTCTGCAGTTCATCCAGAGTGATCATGGGCCTCTTGGCTGCATCTCTGATCAGTCTTCTCCTTGTTTGAGATGAAAGTTTAGAGGGATGGCCGGGTCTTGGTAGATTTGCAGTGGTCTGATACTTCTTCCATTTCAATATGATCGCTTGCATGGTGCTCCTTGGGATGTTTGAAGCTTGGGAAATCTTTTGGTATCCAAATCCGGCTTTAAACTTCTCCGCAACAGTATCACGGACCTGTCTGGTGTGTTCCTTGGTCTTCATGATGCAGAACCCTGAGACTATCACAGAGCAGGTGCATTTATACTGAGACTTGATTACACACAGGTGGATTCTATTTATCTTCATCAGTCATTTAGGACAACATTGGATCATTCAGAGATCCTCAATGAACTTCTGGAGTGAGTTTTCTGAACTGAAAGTAAAAGGGCCGAATAATTTTGCACGCCCAACTTTTCAGTTTTATTATTACAAAAAAAGTTTAAATGATCCAATAAATTTCGTTCCACTTCATAATTGTGACCCACTTGTTGATTCTTAACCAAAAATTTTAAATGTTATATCTTTTTGTTTGAAGCCTGAAATGTGGCAAAAGGTTGAAAAGTTCCAGGGGGCCGAATACTTTCGCAAGGCACTGTGAACTACATAGTTCTGCATAAGAGTAGCAAACGCAAAAAAGGAGATTGTGTAATAAAGACAGTTTTCAATTTTCACTCTAGATGCTTTATGACAACAAAAAATTGGTTTAGAAAGTGCACATATTCTTTAGGGTGCGGCCACACAGTCAGGTTTCTGGATGCAGTTTTGGAAGCAAAAATCAGGAGTGGATCATCAAAGTAAAGAAAGTACAAATGACAGATAAAACTTCTCTTTTTTTCACTCATGGTTTTGGCTTTCAAAACTGCATCAGGAAAACTGATCATGTGGCCGTACCCTTAGGACACGTCCACATGAGGGGCTAACACTGCAGTTGTGTCACAACATACTTGCTTGCACCAGATCCACAGTGTTTTACAGTACCAGCAATGTAGATAAGATTCTAAACAATCTCATCTACCCATTGCGAATAAAAATCTGATGTGCAAACTGACCTGCGATGCAGAACAATTTATGCAATGGATTTCTGCTGCAGATCCACCCTTTGCAATGCAAAAAGTGAAAATTGTGGTAAATCCAGCCTGTGTGGACCTTTCATGAGGTTTGTACTGGCGGTGATCCTCTTAAAACTGTCTATAGAAATAAGTTTGTTGTCAGCAGATCCCACAATTATCAAGAAACTTGAACCTAATGCTCATGGGCACCACAGACCACTCTAGCAGGATTGAAATTTTTTGGTCTTTCTTGTCATATTTTATGGACCCAGCCAAGCAAATATTCATGTTGGTGAGGTATCAGGAATGTTAATGCCAGTAAAGCAATTTTTGGCAGGCACGTATGTCTATGGTCAGTTTTAGATATCAGGGAATTCCTCGGCTTCGTCGAACCCCCAGTACAATACTAAAATATTACAGTCTTGGAGTATACACAGTGGTGACACCTGAGTAGCTTCATGGTTCTTCTTGATATATTTGTACTTACTTAAGAATCCTTATACAGTAACGGCCAATTGTCTTCAAAGGAAGGGCAGCTAAATTTAGAAGCCTAATGTCTGGCAGCATCTTACTTCATCTTTGCAGTTCCAATAACTTGCTTTTGCTATTGTTTCCTAGCAGGTTTGACACCTTAATGTATATAGAATCCATAACAATGCTTCATAATATGGAAAATGGAACATAAGCTTGTATTAACAGCTTACATTGAATATATGTATGTAGTGCAAGTCTACTGTGTTATGTGCCACTTGTGCAGGGGGTGGGAGACTAGGGTCCCACCTTGCTCAGGACCCACCGGGGGATTCACCTGTACCCCTGTGGGCCAGTTCGATGCTGTCTTAGGGCTACAACCACCATTCCCATCCTCCGCTTCCCTTTCTGGTCTCGCTGCAGATGGACAAATGGAAAAACTACCTTGAATTCGGATATGACTGGAGTTCACTCTAATATTCCACTCACTCTATGACACACACAGGCAGCTTAGATACTGGATGGTGTTTGATGTGGCCCTCAGGCAGTAGAACTGCCCATGTTCTTATGTCCCTATGTCCATGTGCCTAGCTAGCATTTTGTTAACCAGTTAATTTATCTCTCTCTTAATAACAAAAGTATTTTTTCATGACCCCAGAGAGTAGAGAATCATTGGTGAACATAGTGTTCTCTCCATGTCAGTGGTGGCATAGGAACAGCTCTATAGTATGAGGACCCATCAAACAACTTCTTATATCTCAGATTCCTGAAACCCTTGCTTTTTTGACAATCCAGTGATATGAGATACCTATGTGTGGTATTCATTAAGCTCTATTCTCAGGATAGGTCACCACTTCCCGTCCGCCCATAGGATATAAACGTCCGGGAAGTGGTTATCTATCTCTGAATGGAGGTTTCTGAACGTCCATTCAGAGATAGCAGCTGCACACTAATCGTGCAGCTGCACATTGGGGTACCTGCTGTCAGTGACAGCAGGGTACCCCAAAGAGAAGGCAGGGACCATTCCCAGGGGTCCCTGTCTTCTAGATTGTTTACACAGCGCTTCCTGTTGCAGCCCGGCAATTAAAAAGTGATCAGAAATCCGGATGTACCCCAAAATGGTGCCAATAAAAAGCACAGCTTGTCTCGCAAAAAATAAGCTCTCACGCAGCTCAGTCCACAAAAAAATTAAAAAGTTATCGCTCCTAAAAACCATGACAGAAAATTCCATGTTAGAAAATGCAGATGCTGCTCCTCCCCTTCTGAGCCCTGGCGTATCCCCAAATAACAGTTTATGACCACATGTGGGAAGTTTCTGCAAACTGCAGAATCGGGGTAATAAATATTGAGCTTTGTTTTGTTGTTAACCCTTGATGTGTTACAGGAAAAAAATGATTAAAATGGAAAATCTGCAAAAAAAGTGAAATTTTGAAATTTTGCTTTAATTCCTGTGGAATACTTAAAGGGTTAACAACATTTCTAAAACCAGTTTTGAATAGTTTGAGGGGTGTAGTTTCTAAAATGGGGTAATTTATGGGTGGTTTCTATTATGTAAGCCCACAAAGTGACTTCAGAACTGAACTGGTCCTTAAAAAAGTTGATTTTGCAAATTTGCAAAAATTGCATCTAAAATTCTAAACCTTCTACTGTACTAAAAAAATAAAATGACACTACCAAAATGATGCCAACGTAAAGTAGACATATGGAGAATGTAAATTAAAAAATATTTTATGGGGTATCACTATCTGTCTTAAAAGCAGAGAGATTCAAATTTAGAAAACAGTGAATTTTTTCAAATTTTCGTTAACTTTTGGATTTTTTTATAAATAAAATTAAAACTTATCGACTCAAATTTACCATTAACTTGAAGTACAATGTGTCACAAGAAAACATTCTCGGAATCGCTTGGATAAGTATCAGATTTGCAAAATTAGGCCTGGTCAGGAAGGAGGTAAATGGCCCAGATCTAAAGTGGTTAATATCTGATCGGTGGGGGTCTGACTCCCGGCACCCTCACCGATCAGCTGTTTGAAGAGGCCATGGTTCTCCATTGAACACTGCAGCCTCTTCCTAGGCCAATGATTTATCCGTCTTATGACCTAGGTGCAGCTCAGTTCCATTCAAGTGAATGGGGCTGAGCTGCAGTACCAAACACAGCTGCTATACAAAGGATGGTGCTGTGCTCAGTAAGCTGCAAGGAGCCCCGCGACCTCCTCAAACAGTTGATCTGGGCAAGGGAAGACTGGCCATAGACTCTAGAGGCAATTTTCCTGCAGGCCAATGCCCATAGGGCAGCCAGAGACCTCCTGACTGCTGCTGACGGCTTACATACTGCTGGGGGAACTATAGGGGTCATTATTAGAGAAAGTCCAGGCAGCATGCTGAAGCTAGGGCTGGCTTGGTGTTGTGGCCCATATCTCACCTCGTAAGCCACCTGTTCCATATCCATATTACAGATAATTGGAGTATGAGGAGGCGGACAGAACGTGGCAGCTATTGATGGCCACCACAGAGAGACAAACTTCTGGGGAAGTATTTTGTGCTGCACTATAATATTTCTGATCCTGCCATGTTTTGGCCCCATCTACTTTTGTTGCCCCTTGTGTCAATTTGGACCCACCTACAACATTCGGGAGACTTTAGAGTTTTTTACAGGGCCACTTTAAGTTACCAGTCCACCCCTGTTGACCGGACACAAAACCTCAACTTGCAGCGGTTCTGTGTCCAGTCTGCGAACCTGAACAAAGCGGCATGAAAATCAATGTAAGTCAATGGTGCAGGATCCGTTTTTTTTCGGTAACCAAAAAAACGGTACCTATTCACTTACAATGATTTTAATGCAGGATCCGGTTTGTTCAGTTTCTATTTAATACTACCTGATCGGGAGACTTTAGGGTTTTTTCCAGGGCCACTTTAAGTTACCAGTCCACCCCTGTTGACCGGACACAAAACCGCAACTTGCAGCGGTTCTGTGTCCAGTCTGCGAACCTGAACAAAGCGGCATGAAAATCAATGTAAGTCAATGGTGCAGGATCCGTTTTTTTCGGTAACCAAAAAAACGGTACCTATTCACTTACAATGATTTTAATGCAGGATCCGGTTTGTTCAGTTTCTATTTAATACTACCTGATCGGGAGACTTTAGGGTTTTTTCCAGGGCCACTTTAAGTTACCAGTCCACCCCTGTTGACCGGACACAAAACCGCAACTTGCAGCGGTTCTGTGTCCAGTCTGCGAACCTGAACAAAGCGGCATGAAAATCAATGTAAGTCAATGGTGCGGGATCCGTTTTTTTTCGGTAACCAAAAAAACGGTACCTATTCACTTACAATGATTTTAATGCAGGATCCGGTTTGTTCAGTTTCTATTTAATACTACCTGAAGTAGATGAATCCAGATGAAACGGAAAAATGTTATTCAGGTTTTGATATCCTGTGCCAGATCTCAAAACCTGAATAAAAAACGCTGATGTGAAAGCAGCCTAAGTCACGCAAGTCCATGGCAAATTTAATGTTTTATGCATGGTTAGAGCGCCGGTGGGGAATAAACCCGTTCTTGGGACTCTGTCCTCTTGGACAAGCCTTATTTGCTGCACTAATGCATGAATAGTGCAGCAGATTCTGAGCTCAGGTCAGTAATTTGTATACTCACCCCAAATCCTTCACTGTGCAGAGGAAACCGGCCGTGTAATGCATGATGTGGAGTCCTATCTATACATCACATTGTTGGGAGAGGGGATGGGTGTAGATCAGCATCAGGTGTACTATTTATACTTAGTGTAGTTAATCCCGAGGTGGCAGAATCCTTTTAACTGTATATTTATATTTAGGATATTTCAAGGTCTATAAGAGAAAAAAGGAGCCCGGACTACCATAAATATATGTTATGAAAATAATCAACACTGAATTTTGTATCTATTTACTTTTTAAAAAAAATGGTGGACATGCAGTTTAAGCAAATATATGTTGGATATAAGAATATTTCACTTTTACTAAATGATTGACAGGAAAAGGAAACCCTTGTATGGAGTCAGAATAGAGGCAATTACCCATCCAAATGTAAGGGAGGTCATCACAGCCCACAGGAAAAGCAAGCCTTCCGCAGAGAGCAAATATGAATGTCCATGTCATCCGACATTTCCGCTGAGCCAGCAGAAAGGAAATATTAGTCTAATTAAAACCTATAATTGTAATTCTAAAAAGCTGGATAGCACCTTTCTAAAATTAGAAATAGAGAAATTAAGAGACGATTGTTTTATTGCTTTAGACATACTGTAAACATTTGCTCCCACAATTTACAGACCATAGTACAATTAAAAGCACTCCTATTCGAGATTGGCCTACACCACTCATCCTGTTCCTCCTGGACTTCCTGATTCATGAACAGAATGCCAGAACTGAAGTAAGACTGAAATTTTCATAGGGAAGTAGAAGAGATATGCGGCAAGCCCTTGAAGAGCAGAGCAGAGGATGGGAGTGGTAGTGGCTCTGGTTGTAATACCAGAATGGGAATTGTAGTACACCCAACAGTATCAAAACATGGTTCCAAATAGTTCACAATGCAAATCTTCTCAAATACCAATGTATGGATTTGTACAGGGATGGGAATTGTAGTACTGCTTTGCTCTTTACCTTTTTCTGCAGAAACTAGGAAAGGCAATATTAGTCTTGCAAAGTGAGCTGTAATTCCCAGCTGAGGTGTACAGGGTCAAAATATGACTGTCCAAGTCATGTCCAAGTGGTAAGGGTGTTTTAGCAATGTTCCCTTCACTGCAGTAAAGTCTCAATCAGCCATAAACAGTAAAATACCTTACTGACTGACTCCAATGCCCAGTCATGTAGATTCTGGACCTTCTTGATTCTCTCTTTCCCTCCCTCTTACTGGATTACTGTAAAAATGGTGATGTCTCTCTCTTGAGTATATAATCCTCAGGGAAGGTGATTCTCTAGAACTTTGGCCTAGTCCTGTGGAGCACTTGTCACCGTTCTCCCTTCCTCCTCTAACTGTAGACTAGACTGAGCTAGGGGTGGTCCACACCTAACTTCCTGCAGAGGCTGAGTCAGAATTGTTAACCCTGACCAATCCATACAAAAGCTATACTGGGTATATTACAAGGCATGAACATATAAAATAACATTAAATACCAAGGACAGTTTGCAAGTACAATGGTCTGGGGTACTGCACATATCATGACCGAAGGTAACCCAACCCATCAAGCTCTGACTCACACATCTATGTCCATTTTGCAGAAGCAAAATCTCAGAGTATTTTGCATCTGCAAAGTTCCGCATTCAGGACACATCTCCATGGTTTTTTTTTTCACTGTGGTTCATCTATACTTTTTTTTTTTCCGTTCTTTTTTAATCACTTTTTTATGCAATGGTTATGTGAAAAATGGACCTTACACAGATGGCACACGTGTGTGCTGTCTGCGGTTTTCATTGACCCATTGAATAGAATGGGCACATTTTGTCCACACAATGGCCCAAAGTAGTGCATGCTCTCGTGAACGTCTGAATACAAATGTAGTTTTAAATGGCTCTATGTGCTGTCCGTAGAGAACATGGACAGCACACGGACATGTATCACTGACATGAATAAGACCTTATATGCCTTTCACGGCTTGTATAATACAGAGTGATATCAACTTTGCTTTGGCCTTGCTTATCTAAACTGTTACATATGTGTCCTTACCTTAATAGCAAGCAGCAGAATTGTGAATATAGCTCTGGAGTAGGAAGGTGAATATCTCATGATTATAGGAATATAGGAAATGTTACGTTCAGTGTTTGGGATTATTAATCCCTCCATGATTCCTCATTATATTGTAGGTCTGTGCTGGAAAATAATGTTATATTTAGGACTGACAACAGCAAATGACAAACATGGGTAGATGTCAGGGCACACATGGACTACTCTTGTCAAGCCAAGGGTGGGGTAGACAGGAGGGCCCTCTGTGAATCTATTACTCAAAAGACCACATATGCTTGGAGCCAACACTGGCTGGATAATCACATTTTCTGGTTTATCAAATGCTGGATTAAAGAAATCTCATAGTATTTATAAAATTACTTAACATAGCTCTATTTAAATTTGTCCTAAATTGGTTAGAATAGAAAATGTTCTCGTAAAAACCTCCAGAAAAATGCTCTGCAGTGAGTCAGAGTGTAGAGACTGAATTCACAGACCACATCAAGGATTGCTTGTCTGGAAGAGAACAGTCTCCCAGATAACATATGGAGCCAGGATACCATAATAAATTGTAAGACTAGACATTTCTATTGTTCCCATTAGTAATGTAATGTACTTCAGAACTGAACCGTGTAAAATTCTGTAACATACCTGTTAATCTGGAATATTTTATAATCTGGCAGTGTCCTGGAATTGTTCTGTATAAGCATATGTGCAGTAATATGTGGAGAACATGTTCATATCAGGGCTCATCCAAACATGCTAAGGCCAATTTAACTGGAATCCAATTAACCTAAGTATGCTTTAGGAGTGTAGAAGGAAAGAGGAGAACCTAGAAGAAACTCCAGGGAGATCATAAATTTTCCACGCTGAGATTTCCCTGATCGAATCACATTCATACAGAGCTTTGTATGGTTGAAGCTCTGGTAAGCTGTTTATCAACAAGCTGTCAAGAGATTCCAATAGCAGAACTGTGAACGCAGCTCTGGACTATACTGTTGGATCACCTTCTCTATCTACAGTGCCTTTCAAAAGTATTCACCCCTTTGTTTTTTTCCTGAAATTAAAATGGATTTTGATTTAGATTTTATACAATGAAGCTGACAAAATAGTCAAAATTGTTACAGCACAATGAAAAAATATCTTGTTTAAAAAAATGAAGTGAGTGCATATGTATTCACCACTTTTACTATAAAACCCAAAATAAGGTCTGGTCCAACCAACTGAAGTCACATAATTAGTTGAATAAGGTCCCCCTCCCATTCTGAAAGGCCATTGAGTCTGCAAAATCTACTAAGCAAGCAACATGAAGACCAAGGAGGTCTTTAAACAAGTCAGAGACAATATTGTAGATAGTTAAAGAACTCCCTCAAAAAAATGTATTCTCTGACCTGTTAGAAAGGTACATGATGTAATCTGTAGTGAATGCAATCTTCTCATCAAGGACTGTATATGTGAGTTACCTCCTCCCTTCTAATTTTTATCTGTGTCATGTGACCAACTCTCTGATCTCCTACTGACACAGAAAGTCAGTTACTTCTCTATTCATTACTATGAGACTGAGAGTGAGGCTCCCATAGGAATACATAGAGAAACTGACTTCTTGTCCACACATAACATGCTGTGTTATTTGGAGAGCCTGATTCCTGGTCACATGACACAGCTGAGGATTAGAAGGGAGGGGATAGCTCACAAATACAGTCACTGATGAGAAGATTACATTTACTACTGATTATATCATGTACCTTTCTAGCAGGGCAGAAGGTTAGAAAATAATATTTTTTGCGGGAGTTCTTCTTTAAGGGATGAGTTGTAAAAGGTCGGCGTCTCTACATAACTTAGGAGCAATATGCGCCAACACAGGGATATTAAGCCCAGTGTCTAAAATGCCGGACTTAATATATGACCCCATATATCTCTACTATTAAAACAATTGACTATTGATTAATATCTTATAAGTGCACCTACTTGCAACAGTTCTCGTGATCTGAGATAAAACAAAGGTCACGTCATTAATGCTAGAAAAAAAATAACATTAAAAATGTAATAATAGAATTGTCTGAATTTGTGCCTTCTTTATCTCTGTGGACTGAGGCAGTTGGTGCATGAAATTCTTATCACGGAAGAGAAAAATATAACAGTATGCGTCACCAGACACAGCAAAATATCACAGAAAAAAAGGGACGCTAAAAGACAATTTTATTATCATGTATTATCTTAAAAGAAGGGGAAAGACAATAATGCTAACAAGGATAACCAGTAAACATAAAATATGCATCACCCAGTGGACTGGAAATAAATAGGTCATGGGTGTGCAAAAAGTCATACACACTCCACCCAAAATAAAGTACAGACCCAGAATATTATCACCGCCCAGAGGACCACAACATCAACAAGGAGAGGTGTCCAGTGGCGGCATTCAAAGGGTGCTGGACACGGGGTATGCGCACAAGAGTTATCGCAGATACGCAAGAGACAAATTACTCAAAGTGCAGGTCAGGAAAATAGGACAAAAAACGGCACTACTCCTGAGGGTATGGATCAAGCCAGAAGTGGTGCCAGGAGGTGAACCTCAATAGGAACTAGACCCAAGTTCCTAACCTATAGATATATATAGATGACAGGTAGAAACTCCACTAGAATAAACCAGGTAGGGCAAGGTGCTCACTTAATTTACAACCAGACTGCATTAATAGGATGCATCTTTCTGGTATGAGTGAGAAATGCCGGGTCCCAGCTGCTAAAGCTAGGTGAAAAGCTATACCAAGGCTGGACTCAAAGATTATGTCCTATCTAGGGTCAGTAAAATACAATTGAGTATACCTAGGTAGGAACCTGACCTACAGACCTGATCTAAATACCTAAAGATCACAGGTGGAGACTGAACCAGAATGGACCAGGTAGGGCAAGGTGTGCACTCAACTGACAACCAGACTGCATTAATGAGATGCATCTTTCTGGTGTGAGTGAAAAGCACCGAGTCCCAGCTTCTACAGCTAAATGAAAAAGCTATAACACAACTGTACCTAAAACCTAAGTCCTCTCTGGGATCATAACCAAACCATCACTGGCGTGTCACTATAGGATGCTGCGATAACTCTTGTGTGCATACCCCGCGTCCAGCACCCTTTGAATGCCGCCACTGGACAACTCTACTTGTTGATGTTGTGGTCCTCTGGGCGGTGATAATATTCTGGGTCTGTACTTTATTTTGGGTGTAGTGTGTATGACTTTTTGCATACCCATGACCTATTTATTTCCAGTCCACTGGGTGATGCATACTTTATGTTTACTGGTTATCCTTGTTAGCATTATTGTCTTCCCCCTTCTTTTAAGATAATACATGATAATAAAATTGTGTTTTAGCGTTCCCTTTTTTCCGTGATATTTTGCATGAAATTCTTCAAGAAGTCAGATTTTTAATTAGCTATCTTCCTTCACTTACTAAGTTTTGTAAAAAAAAAAAAAAAAAAACATTAGTAGAAATTGGTGCCCAGAGACGACATGCTGAATAGTTAAATCCTGTTTTCTTCTACAATCTAGCATAGCTGGAACTATCTAGTCAGACCTCATTCTCTTACAAGGAGGCAAATCATTTTTGTCTTAATTATTGTTTGTGTCACAGTTAAAAAAAAATTGGCACCTTCAAAGTGCTAGACATCTATAGATCAAGTGATATAAACCAACAAAAAGTCATTTTAATTCCAGGTTGTAATGCAATAAAACAAGAAAAACACGAAAGGGTGTGAATACTTTTGCAAGACACTGTATGGCAAGAGAAGACAAACACTATCATCATGTTGCTCCCAGTCAGGAGCACGGCATCTCTTAAAGCTTTCTGCTCCCTAAAGATGTGTCCTGTGTGATTCCAGATGCACAGGGTACCTAAGTAAGGAGGATATTTAACCTGTTCCAGACACAGTCAGTTTTCACCTTCCTGACACAGCCTAATTTTTCATACCTGATATGTCACTTTATGTGGAAATAACTTTGGAATGCTTTCACTTATCCAACGGATTCTAAGACTGTTTTTGTAACACATCGTACTTCATGTTAGTGGTAAAGTTGGGTTGCTATGTTTACCTTTAGGCTAGGGCTACACGGCGACAGTTGTCTCGCGACACCCGTCGCAGCCAGGATCCCTGAGTAGCGGGGATCCCATAGAGATGAATGGGATCGCCGCGGCAGTCGCAAGAAATCCAACCGTGTAGCCCTAGCCTTAATCATTTTTAAAAAATCCCCCAAAAATGGAAAATTAGCACATTTTTCGAACTTCTCTACTTTTTTAAAACAGAAAAAAATACCTCACAAAATATTTATTAATTAACATTCACCATGTGACTTTATTTTGGCATCAATTTGTAAATGTCATTTTATTTTGGACATTAGAAGACTTATAACTTGCAATTTTTCACATTTTTAAGAAAATGCCTTACTCGAAAGAAACCACCAATCAATTATTCTATTTTAGAAATGGCACCCCTAAAACAATTCAAAACTGATTTTAGAAACTTATTTATTAACCTTTTAGGTGTTCCACAGAAATTAAAGCAACATGGAGGTGAAATTTCAAAATTTCAGTCTTTCTGCAGATTTCCCTTTTTAATTCATAATTTCCTGTAACATGCAGGGCTGTATTTGTAAGTAAGCACTTAAAGTCCAGCAGGGGGCAGCTCCAAAGAGAGTTTAAAAAAAAAATGCTTCCACTCGTCCACCCTAGGCCAACAGAGTAACCTAATCACAGGAGGCCTCCAGACTCCACAGCTGTGACTACTGACCAGGACCTGTTCTTTTTCTGCTATACAGCAAGAGCTGAAGGACCTGTGATGATGTGACCATCATGTGAACAGTGAAGGAGAGGGCAGAGCCCAGCAGTGGAGAGGAGAAGTTGTGGGTTAGGACCATGTGATGAAATTATGGCAGAGCTTTGTGTGGAGGAGAAGAAAGTGGAGAAGCTATGGATTCTGTGTGAGAGCTGAGGGGAAAATGCTTGTAGTTCTCTCCTCTTATAACTCCTCCTTGTAATGTTTTCTAATATCACATAATAACAGCCTGGACATGCTGGGAGCTGTAGTTTTCTCCTCTTATGCCTCGTTCCTGTAATGTGCAATGATATCACATACCTCCCAACCGTCCCGGATTCAGCGGGACAGTCCCGGATTTCAGTGGCTATCCCACTGTCCCGGCACAGGGGAGGTATGTCCCGCTTTCTGGCAGCTGTCCCTACATCCGTAGAATGCAGAGACAGCTGCCATAGTGAAACAGAGAGCCGGAATCGGCATCCGCTCTCTGCTTCACTAACCCTCTCCGTGCTGGGCTCTCCATACCTCTGCCCTGCTGCTGCTGATGCTGCTAAGAAAAAGGTAAGTACAGTATATGGTGTTTATTTTTTTTTTACTTTCAGTGGGGGCACAATGTGGGCATATTACTGGGGGGGCACAAGGTGGGGATATTACTAGGAGGGGGCCAATGTGGGCATATTACTAGGGGAGGCACAATGTGGGCATATTACTGGGGGACAACATTACTAAGGGGGGGGCACAATGTGGCATATTACTGGGGGGCACAATGTGGGCATATTACTGGGGGGCACAATGTGAGCATATTACTAGGGGCACAATGTGGGCATATTACTGAGGGCACAGTTGGGCATATTACTGGGGCACAATGTGGGCATATTACTGGGGGACACAGCTGGGTATATTACTGTGGACATATTACTGGGGGCACAGTTGGGCATATTACTGGGGGCACAATGTGGGCATTTTACGGGGGGACACAGCTGGGCATATTACTGGGGACATATTACTGGGAGCACAGCTGGGCATATTACTGAGGGCACAGCTGGGCATATTACTGGGGGCACAATGTTGGCATATTACTGGGGGACAAAGCTGGGCATATTACTGGGGGGCACAATGTGGGCATAAATACTGTGCGGTGGCATTAAGGGGGAATAATTGCTATGTGGGGGCATTAAGGGGACTGGGTGGGATTAGATGTATAGTTAGGTTTAGGCGGAGTTAGAGGCGTGGAGAAAAAAATGTGTCCCTCTTTCGTGCTTTGTAAAGTTGGGAGGTATGATATCACATAATAGCCTGGTCATGCTGGGAGTTGTGGTTCTCTGCTCTTTAATCAATAAAGGGGGTTATCTGAGTTATAGGAGAAAAAAACATTACAAAACTCCCCAGACTCACATATACATTAGTTAAACATGGTTTATAAAAAACAAAACAAAAATAACCTGCATAGTGCCTCCTTTGTTTACATACTGTGGGGGCGCATAACAACAATCAATGAGCTCTCCATCATGAACATTTATGGGTGTGAGCAATCTACCCAGCCCCTCCCCCTGCACTGCAGATTACATACAGTATATTTATACATAGATGTATCTATCTATCTATCTATCTATCTATCTATCTATCTATCTATATTGATAGATATAGAGCAACATATTTATAGATATAGATTAATATATTTTTATAAGCACATTACCTATTGCTTCTGGGGAGCTTATGGGCCGGATCACTTGTGATGGCAACGTTGTTTTCACAGGGCTGCCACCGCACTGGTGAGGGATCGTGAAAATTAAAAATTTCGTCCAATAAAATGTTTCCTTAGGCCCACGTTTTTCATTTTCACAAAGGTTTACAGGGAAAAAAAGCAACCAAAAAGTTGTACTCATTTTCTCCTGAATACACCCTACATGTGGTCGTAAACTTCTCTATGGGCACACTGCAGAGCTCAATAAGTAAGGAGCACCATTTGGCTTTTGGATGGCAGATTTCTTGGGTGCCAGGTACCAGTACAGTGTAAAACCCCAAAAAGTTGCCTCATTTTGGAAAATAAGGATGTGATGATAAGCTTGAAATTGAGACATGCAATTAAAAATTACATTGTAATTATACATATGTAGTTTTAGCCTCAAATGTTTCATTTTCTCAAGTGGTAATAGGAGAAAAAGCACCCAAAAGTTTCTTACATAAATTGCTAGAGAACAACAGTACTCCTATGTGGTTATAAACTGCTGTTTGGGCACACTGCAGAATCCAGAAGAGAAAGTACACTCAGTGTACAGAAATTTAAACACTGACTATTGATGTAAATGGAAGCTGTAAATAATTATTTTCACTGAGTTCCCCTTAGTGTTAATTGCCAGAAAATGCAGTGAATCTATGGAGGGAATATGAAAAGAAGTTCAGTGCCAGGCCCTGGCACACTGGGCCCCATAGCAGTCCCATGGTCTGCCTGTATAATAAGTACACCAGGGTCTATTCTGTAGTCTGTATTTATTTAGGGATCTGGTGTAGAGTTAGCATTTTTTATGGGGTCAGATTTAGGGTCTAAATTCAATTTGGGGTATGATGGGGATCATTACACCATTTGTGATTCAAATGTCATAGGTTGGCGCACTCCCTATATTCATATGCACGGCATAAGATAAACCTGTTTGAGCGGCACTAAAAGGCTATGCCCACTGGTGTAAAGTAGACCTGGCTTAGTTGCCCATAGCAACCAATCAGATTCCACCTTTCATTTTTGACAGCTCTTTTGGAAAATGAATGGTGGAATCTGATTAGTTGCTATGGGCAACTAAGCCAGTTCTACTTCACATCGGCTTGATAAATTACCCCAAATGTTTTTATTATTGCATCGTTTTTATCTCAGACTAAAAATAATATTTCCAGTTGGTCTTTATTAAAAACTTTCAACAGTTTGTCTTCAACAGTTTTCCGTTTCACTGCATCTGAAGACTGTTCCTTCTTCCTGTCTGAGACCTACTCTGATGGCTTGATCTGTTTTCTCTGGTTCCCTAAGACCTCATAAATTTTAATTTAAAGGAGCTGTCCATAGAATCAGCCATAGATATCCAATAGGCTCACTTATGGTATCAGCTCCTATGGGCCTCTCCTCTGAATGGTGCAGGACACCACACATGCAAGGCTTTCTCCATTTACTGGTAGACAAGGCTTGGCTATTTTGAAAAGTCTCATAGCAGCGAATGGAGAAAGCTGTGCATGTGTAGTCTCCTTTCCATTCGCTTTGGGGCCCCGTTTTTGAGATAAGAGCATGTCCCACTGATTCTAATTTAAGGCATAACCTATTGGTATACCATAAATGACCGGATAGGACAAACCCTTTAAGCCATATAGTTACAAGTTTGATAAAGAATTTAGGTTTGGATGGGTTGACGTCACATTTTTGTTATTCGTACGGATTGTTTTTTAAAAAAAAAAAAAGGATACAAAAGCGTAGAACACCACGCTTTTGTATCCTGCAGAGTCTGGTAAGAAAACATATACGTTAATGTACACATTATTTTTTACAATGGAACACTATGGTGAACGGATGCCACTGTATGCTATCCATTAACATATACTTTTTTTGTATATGTTAAATGGATGGCAAAAACGTGATGTGAACCCAAGCTTAGATGAGTGTTTATGAGCGTAAGGGCTCATGCACATGAACGTGTGCACTCCGTGCCCATGCTGCAGACCACAAATAGCGGTCTGAAATGCACAGGCACCAGCCATGTGGCCGCCATTTGCGGATGTGGACCCATTCAATGGAATGGGTCCACGATCCGCAAGATTCAGTCCGCACCACAAGAAAATAGAACATGTTAATCCAAGTACAATGCAATAATAATTTTAAAAAGGTCACAAAGGCATCCATAGCCTTTAATACCTAACTTTTGAGCTTTGTATAACACCTGATGAAGGAGTCTTTTTTGAAGCAAAAGTTTTTAACATCACATACAGTTTCTCCCTAAAATCACTTCTTAGAGGTTAGCATGCATGCTCTCGCTACATATAATAATTACTGTTGAGTCAATCAAAGTATCCGAAGTGGACTTTGATTTTTCAGGAAAAATTTGATTAGTCACAAAGCCGAATTTCTTTGCGCTTCGTGGTAATGAATTAATTTTTCCTAAAATCGTGGCTGAAAAAAAAAATAATACTCACCTCATCCATTTTCTCGCAGAGAGGCCGTCCGCTCCTGTCTTGATTGAAGAAAACCCGCCAAAGGTCCTGCGGCGAGCGTGATGATGTCACCAAGTGATCACGCTGGGAGCGTGCGGTGACGTAATTTGTGATCAGTGATGGAGTCATCGTGTGTGTCCAGCGTGATCAGGTGGTGATGTCATCACGCATGCCGAAGGTCCTCTGGGGGGGGGGGTTTCTTCAATCAAGACAGGAGTGGATGGCGTCTCCACAAGCAAGTGAATAAACTGAGTATTTTTTTTTTACCCCTCAGGCTGAATATGAATAATGCGTTGAACGTGGCATCTGAGGGGTTTAATGACGGGGGTGGCACGATCGCTGTTCCCCATCATTGCACCCGATCCATACATTGCAAACTGACCTAGTAATTCAAAATTAATCAAATTCCCTGTCGAAGTTCGTCAAAGCAGTCGACTTGAATTTTTCATCTCTAGTAATAATCTATGGAACATCAGCTGACACGAATGTCTCCAATTTATGTTATTGTTACCATACTTACATTATGTAACAGGCGCTTTTGGAAACCTGGACAGCAGTAATTAAATTATTTTCCCAACTCTGCATCCAAGAAAGCTCATCGTCTTCTCCCTCCACCCTAATAAGGAGACTTGGCTATGAGATATACTGTTCCAAGTCACAGCAAAAAAAACGTGTAAAAAACACCCCACGGAGCGATACATTTTCATTGACTTATAACTAGGAAGATGAGAATGCAGATGTTGTGAGCTCCTTTCCGAGAGTGGTGGCCACGTGATCTAGAGCCTGCGCTGTGTATTCTTAATATTTACTTTGAGCTTCTTACACAATGAGAAGACGCAGAGGGTTATAGTTATTATACACGAACCTTAGGTCTCTATTTATAGAGCATGTTCCCCGAAAACTTGCTAGTTACTCCATACATACATTCTCTATCAAATGAAATGAAATTGTGTGAAAGTACAGTGGCTTCTTAATATATGAGCCCCTTCCTTCAGAATCCTTATCTATAAGGGCTCATGCACACAAACGTATTTTCTTTCCGTGTCCATTCTGTTTTTTCCTTTTGCGGACCATATGCGGAACCATTCATTTCAATGGGTCTGCAAAAAAAAAAAAAAAGTTACTCCTTGTGCATTCCGTTTCCGTATGTCAGTCCTGCAAAAGAATAGAACATGTCCTATTATTGTCTGCATTACGGACAAGGATAGTACTGTTCTATTAGGGGCCAGCTGTTATGTTCTGCAAAATATGGAAACCAAACGGACGTCATCCATATAAATACATAAGGTCGCGTGCATGCGCATGTGTTTAGGAGAAGATACACATTATTATAAAAGAAACCCCTATGGTTCCTGGCAGGGCCGGACTGGCCGTCTGGCACTTCTGACAAATGCCAGAAGGGCTGCTGCCCTCCGTGGGCCGGTCCCATCCCCCCTTGCAGGGCCGCACCGCCAATTAGCTAGGTGCGGTGTGGCCCTGCGCACAGATGGGGGCGGCGGGGCAGAGTGAGATGAGCGCTTCCATTGTGGAAGCGCTCATCTCCATAGTCATCTGTATCGCCGTCCTCAGGACGGCGATACAGATGCCTGTACTGCGGGGCAGGGGAGGGAGAGTCGTCTCCCCTGCCCGTTCCTCTGATAGGCTGCAGGCACTAGGCCTGCAGCCTATCAGAGGCCGGCTCAGGCGGCGCGATGACGTCATCGTGCCGCCTGAGCCGTACAGCGCGGGACACAGGCCGGAAGAGGCCTGCATCGCATCGCTGCCAGCACCATGGAGGTAAGTATAACTGTTAATTTTTTTTATTGTAGTACGGACCGGAGCTCTATTGGGGCACTGGGGGCATTTTTTACTGGCACTGGGGGCATTTTTACTGGCACATGGGGCATTGGGGGCATTTTTCTGGCACTGGGGCATTTTTACTGGCACATGGGGGCACTGGGGGCATTTTTACTGGCACTGGGGCATTTTTACTGACACTTGGGGGCACTGGGGTCATTTTTACTCGCACTGGGGTCATTTTTACTCGCACTGGGGGCATTATTACAGGCACTGGGGCCTTTTTTCCTGGCACATGGGGGCACTGGGGGCATTTTTACTGGCACATAGGGCACTGGGGGCATTTCTTACTGGCACATGGGGCACTGGGGGGCATTTCTTACTGGCACTGGGGGCATTTCTTACTGGCACTTGGGGGCATTTATGGCATGGGGGCACTGGGGGCATTTTTACTGGCACTGGGGCATTTTTACTGGCACATGGGGGCATTTTTACTGGCACATGGGGGCATTTTTACTGGCACCTGGGGGCATTTTACTGGCACTGGGGGCATTATTACAGGCACTGGGGCCATTTTTACTGGCACATGGGGGCACTGGGGGCATTTGTTACTGGCACATAGGGCACTGGGGGCATTTCTTACTGGCACTGGGGGCATTTCTTACTGGCACTTGGGGGCATTTATTTATGGCATGTGGGAACTGGGGGCATTTTTACTGGCACATGGGGGCACTGGGGTATTTCTTACTGGCACATGGGGGCACTGGGGGCATTTCTTACTGGCACATGATTTTGGGGGGAAACTTCTGGCGCATTATTGGGGCATTTCTTACTGGCACATAATTTGGGGGCATCTATGAGTGGGGAGCACTTCTTACTGGCACATTATTGGGGTGAAATTTTGGGGGCTTTTCTTACTGGCACATTAGAAGCATTATTACTTCTGGGAAAAAAAGAGAAATTTCAGTCAGCACATCCCAGAGCACAGGTGCTGGTTGCTATGGCTAAATACATGTCAAAGGAAATTACATACAATGCAACCGCACACCGCTAACCAGATAAAGCACAAAATGTCATAGTGATATAGAGTATTCTAAAGCTCATGCTATGCTTGTTTAATAAATTAGAGACTCTTGGCAAATATATTTTGTACAAAATTATCTGAGCCCATTCACCGAATCGTCAAGGTGTTCTCTGCAGAATGGGAACCTAACACTATCTCCTACATGTTATGTGCCAGGCTTGGCTTCCATATAATCGGGGGGGGGGGGGGGGAGTTTTGTTCCACATGCATGTTGTATCCACTCTGCCTTTTGCCATTTCTGGTGCCTCAAAGGCCTCCCCTAGTTCAGGAATGCAGATACTAGCATGCATGCCGAGTCACTCAGCTTTATAGTTGCACTGATTAAAAACAACCTGTGGGGCAGATGGGCTGGTCAGGAGTGCATGACCAAATGGAGTAGCCACACCTCCAGTACAAACTTACAAAGAAAAAAAGAGAAATTTCAGTCAGCACATCCCAGAGCGCAGGTGCTGGTTGCTATGGCTAAATACATGTCAAAGGAAAATACATACTATGCAACCGCTAACCAGATAAAGCACAAAATGCCATAGTGATATAGAGTATTCTAAAGTTCATGCTATGCTCGTTTAATAAATTAAAGACTCTTGGCAAATATATTTTGTACAAAATTATCTGAGCCCATTCACCGAATCGTCAAGGTGTTCTCTGCAGAATGGGAACCTAACACTATCTCCTACCTGTTATGTGCCAGACTTGGCTTCCATATAATCAGGGGGTGTTTTGTTCCACATGCATGTTGTATCCACTCTGCCTTTTGGTTGTTTTTAATCAGTGCAACTATAAAGCCGAGTGATTCGGCATGCATGCTAGTATTTGCATTCCTGAACTAGGGGAGGCCTTTGAAGCACCAGAAATGGCAAAAGGCAGAGTGGATACAACATGCATGTGGAACAAAACACCCCCTGATTATATGGAAGCCAAGTCTGGCACATAACATGTAGGAGATAGTGTTAGGTTCCCATTCTGCAGAGAACACCTTGACGATTCGGTGAATGGGCTCAGATAATTTTGTACAAAATATATTTGCCAAGAGTCTCTAATTTATTAAACAAGCATAGCATGAGCTTTAGAATACTCTATATCACTATGGCATTTTGTGCTTTATCTGGTTAGCGGTGTGCGGTTGCATTGTATGTATTTTCCTTTGACATGTATTTAGCCATAGCAACCAGCACCTGCGCTCTGGGATGTGCTGACTGAAATTTCTCTTTTTTCTTTGTAAGTTTGTACTGGAGGTGTGGCTACTCCATTTGTTCATGCACTCCTGACCAGCCCATCTGCCCCACAGGTTGTTTTTAATCAGTGCAACTATAAAGCCGAGTGATTCGGCATGCATGCTAGTATCTGCATTCCTGAACTAGGAGAGGCCTTTGAAGCACCAGAAATGGCAAAAGGCAGAGTGGATACAGCATGCATGTGGAACAAAACTCCCCCCCTGATTATATGGAAGCCAAGTCTGGCACATAACATGTAGGAGATAGTGTTAGGTTCCCATTCTGCAGAGAACACCTTGACGATTCGGTGAATGGGCTCAGATAATTTTGTACAAAATATATTTACCAAGAGTCTCTAATTTATTAAACAAGCATAGCATGAGCTTTAGAATACTCTATATCACTATGGCATTTTGTGCTTTATCTGGTTAGCGGTGTGCGGTTGCATTGTATGTATTTTCCTTTGACATTATTACTTCTGGGGCACAGTGGGGACATTAGTACTGTTGGGAGCACTATTACTAACAAGTGCACTCTGGCAGAGAATTATTAGTTGGGACTTTGGGGGCACTATTACTGTGGGGGCACCCTGGCACAGTATCAGCGCAGTTATTTCTGGGGGACGTTATGTTTACACTATTACTGTCGGGGACACTATTTGCTGGGCGCAGTTATTTTAGGACACTGTGCCAATAATTATTGAAGGGCACTATCTGTGTGGTACTAGTGGCACAGTACTGGGGGTGGTAGGATGATTTGTCCAGAAGACGGGAGGATGATGGAAAATTAGTAAACTAAGATTTTTTTTCTGTCAAACTGCAGAGATGAGAAATGGCTGAAAAATGGCGTCTGGTCTGAAAGGAGAAGACGAGGAAAGAGAAGATCTACATTAGAGGAGACGTCACTGGATGTAAGAGGTATGAGGCGCTGTATTAGGCTACATTCACACGAACATTGTGTTTTGCAGTCTGCAAATTGCGGATCCGCAAAAAAAAGGATGATTTTCCGTATGGCATCCGTTTTTTTTTGCAGATCCAAGGTAACGATGCCTATCCTTGTCCGCAAACGGACAAAAATAGGAATGGACATACAGATGCTGACAGCACACAGTGCTCATTGAAGTGAATGGGTCCGCATCTGAGCTGCAAAATATGCAGATCGGAGGCCGCAAAAACAACTGTGGTGTGAATGTAGCCTTACCCTGTATGTTCTGTAGTGATACACGTAATGTTAGGAGGAAAAAGGTTAGGGTGAGAATTTGGCATGGGGGGGGGGTCAATTTTTGACTTGGCCGGCAGAAAAGCTAGGAGCACCAGCGCTGAGGAGGGGGGGGGCCCAAGCTGAACTCTTGCACCAGGGCCATGAGCCTTTAGCTACACCCCTGATCTTTCCCCTGAAGCTGCAGCTGCACGCTGCACTTTAATCCTATTGCCGACCGCTGGGCCGCCTGTACCCCTCCCTGCTGCGTGGCGCATCTTTACCTCCTCACGGTGGCCACAGCAGCCAATGGAGAAGCAGCTTCTCACTGCTAGAGGCTCCTTCCTGGCTGTGCAGGTCCCGCCCCGCCGCCGTGCTCACGGGTCAGGCTCTCACAGCAGGAAGAGGAGCAGCTAGTGAGACGGACAGACATTAAAGAAACCTGAAAAACCAGCAGGGAGGCTGGGAAGGTTGGTTCACTGGCTGTAGTGTAAAAAATAAAGTTATTAAACGCCCCCTCCCCCCCGGTGAACTACAACTCCCAGCATGCACTGACAATCATAAACTTTCAGGACCTGCTGGGAGTTGTAGTCCTCCAGAAACATATAATAAACATACATTGAACATCTAAGGGCACTATTAAGGCCCTTTTAGACGGGCCGATGTGTCTCCCTGCCCGAGCGCCGATCAGCGACATCGGCGCTCATGCAGGGAGCCTTTACACGGCCTGATGAATCGATCGCTGGGCCACACGAGTGATCGCTGTATCACTCGTGCAGCCGGGAAGCTCCATACTGTCAGGCGCATATCGCCTGTTTACACAGGGTGATGTGCGCCCGACAAATTGGATCTTTTGTACAAACCAAAAGATCCAATCAGCTGTCATACGAGCGTTTTGCTCGTTCGTCGGCTGATTAGGGCCACTTTTACACGGGCCGATTATCGGCACTAGCGTTCCTAGGAATGCTTTTTTGGCCGATAATCGGCCCGTGTAAAAGGACCTTTACACATCAATCTGTGTAATAGGACCACTGATGAACTGAAAGACTTTTGACATGTCACAGAGACATATCAAAAGTTTTGATCAGTCCGGGTCTGAGTTCTAGACCCTTACCCTATCAGGAGATATAGCTTTTCCATCTCTCTCTGCAGGGGGCGGTTTATTTACCTTGTTTGGTGTGGTTTACGTTTATTAAATTATTATATTTTAATAATTTTTAGGGCCTCTAAAAGGGTTGGCTGTGACTTTAAAAAGTCGAGGCATGTGGGTCTCTTTGATTTCAAAATGCCAGGGCTGAATTTCAGTCCCAGTCCGGCCCTGGTTCCTGGTCCTGTAGCAGCGGCCTCCATGTGCTTAGGAGATGATACACTTTATTATAATGGAGCCCCCTATAGTCCCCAGTTCAGCAGCAGCTACCACCATGTGTTTAGAAGAAGATCTACTTTATTATAATGGAGTCCCCTACAGTTCCTGGTCCTGTAGCAGCTGCCTCAATGTGTTTAGGAGAAGATACACTTTATTATAATGTAGCCCCCGATAGTTCTAGGTCCTGTAGCAGCGCCCACCATATGTATAGGGGATCATGCATTTTTTACAATAAAGTCTACTATAGTTCCTGGTCCTGCAGCCGCTGCCGCCTTGTGTTTCGGAGAAGATACACTTTATTATAATGGAACCCCCTATAGTTTCTGGTCCTACAGCAGCTGCCGCCATGTGTTTAGGAGAAGATACACTTTATTATAATGGAGCCCCCTATAGTTCCTGGTCCTGCAGCAGCTGCCGCCATCTGTTTAAGAGAAGATACACTTTATTATAATGTAGCCCCCGATAGTTCTAGGTCTTGTAGTAGCTGCCGCCATGTGTTTAGGAGAAGATACACTTTATTATAATGGAGTCCCCTATAGTTCTAGGTCCTGTAGTAGCTGCCGCCATGTGATTTGAAGATGATGTACTTTATTATATGTTGGATAAACAGCTATGTCTAGTTTTAGAATATTGAGCAGCAATAATCACTCTCATTATGGTCACTATATGAAGAATCCAGACAAAAACAAACCACAATATATCATTTTTTTAAATTATTTTTTTTTATTGGAATAGCAATAAGCAACATTGTAATAAAGTATTACTGGCCCTTTAATAAAATAAACAGGGATCACAGTGACTCTCAGGCCAGGACCGGTGGAGACCACAGAACTTGCTGCAGTCATTCAGACCAGTCGAAAACTGTCCTGAGATGAGAGACGCCAGATCCAAAGATCCAGAGGAAGGCGAACAAACCCCCCTGAGAGTTTTACCTCAGGGGGGAAAAAAATTCCTTCCTGACCCCAGATGTGGCGATCGGATATCTCCCTGGATCACATCTGTCCTGCTGCATATTGCTGTATATATGTATGTAATATAAAGCTCTGGAGAGCTGACCCTGGAAAGAAAGAGACAACCTGCTCCAATCTAGAGCTTACAATCTAATATACAATACAATCCCTGATCTTAAGACCGTACAATCTAAACCTGCCCCATAAGAGCTTACAATCTAACACAAAATGCAGGTCCCGCTCCTCTGGACTTGTCCTCTTCAAGCTGTCAAGCTAAAGTGATTGTGGTTTAGAACTTTGGACATTCTGCACCAATTGTGATGTCATGTGCTTTGTGATGTCATCATACCTGGCACTGCTGGTGTTTGTATAAAGTTTGCTAGAGTTGAATACATCATAACATGGTGGGGCCTGTGATTACTTTACTTTTATTATAATTAGCAATGCTTTTATGACTGTTTGTGTCTACACTGGATTCATGGCTTCCATCAGGCATATGCCTCAGAACATATAAGGGACAAGAATAGGCATTTTGAACGGGGAGCCCGGCATTTTTGCGGATCCGCAATACTACGGCCATCTGAATGGCCCCTAAGCCTGATAGAGGCCTGTGTTGGATGTTACACAGTGGTATCCTTCACCCAGAGGGGTTGATTGTAAAGAGAAAAAATTTAGGATGTTCTGGTTTACAGACCAAAGTAAAAATGGAAGAATCTGTAGCACTCACAACAGAGTAAAGGCCCCGTCATTCAGCTAATTGTCAGGGATGCAGAGAGTCAGACCCCCACCCATCTGATATTTATGGTCTGTCCTAAGGACAATCACTTTAAACCCTGTATGCACTGAGCCTTAGTCTCAGGGAGCTTTATCCAGAGTTTACCTTTATACGGTAAATAAGGCTCAGAGTGAACTAAATCAAAGCCAGAGAAGAAAGTGACTACATACAGTATTTCTCACTTTAGAGGATCTGGTCGCATGGACAGCACATTGATTTCAATGAGAAATGTGTTGTACTTCATTCCCCCTTTGGTGGCGCTGCAGGGAAATGAAACACTGACTGTGTGGTTTCTGCCTCCAATCACATTTAATCATTGGTCATGTTTAGCTTACTATAGGGATCTCTTCTAACAAAAATTGTTAATCCAAAATGGAAAACTCCTTTAATGTTACACTTAAAGGGAATGTATGATCAGAAAATGACCTATTGTTTAAATCACGTTTTTTATTTTTAACATATTTTTAAAGAATTTTTTTATGTTATTTTTAATTTTCCATGTCAGTATCTATAATTCAACAAAAACCATAACATCCTGCAGTTTTCCCACTGGCTACTAAGGCCTCTTTCACACTAGCGGCTGCACGGATCCGGCAGGTGAAGGGTCCCGCCGGATCCGTGCTGCCGCAGGTGCACGTGTGGGGCTGGAACCGCGCTCCGGAACCACACCTGCAGCAGACGCTATCTTGAGGAGGAGGGGGGGTTATACTTACCTGTCCCAGCAGCTCCCGACCTGTCCTAGCAGCTCCAGAGGATGGCGCGCACAGCGCCCCCTGCTGGAGGGAGGAGGGAGCTGCGAGGGAAAACTGCAAGGTGATGAATCCGTCATGAACTCCATTGAAAGTCAATGGAGGACGGATCAGTTTACTATTGTGTCACACCGAACGGATCCGTTCCATTGACTTGCATTGGGGGTCATTCTGGATGCGCAGACCGGAGAGCAAACGGCAGCATGTTGACAATAAATGGGGACAAAACTGAAGCGTTTTATTCCGGTATTGAGCTCAATACCGGAATATATAAACGCTAGTGTGAAAGTAGTCTAAGCCACTTCTTGGTCTGTACAGATCATTTTATTGCAGTACCTACTTATCTGTTATTTTAATCCTGCCTGTAATGATATCACCTCTATGTATAGATAAGACAGGATCCACCATTCACAAAGGTGAGTGTTAAATCGTATCTACTCTTTCTTTGTACAATGACCTCTGCACAGGTCACAGAGAATGCCTATTAAACTCTCCCATAGAAGTTACTGAGATCCCCTCCTGACCATTATGTCTATGGACCATGGGGCTGCTCTAAAGCAATTTTCTTAATACTTTTTAAATGCTGTTAAGAACAGCTCAGACAAGATGGGCGCCCCCATAATCATGTTCAGAAAAGAGAATTAAAAAAAATCTGTAACCAGAAAATAAAAACAGATTAGAAAAAAGGATGTGTGTTTTTACTGGTAGATACATTTTTGGTGACATATTTCCTTTAAAGGGAGTCTTTCATCAGGAAATTTTTTTAAACCCAATACAGTGCCTTTCCTTTAGTGATCTGTAGCTTTATTCTGGAGAAAAAGTACGTCAAAGTAATCCATATGCAAATGAGTTGTTAAGTGCACCCTTGCTCCTCCTGCTTCTTTTTCCAGAACCTCACTCTCCTTCTTGATTGACAAGGCCAAGTTCCTTCATAGTCATCTCACCTTAGGACTGCCCTTGGTGCTTTTAAATGCTAATTTGCATATTAATTAAAAGTACTTTTTCTCCAGAATTAAGCAGCAGATCACTAAGTGCATGTATCATAACATTCAGCTGACCTAGCTCTATAAGGCAGTGTGCCTGGTTTGACAGCAAATTTTCCTTGTGACAGACTCACTTTCACCCCTTAGTGATCACCAATACACCTTTTTATGATGGTCACTAAGGGGTCTTAGGCAGTGTACAGCGGAGGCTCGGGCTACTGATCTAACGGTTTGGACCACCAGAAGCACCGATCTGGCCTGTTTAACCCCTTAGATGACTCGGGAGTAGAAACTCCCTCTGTCTCCCATCAGCACCCCACGAATGAGAGGTGTGGGGTGCCGATGTCTGTGCACGTAGCCTAGAGCCTAGTGAAGGTCCCAGACCTGCCTCCAATGTGTCTCAGCACCGTATAGGATGTAATTTGTCCCGTATGGTGAATGCCATAAAAACAAAAATTGCCAAAATTGCTACTCTTTGCTTATTTGCCACAAAAAAGACAAATAAAACGTGATCAAAAGGTGTTATGTACCTACCCCCAAATGATACCAATGAAAAATACAAATCATCCGTCAAAAATCAAGCCCTCACACAGGGTCTTAATAAATTACCCCCTAAGAGTCCACCTTGCTCAGGGGCCGACCCGGGGATTCACCTGTTCCTCTGAACCATTCCAAGCATGTAAAAAATATTTATTGACAAGGATCAACTATTCGACAGTACTGATCCCAAAAAACAGCTGCAGTCTTTCCCAATGGACCACCCCCTAGACAGTTGCATGCCCTGCGACCAAGGCAGTCTTCCAACTTTTCGTATTCACTACTTTTGTAGGTGTGTCATCGGGAAAGAATACATAACACAAATGAAGCAATAAGTAATTTGAGTCACATAAACCAGCTCTGGCCGTGATTGTGCAATTGGTAGCTATAGTTTGGCCCTGGCCTGAAATTTCCACCACCTTCTCATCTCTCTCACACAGCAGCTCAGTGCTCAGCTCACATATGTTTTGCATGTGGAATAACACTGAACATTTACTAACAAATTCTCCTAAGCAATACCCAGTGGCCGCTCTTTCCTGTCCCCCTCCAGGGGCTTGACATTTAAATATTTACCATCTCCGGAAAGACAGAGTTATAACAAATGGGCATCTCCTTCGTGACAATTTCACTTTAGAAGCTTTCAAATATGTTATTGGTGCATATTAACTGTGCACACGGAGCACTGGCTACCATTTATAATATCTTCTCAAAATTAAAAAAAATGTGATAGACTAAAAAGTGATAGTCTGAAGTCTTGAGGCTAATAAATCAATCTGCTCAATCATAAGGAAAACTCTGAGGCTGTAGTAACATGTTATTTTACACTACTAGACCAACTAGGAACCCTTGATATGCCCTAGCCCACTGACCTCTACTAACCTCCACTGATACCCTAGACCACTAGGGAATTTAATGAAATGTTAACCCCTGTTCTACCCTAGACCACCAAGGAATTAAATGGGCTGTCTTACCTGAGACTTTGGTGGCATATCGTTAGGATATGCCACCAATGTCAGATAGGTGTGAGTCCCACTTCTGGAACCCACACTTGCCTCTAGAATGAGACCCCTAAGTGACTGGAGAGCAGCCGTGCCCACGCAGCTGCGCCTTCAATCATTTCTATGTGACTTCCAAAAATAGCTAAGTTCACTTACGTGGGGGCCCATTCAGGGGCACGTTTTGCAGATAGGTGTGGGTCCTTGCTGACTTTTTTTTTTTTATGAAGACCGGATGCCGCCTTGACTCTCTAATCCAGGAATCAACAACCCCCGGCACTCCAGATGTTCTGAAACTACAACTCCCAGAATGCTCCATTCACCTCTATGTGCATTGTGAGAACAGCCAAGCATGTTTGCATGCTGGGGGTTGTAGTGCTGCGTTATAAATGTGAGATTTTTGGCAAATATTTATGCCTGTCCCCAAACGACAAGGCGATCTCTTTAGGACAGCAACCTATGCTAAAAAATACCTTAGGGCTCATGCACATGAATGTGTGATGGCCAGGCCCGTATTACGGCCCACAAATAGCGGGTCTGCAATATAGGGGCACCGGCCGTTTGTGCACCTCATAATGGACGTGGACCCATTCACTTGAATGGGTCCCCAATCTGGAAGGTGTGGTGCAAAATGGATCTGTTCTATTTCTTTGAGGCGCAGACGAATCATGGACCCATTCAAGTTGAATGGGTCTGTATCCGTCTGCAGCATCCGCGTGGATGGTGCCCGTGCATTGGGGACTGCAATTTGCTGTCCCCAATGCACGTTTCTGTGCATGAGCCCTTATACTTGCACTAATTAAAATCAGGCTCTTGGCCAGACATGGTGATGCATAGATCTGTATATGTGACATAGACACAAAATGGTAGAAGATTTTTGTTCAAGAATGTTTTCAACGTAGCTTAATTTTTTTTTTTAATGCCCTAACCATAAATAATAATAATTGACAAGTATACACTTTAAAATCATAATTCAGCAAATTCACTGAGACTAAATATCCATGACCAATGCTAACAAACAGGCTGTAGTAAGGTAGCGGGTAATAAATCTGACCACTGAAATGATTTGATAATATGTCTTTTTTACTTCCTCCTCCATTTCAGTCAGTCCGCTGTAAACCATTAGGGTCTTATCTATATGTGCTGCCACTTTACAAAGTAACTACTACCATTCCCTCATATTGGGGAACATAGAATGTTTCACATCAAAGTTTATTGCCCTTAAATTTCCTGTCCAGTTTGCCCTATTTTAATTAATCCACATCATAAAACTGAAATAGCCTACATAAATTACAGAAACCGAGATAGCAGCGGTCTCCAACTCCTAAACTAGAGATGAGCAAAGTTATCAAAAATTTGATTCGACTGGTTTGCCGATTTTAACAAAGCAATTCAATTCGTTCCGAATTACTTTTGTATCATTGTATGTAGTGGGCGCAATGACGGGGAACACCGATCGTGCCCCCCCTTCCCCCACCGGTCATTGAACCCGTCAAATGCTGCAACCATCGCTGATCTCAGCATCTGACATTAAAATTTAGGCCTTTCAGGGGTTAATTACGGTTTAAAAAAATCACCTTATCCATTTGCTCGGAGAGGCCGTCACAGCCATCTTGATTGAAGAAAACGGGCGAAATCTCGCTGTGACGTGATGACATCACATGCAACGTTTTGTGCGGTCTCTTCAATCAATGTGGCCATGACGGCCTCTCCGCGAACAAACATATGAGATGAGGCTTTTTGTTTTTTACCGCCATTTCAGGAAATTAGATTCATTACTATGAAGCAAGATTGAGGAAATACAGCTTGGTAGGAAATCAAATTTTTCCTGAAATTTGAATCAAAGTCAATTCGCTTGACTTTAATTCGTTCAACACGATCATAGAACATTATCACATGGCCATAATAGGGCAACACAATAGCTGTAATACCCAACAGTTCTACAAAGCCAAACTTAAATGCCAGTCTTAAAGGGTTATTCTCATTTTAGACAATGGGGGCATATCGCTAGGATATGCCCCCATTGTCTTATAGGTGCGGGTCCCACCGCTGGGACCCGCACCTATTTCCAGAACGGAGCCCCCGAACTGAATGAGGGCGCACTGCGCATGCGCAGCCGCCCTCCATTCATTTCTATGGGGCCGCCGAAAATAGCCGAGCTCTGGCTCGGCTACTTCCGTCGGCTCCATAGAAATGAATGGGAGCGCACCGCGCATGCACGGCCCGGCTCCCATTCATTTCTATGAGCGGCGCAGCGCTCCCCGCTCCGCTCTGGATATAGGTGCGGGTCCCAGCGGTGGGACCCGCACCTATAAGACAATGGGGGCATATCCTAGCGATATGCCCCCATTGTCTAAGATGAGAATACCCCTTTAATAAATGTGCCCTTATGAGTACAAATAATGTAGTAGAGCGCCTAGTAGGCATAAGGAGTCTTATAGACCACAGCTTTCTTTTCTTTTTTTTGAGAGATGATTTGCATACAATTTTAAGATATATGCACCTCTTAATAATTTATTTCTGTGTTTACTTAAAGGGAACCTGTCATCACCGTTATGCTGCCCATACTAACGTCAGAATAAAGTAGAGACAGGTGAGTTGATTTCAGCGGTCTGTCATTTATAGGTTAAAAGTAAGTGGTTGCCGAGAACCAACATCACAATCATTGCAGACTGGATCTGGAAAAGAGTCATGGCCACCTGAGAAGAGTCACGGTTATTCATGAATTCCTGCTCTCCCTGCCCACCTGCTGATGATTGACAGTCTTCTACCTAGTTTTCTCCCTTTCTCTCTAGGAGAGAACTACCAATGATCAGCAGATAGGCAGGGAGAGCAGGAGATTATGAATAACCATGACTCTTCTCAGGTAGATTTGACTCTTTTCCAGGCCTGGGCTGCAATGATTATGATGCTGGTTCTAAGCAACCACTTACTTTTAGCTCATGAGTGACACATCGCTGAAATCAGCATTTCCGGCACTATTTTATACTGTCCTCAGTGAGGGCAGCATAAAGTTGATGACAGGTTCCCTTTACGAGATCAATTTTATAATTAAAAAAATGACTATATATGCAGGATGTATAAGTAACATACCTGGTACCCTGCTTTTCAATGTTGCTGGTGTGGTTTGTCCCATTCCCTTTCAATTGTGCATTTAGGTAAAATGGCCACCAGATTGTCAGACTACCCTATGCACAATATGCTCTGGTAGTCTGAGACCCTCCTGCTCTAGACCAGCACTGTATCCATGTTCTATCTGCAGATCCCTTGCCCTGAGAACATGGAGGAGTGTTTCAGACTACTGTATACATAGGGTAGTCTAAGAATCTAGTGGCCAATTTCCATGAATGAGGAGAGGATGGGGAATGGAACAAACCACACCAGTAACATTGTAAAGGAGGACCCCAGGTATGTTAACTATACATTCTGTGAACTGCAGGTCCATCTCAAGTAACATGGTTGGTAGAGAGAGATTTTTGTCTTCTTTCCAAAGTTTTCTCCAAGTACAAATCCCTATGCAGGCCATCTTTTTGTTATTGTACTTCTGACTTCTGAGGACTGAGGCCAGTGTATTATAAGACTGGTGAATAATAGGACCAGCACTATGAAACTATCACTGAAAATAACCAGAGTATTAGGTGTAAATGCAGCCATGTAGCCCATATACCTCTACAATCTTCTGCCAACTAAGCCCTTAGAGCGGTCCTTCTGCCCTAGACCAGTGGAACTGCAGGTATTCATTAGCTCCAGATTTCTCTAGCTGTTGGCGTTTCCTAGTACAGTAATTTAAAAGTCATGCTTGCTGTCTTCCTGCGCTTTTCATCTCTACAGAAGGAAACAGTGATGTTTTATAAGCAGTGGTTCTATAATTATCTAGATGTAAACCAGGAGTTGATAAATGATAAGCAGCAATTGACGTTTATCAGATATGAGATCCTTGGATAAATAAATGTAAATGGGATGAAGTTGTTCTATGTTTTCAACATCTGTCAAGCAATACATGGCTACTCTCAACATATTTTCTGCGATGTTCTCAAAATGATTTATAGACCTGTGCCTCAAGACAAACCTATGTAATGCTATATTTTATCTACATCTATGTTGCATAGATGTCTTCTCCCAGGCTGTGTCTGACATGGAAAAGAATAAAAACCCTAAGAGGGAGGGTTTGCATTAAAAGGGCGTCTAGAGTATGTGGGATGTCGTGCGGACTTTTCTACCTCAGCGTAATAACACCAGTCATTTGTGTACTAGGTGTCTATATCCATTAGATGTAAGTTAGCCAGGAACCTTCTGACTATGTAATGTGCATGAATGCATTCCAACATACCTAAGCCTTTGTTCCTACGGGAGATAAGTGGCTGCCAGAGGAGTCTGACAGTGGATTATTCATCTTTCTCCACTGAAAACACATGCATGCTAGGCTGAGCCGTTTGTAAGTATATGGAACAGTCCATAAGAATAGCTGTCGGCCAACAGCTATCTTAGTGTATGGTCATCTCAAAGGAATGCCGTCATCCATATCTCCCCTCCTCCTCCTCACTGTCATGTCACATGCTGTAAGAAGACAAGTGGCTGGAGCAGGAACCTACCTGCTGTGTTCTGTTTGCAGTAGGACAGAAAGGTTGTTAAGCCCCCTTGGCTTATGCTCTGCCCCCTCTCTTGGTCTTCGAGACCAGAGTTAGAGCAGATCAGCAGGAGATTAAACCTTTTGTTCTCTGCAGGAAAAACTATTTGTGTCAGCATTGTGCAGAAAGTGCTGCAGGCTGGCAAACAGTGAGGGCAACTCTATCTTTGTTAACTTTTAGAAGGCACTGCTCCGGTTAAGTGTTCCCTTAAGAGATGTGACTATATGTGTGACATACATGAGATGAATGGACATACGGAAGAACAGGGTAAGAGTTTGTGTACATATGTATACAGGTTCTGAAGCAGAACACAACCCTATTATTACAGTTTTGTGTACAATTAGAAGAGCAGCTCTGGGGCACAGACTGCTGCTGCAACAGAGAGACATGGGGGTGGTATATATAGTACCAAGCAAGGCGACTGAGAACTAAAAGTGGCCCTGGAAAAAAAAAAGTAAAAGTGGCCCCATGTGCAGACAGGTCCAAATTGACAGAAGGCAGGGCCAACATATGTAGGCAGGGCCAGCAATACCATAGTGCAGAGCAATATACCACCCCAGCTGAACCCTGAGGACATAGATACAGTGGAATTTAGCTGCTGGCCAGGTGCGTAGGAGAGAATCAGATCATTATGTACCAGGCTGGCGGCCATGAGAAGAGCTTTGGTGGCCCTCCTAGGCATCGGCCTACTGGGAAATTTCCCTGTAGGGTCTATGGCAAATCCGTCTCTGGCACCAAGCGCTAGTGTAGGGATGATATAATATTATATTGAGTTTGTTAGTTCATCTATTAAAGCAAGGTGACAACAACTTGTCAAAGCAAGATGTGTTCTGAGAACAGTTGCCACCTTCTTTCCTTGCCTCCTCACACACAGGTCACACAAGGTAGAGGACAACAATTAGTAGAAATTGCCCCCCTTCACTTCAGACATAATTGAAGTGACTACTGGAACAAAAAGTAACATGTAGACTTAATAAAATGCTTTTACCAGTTATCTAAGGAATGGTTACTATAGTATCTATGTTGACTTCAACAATGACTATGATTACTTCCCCCCAAATTAGCAGATCAGTGCTTTTCCCACTGATATGATTTATTGCACCAGAACCATAAATTCAGCAGCAAGTGTTCAATTTACCTACAGCACCCCCACAGGAGAAATGAGGCATTACATGCATCCCCTTGAAATCATACTGGGCCCTGCAATTAGAGAGACACTTTGTTAGACACTTTCCATTTTGGCTGATTGATGGAGGGGGGGGCTCTGTTAACTCAGAATGGCCTAATAGGGTACTTTGTAGTGGGTTTTTATCAAGTAACCATCCATTTAAATGGTGTCTCTATATGAAATTACATTTCATAGCATCCTTTGTACTTTACGTCGTTTTGGCAGCAGCAGGTTTAGTTAAGGGATTTCTTGAACTAAGATTTCTGTCTAACGTGCAAACTTTTCTACAACCAGATGTTAGGCTGACTTAAAGTCTGAAAGGGTCATATTGGAGGAAGATAGCATCCTATAAAATGGATAGTCTCCAGAACTTTTCATAAAATAGAATTATGAACATAAATTGCATCCAATGGCTTTTTATTACAAATTGTTATGTTCTTTGAACTGATAATAATCAAGTACCAGAACATGGCGCCTCCTGATGAAGACTTTTAGGTAAAGTTCGCTAACAGCTGTCAAAATCTTGAGTCAAAGCTGTAGTTGCAGCAGCCCAGTGGGGAGGGTGGAGAGGATAGGAGTAGTAGTACAGATGGGAGTTGTGGTAGTCACAGAGGCTGCTCTCCTTACGCTTATGCAATGATATAATGATGCAAATAGTAGTGTGGTGGGTGATTTACTATACTTTACTGAGGCTATTTTGTAGGTGGTTCACACAAGCACTGTACATACCCAATGCAGTCTTTACAATGAGTATATGCAATTCCTAAGGCTGTGCATGGAAGATAGGGGTGAATCATTTTCTTATAGTCTGCACAATCTTTCCTTTCTTGGCCTAAGAGGGGCACTGTATTTAGATACCCCAGTATCCTCAGTGGCATACAGTCAATGGAACAATGGATCCTTTCTGTCCTTTGCTATAGTGGGAAGCCTGAAGCTTATCACTCCACCACATGCACAGATGTCTGTAGCCTTTATGTAAGTGTGTTACCTTTAAATGACAAATGCATGCAATCCTCTTTAGTAAATGCTAAATGTTCCTTCCGTTAAGAATTGGGACATACATTTTCAAGAAACTAAAATTAGGGGTTAGGCTACTTTCACATTAGCATCACGGGTGTCCAGCAGGCTGTTCCGGCGGGTGAACAGCCTGCCGGATCCATGCTGCCACTACTGCATGGCTGTGGCCGGAACTACACTCCGGCCTCATTCTCTACATGTTGCAATTTTAGTCCGGCCGCCTCTCCGCATGTTTGCCGAACCACAAAAGCAAAAAACACACAATGCAACAGCACTCTGCAAACACATATAAAGAAGTAAATACAACAGTGCCATACTCAATATAACAAATGTAAAATGCATGTGGAACCTGCATTTAATGGAGGCCGATATGGCACCAGTGAATGTGGTATTTAGTGTTAATTTCCTGTCCTGAAGAGATTGCCTTGATGCTGGTGGAAAGGCACAAATAATTTTGTACAAAATGCACATAAATTGTCACTTTGAGCCCTGTGCTCCATAGTATAGAAAGGAATGATTCCCTGGTCCAGCACTGCTCCCCTTGCTGAAGGGAGCTGTGTCCTCATCAACAGCTCACACTATACTCACCACTTTTCCAGCATTCATTCCATTTGATGCCAAATTCCACTGGGATCTCTAATAACAAAGACTGACCTTAAATATAGATATGATATAACAGTTCTGACCCTTGATTAGAATCTTCCTGGTTGCCCTTCCCATAGTTATGGACATATGCACTGATATCTATCTACAACATATAACAGCCACAATCCCCAATAAACATGAAGACCAACAGAGCCATCTCCTTGTCATAGAGCTTCCCATGAGAATGAAAAGACCACCCAATGTGTTGCCTGCTTTTAGTTGTTTTTTGTAAATTGGCTTCTACAGAGAAGGGACAGGTGTTGATCCAAATCTAAAGGTAGATAAACTGTATATACTTTAAGGGGTTTTCCAGGATTTTCAAATCGTTGGCCTATTCTTTGACTTAGATATTGATATTTGATCAGTGGTGGTCCAACTCTACCCAAAGGCTGAGTGAAGAGGCTATGTTGCACTGATGCGTTTGACATACCCTTGTATATCTAGGCACACTGCTGTAAATTTAGTAGTGGCTGTGTCTGGTACTGCATCTAAGTCATATTCAATTAAATAGTACCAAGATCACCCACAACCATATATACAGCACTGTTCCTGCATTAGCAGTTATGGTGAATGTAGCACGCGCTGGATCACCACAGTCCTTTTACTCAGCAGAGGTGTCAGTAGGACTGTGGTGATAGAGCAATTCAAATTATGAAAATTATTGTTAGGAGTAGGCAACCCCTCTCTCTACATAAAATGTGAATGTGATATACCAACTTTATACAGACCAGAACCGTTAGAGGGTTCAGAAAAAGGCTAGCGTCCTTTCCAGCCGAGGTCAAACATGAAACCCCTATCTTGCAATATACATCAAAGAATTACGTGGCCTATTCCATATTTGAGCCACGTGCTTCCTCCTGAGAATTCAGGCCATGTATATGCTTCTACGGTATCAAAATCAAATAGATCCCAGCTCAGTAACAGGGAGCAATAAGATAGCTCCAGCCATCCTGCCATTAACCCCGCCATGTTTGGTACACACGTGTGCGGGACATTAGGACGGAGTGGATGGAGGCAACATGAAATTGCTAGGATGAATACCCAAAAAGATATTTCAATACAAAGATTTTGAGGTAGGCTTGGTTTCCAGCAAGTGGTCATAAAAGGTCATACCATACTCCTCTGCTTCCCCAGGCAACCGGACTTAACTATTGCATAACATATTAAGTTCTATTTTTATCCCTTTTATTTGACAAACTGTTATTTTACACTGAATGTATATGTCTGCATATTTTATGTTATATTTTCTATGATAACTCCATTGTTTGTCTTTTTTTATATTAAAACTTCACTTTAATAAGAGCCTTCTTGTGTTCTAACGATTCCATGACTTTAGAAGAAGCGTTACCTAGATTGATGTATTAATCCTGTAAATGCTAGCAGTTGTAGAGTGTACTTAGGTGTTATTTAATGCATGGTGTCTCGTCAGCCTGATATGATGAGTGGTGGCAGCTAAGATTAATTTGTTTCAAATGATGGAGCGCTGACAGAGGGAGGTCCAGAGTGACCCTGCAGGCTCCCATCCTGACAAGGACTTTAATATTGAAGTCCTGGAAAACCCCTTTAAGGATCAGGTAAGTTGTGGGTCAGCATCAAGTACAACTCTAATTTGTCTGGAGATGATAGGACCTTAAAGGGGTTGTCCAACACAAAATATGCAACATTTTCCATACTATGACTTGGCTCTGAATACTCTTCTAAATGCATGTAATTAAAAGTTTATTACAGCTACTAAGTTTTTCAATTTGAACGTATCTGTATGGAGCCACCTTCTGTTTGTTCTTTTCATTATTTCATCAAGTCCTTCTCAGTAATATGAGGTAATGCATATGCTCAGTACCATTCTTTAACAGCTACCAGCAGGATCTTCCTTTAGAAGCTGTGACAGTTACAGGGAGAGAGTTTCAACAGAAAGGACACAACCGCTGATAAAGAACATGACCCGTGAGCTGGGAACAGGATAGAGCTGCAGCAGAAAGGACTCCCTGAGAAAGGACACACCAGCTTGAAATAATTCTAGCAGAGCAATTGGAGCAATGGGTGGAGAGAGCTCTGGGATCCATTTGTTAGAAAGAGATTGTCACGTACTATATGGTCTCTGATTTTCATTTTTTACATTAGTCATGGGATAACCCCTTTAAGTCTTAACCTCATAAATTATATCCTCATGCACTTCTGATTACTAAATTTCATTGTAATTTGATTCTATGATGTACATAAACATCACAAGCAGGGAATAATTCACGCTTGTGACTGTACATTCACAAACATAATTCACAGCATGAAAAGAGATATTGGAGAAACCTTTGATCTCAGCCATTAAAAATTAAACAAGCTTAAAGGGTTTCTGTCACCAGAAATAACCCTATTAAACCAAGTGTCATTTGCAATGAGCAAATGACACTTGATGCCAGTAATGTTACTATTATAGTCCTCAGTAACGGCGTTTTGCTAAAAATAGCGATTTTATAATATGCTAATGACCTCCCCTAGGTGCAGTAGGCGTGAACCTGCACCTAGGAGAGGCCATAATAACGCCTCTTACCACGCCCCCGGTCGCGCTGATTGACAGGGCCGGGCAGCCAGCTCTTTCGGCTCCCGGCCCTGTACGATCCGAAATCCCGCGCCTGCGCAGTAATGAAGCCGGGACCCGGGCGGGCACCGGCTCTCAACGCACGCTGATCCCGCGCCTGCGCATTGCGATCAGCGCGCGTTGAGAGCCGGCGCCCGCCCGGGTCCCGGCTTCATTACTGCGCAGGCGCGGGATTTCGGATCGTACAGGGCCGGGAGCCGAAAGAGCTGGCTGCCCGGCCCTGTCAATCAGCGCGACCGGGGGCGTGGTAAGAGGCGTTATTATGGCCTCTCCTAGGTGCAGGTTCACGCCTACTGCACCTAGGGGAGGTCATTAGCATATTATAAAATCGCTATTTTTAGCAAAACGCCGTTACTGAGAAGTATAATAGTAACATTACTGGCATCAAGTGTCATTTGCTCATTGCAAATGACACTTGGTTTAATAGGGTTATTTCTGGTGACAGAAACCCTTTAAAGAATAATAAAAATGCAAAAATATACAAAGAACATGTTTTAAATATTTTAAAAGCTATAATTAATAATTTATACATATTTGGTGTGTTATTAAAGTGGTTCATAAGCAAGCGTATACATGCTTTGACACCAGACTCCCCCCACCCCCTTCCCCTTGGTCATGAAACCCTTTTTTGAGATACATTTATGAAAACCGTCTAAAAGAAAAACTGTCTTTGTCATCCATAGCCATAAACCGATAAATCATTGGTTGGAAGTTCAGCTC